>CANSNZ010001277.1:1352500-1413609 GCA_947646795.1 Beta lomatogona
ATCCTGTCAACGCGTAGGTTCCGCAAGATTCATTAAGGAACATGGGAAGAAACAAGTCAATCTTCTTTCCTTTTGGCTTTTGCCAGTTGTGGATTTCTTGAGGGCAGGAAAGGTTTCCAAGAGGGAAAAAAAATATGTGGAGCCTTCCCCTTTTATCTTTTTGTATTATTATTTTTTTTAGGAAAAGAAACCATTTGCTGTTGAGTAATAAAAAAAAAAAAACATACATATAAATAAATAAATTATGAAAATAATCACACATTCTACCCAAGAATATTATAACCATAAGAACTTCATAGCTTTTGGAGTTCTCCTAAGTACATATATTCGATTTTAGATGACTATGTAGATTATTTTGACTAAATTTTCTTTTTGAGGGGATTTTTTATTTTGACTAAACTAAAAACAAATAGGTAGATTATTCTATTTCTCTTCAATAAGGAAAAAAAAGCAATACTTTATTTCTTTTTTTATTTATATTATGGGAGCTTATTGAGTATGGTTTTTGAAGGAAGATAGGAGTTTGATATCAATGATGCGCCACCAACCTTATTCTAAAGTCAAAATACTTCTCAATTAAGGGCGTGTTCGGCAACAATAGCTGTTGTAGTATATCTTAGCTGTGAGAGTAGCTGTTAACTGTGCAGGTAGCTGTTAGTGGTTGGTATGTAACTGTTAGCTATTAGTATATCTTAGCTGTTAGGGAAAATTTGCCAAAAAAACTTTTTAAAGGTTTAATTTTGCGAAAAAAACCTTATAAAACATTCTTTGCGAAAAGAAACCACAAACTTAATTTTTCTTGCAAGAAGAAACCTATTCCCAATTTCCGGTGTGTTTTTTCTCAATTCCAACGCTGACCCTTCTATCTTTCTTTAACCCCCTATTTTCATTAACTGCAGCACCACTCCTATGCATCTCAAAAACCACACCGGAAAATGGGAATAAGTTTCATCTTGCAAGAAAAATTAAGTTTGTGGTTTTTTTTCGCAAAGAATGCTTTAAAAGGTTTTTTATCGCAAAATTGAACCTTTAAAAGGTTTTTTTTGACAAATTTTCCTATCTTTTACATTCAAATGAACCGATGTCGGTTTGGCTGTTTGCATCATCCATGGCCCGGTTTGGTTGTTTGCATCATGCCATCATCCATGGCTCTATATACTACTTTATGGCAAATTGCTCAAGAATTGGCAAGTCTTTATCTGGTTCTTTGTAGTCTACATAACTATAATAGTTGAGAGGAAGGACTACCATAAAATCCGAAGGCTAGGTTTGAAAAAAATTTACATTCTGACACAAGTCTTTCCATTTTCTCCTATTTGTTATGTAGAAGGATGAAAATAATTTTCCCTGAGCAGTGCATTTTTCTCTTTTTTCCTTTTACATAGTTTGTGGCTTTGTGCATCGCAGGTGTTATGTAGATTGTGGAGAATGAAGAGGACTATAATGAGAGTAAAGATAAAAATGGACAAGAAAATTGGTTGAAAATTCAAGAAACTTATAAGACGGTAGTTTTATACATATAGCATATGAAACAAGTTCCTTTTCGTGGGAAAATGAATACTCATTTGGTTGACAGGAATTTATGTAGGTAATTAAAATTCCCATGATTTTCTCATTTGGAAAGTTGTTTGGTTGACATGAAGTAATGAGTGCAATGAAAATTCCTTGGGAAATTGAAATTCCCACAAAATGTGGGAATTTAATTACCCAATCCCCCCTTGGTCAATCAAAATTCCCACATGAATTGCAAATTCCTTAATGTAAACCAAACAAATTTAGGCCATTTCTAAGGAATTACATAAGGAAGTAATTTCCTAGGAAATGAAACTTCATACAGGAACTAAATTCACATGTATACCAAACGAGCACTTAAGATGTGATGAAATTAAGGGTAATAGTATTGACGTTTTTGGTAACCTCAAAATCCTCAATCCTCACGGTTTCTTAGTCCAATCTAATGGATCGGGCCCTTAAAGCGGGGAGAAAGGATAAAAGTAAACCCCATCATAAGAATCTGCATGCTGCTGGATTCGTACTCTTGAACTCCAAGTTAGGAAGTGGGTATTCATTTTGGGAGTAGAGTAACAAGTCTATGCAGAAAAGCAGCAACAGCAAAAGATAATGAGAATGATACATATGATGGAAAAACATCTAGTATTGAAGGAGCTGGCTCCTCAATTGTCAACTGAGTAGAGGGAACTCAACTTGATCAGAGTTCTTCATTATCTGTAACATCCTGTGGTAACAACTTCTGATGCACAAAAAATCTTTACAAAACGCAGCAAACTCGTGAGTCGTGACTTGGACAATCTCATTTATGGGTTTCCTTGAAGGGCCTGTACGATTTCCTCGGCTCTTGTCTGTATACCTTTGAGGTACTCGGTAAGTATACGCTGTTGGTAAGATCCTCCTTCCTGAACATAGGAACAGTGGTTGATAGTAGAAAAAGGCATTTGAAATAAACAAGGAGAAAGAGATTAGAAAAGAAGAGAGATGGTAAATGGTTTTTCCTTACTGTTCGAATTAAAACTCGTTCTATTCGTTTCTTAATAACGGCAAAAAAATCCTCCGGTGAAACATCTCCTTTTGCAATTGATAAACCATTAAGTAGCAGCGCATTCCATTCATTTTCAGGAGCTGCATAAGTTCAAGTTATGTCATGAAAGCTCTAAGCAGCAGCAAAGAGAGAGATTAAAGAAAAAAATAGCAGCACCAAAAAAGTGAAATGTGCTGATTAACCATCAGACTCCTTGCCGCCTGTCGCCGCCCGTGTGGAAGCAAGTAACAAATGGTGGTAATGGTAATGATCATGATTCTATATGTAATCTTGTAAAGCTTGTCTGATACCCACATTCATGGTAATGAAATTTCAACCCTAAATAGGTGAAAGTTCAAAATTTTCCATCAATATCACCTCGAAAATGGTAATGAAACTTTTTTGAAGCTAAACAGGTACTCCCTCTGTTTGCGCGTCTCCCAATGCACATCTTTGAACTTAAATATCTTCCATTATCTATTAGTAAAAATTATAACGATTGAATATTAATGAAGTACTAATTGAGACGGATCAAACAAGACCCCAAATGACTATATTTTTATTATAAGTTGAAAAAAATTGAGAAGATTCTCTAAGTATGAATAGTGTCAAGATTCCAAGTGAGAAGGATAAAAAAAAAACAGAGGGAGTACTTGAGGATAGGCAAGCATTACCATATTCATCTTCGGGAAACTTTCTTCACAAAATTATTTATATCATTAACCCCTACCACCTTTTATTACTGCCTACTTAACAATCAGTTAATGTTATGTAAATGTTTCTCACTTCACCATGGAAGGAAAATTCAGAATTCGAGAGGTAATTATATATGACAAATTATTTCAGCACCCAAAAATTATTTCACACTACTAAAGAAACAAGCTCTAAAAGACTGCTTTTACGTGCAAGAGCACATGAGCAAATCCAGGAGTGCTGCAACCATAATCCAGGGACATTATAGCATAGGAGTAGACATAAATAGCTTAAGAGAACAGGCACGCATAATTCTGTGATGTAGTTAACCAGACAAACTACAGATGAACTCTGCTAGGAGAGGTAAAAGCAAATTTTAGAAAACAGGATTATGGGTGGTAAAACTGAATTTCAGAAGTGCGATTGTGAGCCAATTACTCAATCACATCCCCTCATTCTTACAAGACTAAGTCATTTTCACAAAGGTAAAAATTGGATTGTTTAACTAGAATGCCTTGACAAGGTTCATGTTCAAAAGTGTGCCACCAAGAAGGCAAATGTTCAAAATGTCCAATCTGCATTAGTGTAACCACAGTGAAGGTATTTCATTCTACATTAGCTAAAGTGCCAATGAGTGTGCAATCAAGTCCACTTATCATGGCTGGAATTACAGCGAGTTAGGCTGCAGTGCAAGATGGCAACTTCTATTCACTTTTTTCTTTTACAGTGAGCTCACTTCTTTTCTTTTTTCCCTGGGAGTAGGAGAGTCTCAACTTGCTTGGAATAGTTGCTGATCCACATTTCCCCAAACCATACACGCTTAATAACTTAATATTACCAATAAGACGTAAGATATCATAGATCTTCCCTAACATGAAAATGGCAGTAGTTCAATGCAAAGACAGAACAGTTAAGCAACATCTTAGAAAGGCACCAACAATGTTAAAATAAGAAGTTACCTTTTATAACAGTCTCAAGAAATTGCTCTGCCTTCAAGATCTCATTACCTGTACAATAACACATGAACTCCAATTACTCATGATTATAAGCATGAAATTGTTCACTAACTTCTTCCTCCAATGCTTACATGCAAGGAATGTGGATGCAGATTCTATTCACAAAGTATCGGGTCGCCAAATCCAATAACATAGTAACAATTGAGCTAGGCGTTAGAAGTTAAGATTAATTTCTCCAGAACTCATCATGAAGATTAGAACTTCCGAAACTAAATTACTGAATTGAGGATTGCTTTTGTATCCACATCATGTAAAACTGTAAAAGTAGCATTAAGTCCTGAGTCAGACATTCATTTGTTGTTATGGATATATAACAGTAGGAAAAATCTATACTAATATATTAAAAAGCGTTCCTAAGAAAGTTTACGTGTCACCCCTCCCTTTTTTCTTGAATTATGTTATTATCCATTCAACTAACAATCAAAATGCATGGAGGAGGATTTGAACACTAGACCTCCTAAGTTGAAAATCTCACTCATTACCATCTTAACTAGCAATGAGTTGTGAGATATCTCTCCATATTAATATGTAAATCCCTCATTTAAATATGAAAAATTAATGAAAAAAGACAGAAAAAAGAGTTTGAAACTTTCTCAAATGCAAATAAAAAATAAAGTACTCAATGTATGGAGCCGGGGCATCGCCTGGGCCACACACTAGTTATATAGGATAACCTGTACTTCACCAATTTTCCAAATTAATCCTAATTCACAACAAGATATCTCCAAGGTTACCATACATAGTTTTCTAGAGTGCTTTTTTAAACTTTAGAGTTTATTAAGAAGACGCCTGATAAGTGAGGGTCATTTTAGAAAAAAATATTCAGAGTACAGGATTATCGTTCATAATTTTTCAGCAGATAAACTGATGCTCTTGGAAGGTTAATCCTCAACCGAAAAAAAATTATTAATTGATTGGGAGTGTATTTGTGTACGGGGGGAGGGGACTGGGGAGGATAATACACCTTTCTTGGCATAACTACGCTTAGAAAGAAGTCTAGAGGCATAGAGTTGCAGAACTTTCTGCAGCATAGCCACAAGTCCAGGCTTGTCCCCATCTTCTTTTGCCTGCAACAATAGATGAATGGCTTCAGTATCCACAGCTTTCTTGACATTGGCAATGTATATAGGCAGGGAAATTTTTCAATCTGTCACGTTTTCATACACCTTCATGAGATGCCATACCTTAGAAATTGGCCTCAGTGGCAAGATGGAACCGTGGAGATTACATAATTACTAGTCCTTACAGTGAATTCTATCATATTGGTTGGTTAGGATTTATGTAGACATAAAACAAGGTGCAATTCTCAACCATCAAACACGAGTACATCAAAAAGAATACTCACTTGTCGGAGTTGTGCATTGACTTCTGAAAGGAACCCTTCATCCAAATATCCTTCTTGCTCTCTTTGATTCAACTCCTGATGATTATACAAGCAACTCATTTATATAAATCTCCTCAAAGAAGCATATACAGTGGACAATGTCTAAAAGCTCAAAATAAACTTTACTGACCCAAATTGCCAGATGAGGTTAAAATTGACGCTGCAGAAAGTATGACAAAGAACAATCCCGAACAATATATAACTTAATCATCATGTATAATTTAAGTATGTCATTGCAGATATGATGTAAAATAGTTCTTAAAAATGACAATGCTATATGTACTGAAAAGCCTCAAGCAGACTGGGCGTCGAAAATCGAATACATGCAACGAAGAACACAAGTTATTAATTAGCACAGTGCAAAAGTAGATTTGGATCCAGAGCACAAGAAGATGAACTTGCCTGTTCCATCAAACTTAGAGCTTCAGGGTCTCTAGGTGGCCAGGTAATCTCTTCATCCTCATCCACCACATGTTTCAGAATCGATTTTAGAACATCAGTAGCTGAATCAATTTTTTCCTTCAGAAAAAGAATAACCATAAGATCATGAATCAGGAAATGTTGACTACAGGAAAATGAAAGAGTATCCTGATTAAAAGAAGATGGTACATTGGTTTTATGAACAAGACGGTCGACTGTGCTCATTAGTGTAGCAGCCAATTCTTCATAGTCTTTCTGCATATATGCAAACAAAGCCAAATCATTATTGGATGAAGAAATCCAAAACTTAGTATCTCAGGTCAAAACAATAAAACAATAAGAAAACTAAATGAAGAACGTGTTCACAAGCGAGAGGAATTGGTGAGGGGCCAAGACCAAGTAAATCTACCAAATTTCCCCCCTCTCACATGTTCACCGGTGAACTATTCTCCATTTAGCCTCACTCGTACAAGAATGACAGTCATGAAAGAAACCATGCTTTATCATCCTCTGATTTGCAGGTGTCAGTTCTGGCAGCAAGACGAATCCAGAAACCCTCGTTGAAAGCAAGAAGATTTTCAACAACAAGCTGGGGTAACTGTTGTATAATGAACAATATCAGCTACAGAAAAAACTTAGTAACTGGGAGAAACACATGAAATGCAGCTTAACTGGGAGAAACACAACTCTTCATGCAACAGAATAATGACCTAAAAACAAATCAGTTCAAAACTATGCACATTAGGTGTGAGTTGGTGAAACTTGTAAGACATTTTTGTTATAGCTTCTGTAGTATGCTTACATCAAATGACCTCTTCTAAGTTCTACAAATCACAGATGACCAAGAATTACAGAAAAATAAAAAAAAAAAGCTTCTCTGCTTAACTCAGACCTATGATACTCAAACTCTTCTTTCTACTAAGTGTGTCTCAAATCCTTGAAACTTCAATATGAGTATTGACACTTTGACACTTCATTTTGAGCCAAAATCATGGAACTTTTCTATTTGCAAAATAGACACTTGAACGTATCTGTGTCTGACACATGTTCCCCAGTTCAAGTAACATGGTTCAGATTCTCTATCAAACTCCACAAACTAGTGCTAGGCTACATACATGATACATCTTGACCTCTTTTGACCCTGCGAACAATGAGATCCTTACTCAACTATAAATATTACATGCCTAAAAAATCATGTACTCTTGAGTATATTGGCGATTTGGGGGAAAGTTCATCTATCAGACAGTTAGCTGATTTACCAATGTCGCTACGAGGCACTTCGATCATGATCATTAGGCTATGGTCCAGCAAGTATTTGCTGATGTTCGGGTTTAATGAACTAAACTACCTTGAAAGCCACAAAAGGAACAAGCAATTTTTGCATAAAAGCAAGCCAAACAACAAAAACTGCAAATAACACTCACTTCTTTCGAGTTGGCATCCCGTAATGTATCGATGAACCTGTCAACTTCAACTGTCTTCTTGAATGCTTCCTCAGCACCTTGACTGACTGCACAGACCAAATTTCTCCTGTTTTAAATATACCCAAAACAAGGCCTTTATCCATGATAATGATCACCCATCCAACAAGTACAAAACTACAACTCTCTTTTACCCTAACAAAAAGGGCCAAAATTCTCCACATACAGAATATTTCACCTAAATATTTCTCCAACCGAGCTTTGCCCAATTTAGAACCGTTCTACACATTTTTTTGTTCAGATCTTAAAAAAAGTAGTACAATTATTTAATGAAATAGTGAATTGGAAACAAAAACATCATTGTGATAATATACCTACAAATTTACAATCAAGTCATATGTAGGGTTTTTATTTTTTATATACTACTTGTTTTATAAATATACTACCTTTTGTAATAAATGTACTATTGTTTTTGCTGAATATAGTCAATATACCACCAAAAATTGTTCTGAACACAAAAATGTTTAAAACAGTTTTAATGTAGGCATTTCTCCAACTCCCCCCCCAACACAAAAAAAAAAAAAAAAAACCATCTTCATAGGAAAAGTGCTGTTTTAACTCCAAGGAATTTAAATAAACTGACCACAGGACACAGGTGTTGGTGAGCCTAGCTGGCTAGCAAACTATTCGAGCTCGGCTAGAAATTTTCTAGAGCCGAGGTAACAAAGTCAATTCGAAAAGTTCGTGAGCAGGCTCGAAATATCTTTTTACCTATGTTATAGAAATGAAATGAAAAATTATACTTGAATTGTCCACAATACTTGTGAAAAACTCAAAGTAAGTAGTCTAAACTGTCTATAGAACATATGAAATGTAATTTTTTTAAAATCAAATTGAGTTCTAAGGTAAATTGAACTAAAAAAATCTAAGTCGAAAAAGCTCAAGACTCGGCTCAAGTTTGTGTAAAAGTTTTACGAGTCGAGTCGAGCCGAGCAAACCCATGCTTGGTCTCGGTTCTCACATATATAGTTCCTCATATCCCAGATGGCCAGATAATTCAATCGAAATTGTACCTAATGTTGACGCGGAAAGATAATCGTGCAAATTTTCTGTTTAATTGACCCTTTTAATATACTCAATTAGAAATGAATAAAGGGAATTGAACTGAAAAAGGTGAAAATAATAGGAAAAAAGAAATTACCTTTGATTGAATGATGTAGGAGGGAAATGCTTAATCAGCTTATACGACCTGATTGTCCCAAGCTTCCATGTTTGTCCTAAGGTATGCTATATTTCCCGCCAATTTCCCACACACACAAATAAAAAGAATATAAATATAAATTCAAGAAGAAAATAAGCAAATATCTTTAATAAGTGAGAAACGGAGAAACCTGAGAAAAAGGGCAATAATGGGAAGAAGAAATGCTGGTAGAGCAAGAAGTAGCCACTGCAATGGATGACGCCATTAGAGAGAAAGCAGGAGAGAGAGAGAGAGAGAGAGAGAGAGAGGGGCAATGGCCAAAATATTTTGAGTGGTGCACACTGCAAAGTTTGTTTTTGATGCGTATGGCCTATGGGCCTTGGCCTTCTTTCTTTTTTTGAAGCATAAACATTAGTAAAAAAATTTTTTGGATATAACACGGTACAACATATGAAATTAGTCTTATATGCACACAATGCGTGCAAGAACATATAGAAAATGTACATACCAAGGAACTTTGGGTCCAATAGTATGGCTTCCTATCTCCCACGTGGGAGACCAATGTTTAAATCTTGGTGGAAGCAAAATTTTAATATTGTTGGGGGAAGAGGGGGGTTTGGGGCCGAGTGAGTGGCCCTGTGCGAGGGCAGCCCAGAGGAAATTCATCTTACCACGGATTCTCGAAAAGGGGGCCCAAAAAAAATATAGAAAATGTACATTGTGTAGAAGAATTTGCATTTTTTATAAAAAAAAAACTGTTGTTCAATCTAAATGTGGTACTTTTTTCTTTTTCTCCTTTTTTTTTGTTTAAACTAGTTGATGCACCGCGCGCCTACGCGCGCGGTACCCCAATGTAGTGTTACTGTGATATTCGAAGCATGTTGGCCTTAATTAGTAAGTTGTTCGTTTTGCACTTATTCCAAAAAGGTGATAAGTACGCTTGTTGTTTGAGTTGCATTAGGCAAACCAAGGAAGGTTGGTGTGCAAACACGATTTATTTACTCGTTCATTTCATTTGGAAACTAAAAAACATATTTTTTATTTGAAGTGCACTTCTAACAGCTATTCTAGCAACTTTTAGTAGTAATAGGGCACCATGTTTCCTTGTGTTTATGGGGTAAGCTGTAATGTTATGGTGTTTTTTTGCAGTTTGCAAGTTTAGATTGATATATAGAGTTTGTAAAATTGGGGCACAAAATAAGTAGAATGTGTATGCAATTTAAACAAACATGGTAAACCCAAGTTGATAACATAAAACAGCACAGTTAGGAGGCATACAGATTCCATGAGGTTAGTGCTCATCTAGAATTTCTGCACATAAACAAAACAAGCAAGAAATCTAACTGGCAAACTAATTAAACAGGTACGCCTTGCCCCTTGAAACAAAAAGAGATGCTAGTTGGCAAGTTGTAGGAGTGTCGCACAGGAACACATATTTTGTTTCTTTTTTACAACACAAAAGGTTGATGTTCCTATAAGAGGCCCACTTAATTCAAAAGGAAACTGAGTCGCAAAGCGTGCGTTAATTCCAGCGAATAGTTTTAGGAACCCAGCTCAGGATTTTGTTCCTTGCAAGTGAAGTTGCGGGACCGATCTGCAACATGAAGTAGGTTGTGCTCAAGCCTTTTGCAATGGGTTCAAAGTAAAAAGTTCCCTGAAATAGAGCAAACAACCTAGGTTAGATGTGTGTGAAGCTGGTTTTAGGTTTTTTTTACCTTAGATTGTTGTTGCAACTAATATTTGCAACGGGTTCGACGTGCATCTGTTTTTTTACTAATTTAGATGATCGCATAACTGGGTAACATAGCTATATTAAAACCGGTAAAAAGGTTTTAAAGACGCGTTCAATTGTATAGACTTGTATAATGCCGTCCCTTGACCGATTAATTGTTCCGGTATAGAATAAATGGTAGGGAGTGAACCGGTATCTCCCTTGATTAGCGAGCCGGTTGAGTATCCTGCAAGACAGAACACGTAAACTAACCTCGGGGGTTGATCCGAGGAACGCCCCTCCTATGCCTAAGTCAGTAAAGGATAAAGACGGGATGTCTCAAGTTGAGTGTGTTAGTATATGTGAACGTACCTTATGACTCAGATCATGGGGGTATTTATAGGAGCCGGTAGTGTCTTTAGCAAGATAGGACACTGCTCCTATTGGTTGGATACTTTCCTATCCTCTTCTGATACTTATCTTTAGGCCCATAAGAATATTGAGTAGATATTGGATCAGTCCAAGCCCATTTGGCAATGGCCTATACGACGGTTACCGGTAAGGTAACTCTATTTAACCGGTATGAGGAATATACCCGATAAAATAGGATTTCTTCGACAGAGATGACCATGACGGTCAATGGCGGTCTAACTAGATCGGTAAGGAAGTTATACCGATCCCATACAACTAGCCCCCAAACCGGTATTCCTGGTACAGGGATATCCTGCTTGATCAACATTGAACCGTCATAGATGGAAGTCATGTTTTCTTCCTGAAACCGTTTAGAAGTTTCCGGAGAAGGGGTTAGTTATCAGAATGCGGAACGTCGCCTCGATCTTTGTGATGATTTGACAAGAATGTCGTAGCCGCCACAATCGCGAACGGCTCAAGATACACGTGGCGTAACTGGACGGGAAGACGAACGTCGCTTGATCTAAGCCATGGAGCCCTCTATAAATAGCGCTTGGCCAAAGTCATTTTCACACTTTCATACTGCTCACACTCTCCAGCGTTCAGCACTTTCTCTGAGATTTAGCATCATCCAGTCACCTGCCTTTCGTCGTGACATTCCGAGCTGTGACCCAACTCTCTTACCGGTTACTTTCGGTGCCAGCTTCTGCTCTTTTCCTTCTTTCCAGGTAATTTACCAAACTTCTTCTTACTCAATTTCTGCCTTTAATCATGTCTTCTCATTCTGATTCACAAAATATTTCTAAAAGTCCCCAATCTTTGACCAATAGCGACTTTAATTCCGATAGCACATCCGCTAGTCCCACCGTATCCCCTAAATCACCGGTAGTAAATCCGCCCAATGAACGTAGGAGTAAATCTGGTTATGACTGTAGTACTTTCGGTAGGGCCCTTGAAGAGCCAACACTGCATGCTTCCCCCCTCACCGCCATTAGGGCTTTTGGAGAAGCCGTAGAAGTGCCAGTATCTGGCCAATACAGTACCATGCTGGGGATAGCGGAACGCTCATCTCTACTGTTCCCGTCTGTGGCCGGCACCTTTAAGGGTCCCCTTAATGAACCCTCACCTCCTATGCCGACAGAGAGGCTAGGGGAGAATGCACCCTACTTCATCTCGCCTCGGGAAGCTATGGGGATGATGGCGCGGGTTTGGAGGATGAAGCATCCTCTCGTTGATTCGAAGGCGTCGCTAGTGTTGTGCGCGACATGATGTCGACGAGGAGCTCGGCATCCTTGGAATCCGACTCGACGAAGAACCGCCGCGAGATCATCCCGAGGACGATGACGAAACGCTAAACGACCCGTACATGCCCCCTCGCGAGGCCGGGCACCGTCCTTCGTATGCATTGACAAAAACTGGAGAAGGACGACATTAAATAGCGACTTCTGCTGGAAGAGAGCCGAATACTTTGCCTTTCCAGATGAATATGGATTGGTGATGCCGTCCGAGGGATGCCGGGTAACAGATTGCCCGCCTGATCATGTGGCGGTCTATGCCCATATGCTAGACTTTGGGCTGAGGTTTCCCCTGGACCCTTTTATAGTAAAGATCTTCAAGGCCTGGAACATTTGCTTGTCCCAGCTAACACCGCTATCCTGGCGTAATTTCATATGCTACGCCTGGACCGTCCGTATAAAAGATTTCCGGAGACCTTGAACCTCTTCCGAAGCCGCATTCGATTAAGGGAAGACCGGTTCGCGAAGGGCAAGGGGAAAGGCAAGAGGAGAAAGTCACAGGCCGAAAGGGAACTCGACCAGGGTGGATGGATGTCTATGTACACCAAGCCCAAGAAGCTAACGGTGTACCCAAAATTAACGTCTCTAAAAAACTGGCAGCCCCGCTTCTTCTGGGTTTGGGTGCAGGACAATTTTCCTTTACGCCGGTATTGGACGAGACCTCGCCCAAGGATGGAACACCTCCCTGATAGGCGTTTGACACGCCGGGAGTTGGAGGCTTTCAATTTCTTTGAGGCCTCTTCAAAACCGGGTCCCAAAGGGGGAAAGTCTGTTCCAGTGCCTCTCCATTGGCTTCCTTATGCCAATTACATTTTAGGCAACGCACCACTTTCTGCTTTAGGCTTTTGCCAATCCGAACCCACTGGTAATTAAGTATGATACCGATAATTAATTTGCATATAGCCCTTGTGTTTATTGCTGACATGTTCTTATTTTTCTGATTTCAGGCCGTGAACACTTAATTCGGCAAGCTCTTCATCTCAACCAGAACTACATTCCTATTAGCAATATGCCTCCCAAACCGGCCAAGAAGTTCATGTCTATTCCCCCCAGCGTTGGCGGCCGGGGTGGCAAGACTCGCGGTGTTGGCCGTGGTGACGGTGGTGACCAGGCTCCTGGGAAGGCTATCCAGCCTCCCCCCAAGAAGGTTACCCCAGCTCCTGCCAAGAGGAAGGCTGAAGTCTCCAAGCGGCCTCAAGTTAAGGCCCCCAGGAAGGAGCAGGATGAGAGGGAGATACCGGTGGCTGAGAAGGAGCCTAGGAACAAATTGTCCGGGCGAGTCGCCGAGGCCTGCACCTCCCTCCCTAAGGCCTAAAATTTATAAACAGATGACTTTGCCGACCATGATTCCTGAGTTGGAACATTTTGCTCGGCCGCGGAAGTCTGGCTTCATAGAGCAGGCCGAGGCGGAGGTACCGGAAATCCTTCGGAAGAAGTGGGTCCGGTCTCCGGTTCGTGATGGAGCGCGCTTTCAGCCCAAGCTTAACGTCCTCGATGACGAGTCTCGCTTGGGCTGGACCGTCCTCTCGAGGGTGGTAACTTGGGGTACCCGGCTCCCGAAAGGACTCCAACCGAAATAGGACATGCCTGTGGATCAGATCCAGGCTGCCGCTGCTGTTCATGCGCATAATTTGGCCGTGGTAAGTTTTTTTACACTTAGCGGCTTTATCGGGTACTTTTCTTATTTTATTATCCTTGTCCAACTCTTTTTCTCGTTTCGCTTTTGCAGACGGCTCATTCCTGCAAAGAACTCGTGATCTTTACCGGTACTTCCAGGGTGCTTATTATGGTGAGGTCGAGGATCACCAAGCGACCCAGGATCTGCTGATCGCGAAGAACGCGGAGTTGGTGAATGTCACCAATGAGAGAAACAAATTGAAATCGGCGCATACCGATTTGGACCAGGCCAAGATAGACCTTCAGACTGCTAAAACGGAGGCCGCCGATCGTAAGCTTCTCCCCGAAGAACAAGGATACCGAGCCCGGAAGGTGAATGAGGAGCTAACAACCGCACGTAACCGGGAGGCCAATGCGAGAGCCGACACGGCGTTCGTGGACTTTGTCAACCGCCTAGCTAACCGGTACAACGGGGGCTGGGCCACCGCCATGCGGTGTACCAGGCATACGTTCCCTGAGTTGGACTGGGGCAAGGTTGAAGAGGCACACGTTCGCCGGGCGTTCGAGATCCCGGTGGAGGGCGAGGAGCTAGACTTTGGGGTGACAGAGGCTGACATAGCCAATGCCGACCCCCGGGTTAAGTTCGAAGAGGAAGAGTCAGAGGCCGCTGCCGCACTAGATCTCAAGGTTGACGATCCGGTAGGCAATATTGTCATTATTGACAAGAGCCTTACCGGCCCAAAATCTGAAGCGGCTGCTGACGATGGCAGGGTTCCTTCTTCTGAGGCCGCCCAAGGAGCTTAGCTTAGGTCTCCCTCTCCTTCCAATGTTTGTCCTGGTCTGGCCGTCTGTGGCCGACTTGAATTGTTAATCATTTTGATCCTAGGCTAGAATAGGATGTAAATACTATTTTCGTATTATTGGAATATATTTCATCAACACTTGTGTCGGTTATGTCAACTATCTTGCTTATTTACTTTTCCGCTCATTTTTGTTATTCCGGCAGATCCACTAGGGTTCATAGACCGGCAAATAGTCTTATTCTACTATTTAATTCCGGCAGATCTACTAGGGTCATTGACCGATTGCGAGGCAGTGCATACCTTGGGTTGGCAAATCCTCGAGGGTCATTGACCATCCCCAAGTTTCCTGCATGCTTGGTTTCCCAGGGCGGCAGATTCACTATGGTCATTGACCGCAAGGAACCCTTATATTGTCAAGTCCTCTCAACGGCAGATCCACGTAGGTCATTGACCGTCAAGGGGTTTTACCTTTGATTTACTCTAATATTCCTTAACGGCAGATCCGAGTAGGTCGTTGACCGTCAGGATTTAAGAGAATAATTTGCACATGTAACAAGTTCAGTAGAAATACTCCCTCTGTCCCAGAATACTCTTTACACTTTCCTTTTTCATCTGTCCCAGAATACTATTTACACTTCTATTTTTGGATATGACCCACTATTATTTTAATACTTCTACCTTTTAAGTATTGGCCCACACTATCTCTCCTCTAAATAAAATAATACCACTCCTACTACCCGCCAACTCAAACCATGGCCCACACTCTCTTTCCTTAAAATAAAATAATACTATTTTTACTAACTACTAACTACTAACTCCTATCACATCTACTTTTCAATAAAATAACAATTGATAAGCAAACAACAACTTATCATCTAAAACTACGTGCATTGATAAGTGTCAAGAGTATTGTGGGACGGAGGGAGTACGTCTTATTGAAAAATGGACAATCTCTAGTAAAAGTAAAGCTTGAATTGGCAACAATGCCGTATTATTCTTGCTATGTAATACCTACTAATGAAAACATTCGTAAATAAAATGCTTAAACAAAATACTTCTTAAGTATGCTGGCATTCCAGCTGTTCTTGAGTTGCTTGCCCGACATGTCTTCCAGCCGATAAGCACCTGGGACTATTTCCTCTTTCACAAGGTATGGTCCCTCCCAGTTGGCCGTTAGTTTTCCTTCGACATGAGCTTTTCCGGTAGCCGCTGTGCGCCTGAGCACTAGGTCGCCTTTGTTAATCGGCCGATTTCTTACTCTTTTGTTGTAGGCCTTGATTATTCGATCCTTATATGCTGCCGACTTTAGCTCTGCCGCGAGCCTGGCTTCTGGCAAGAGGTCAAGGTCCTCCCGTTGCAGTTTGTTGTTCAGTTCCAGGTCGTAGTTCAGGATTCGCCAGTTTGGCAGTCCTACTTCGACCGCTAACACCGCTTCGGCCCCGAAGGCCAACATGAACGGGGTCTCCCCTGTTGCTTCCTTTTCGGTGGTCCCGTAGGACCACAGTACCGCTGGAACCATGTCGGCCCAGGCACCCTTCAAATCATCTAGCTTCTTCTTGAGTGCGTTGAGAATTTGTTTATTGGCGGCTTCAGCCTGGCCATTACTCTAGGGGTGGCACACGGATGAGTATGCAAACTTGATGCCATATGGGTTCAAGAAGTTCTTTATCGGCCCGCAATCAAACTGGACGCCATGGTCCATGACTATTCCCATGGGAATTCCAAACCTTGTGATGAGGTTTTGCCAAATGAACTTCCTAACCTGATTTAGCCGTTATTTTAGCAGTCGGTTCGGCTTCAATCCATTTTGTGAAGTAGTCAATTCCTACTATCAGGAACTTCCTTCCTCCAGATGCCGGCGCGAATGGTCCAATGATATCCATCCCCACTGAGCAAAAGGGATTGGATTGAGGATTGGCTGCAAATCGTTTGTCGGCTGATGAATAACCGGTGCTAACCTCTGGCATTTGTCACACTTCTTTACATATTCCTGCGCGTCCATCAACATTGTTGGCTAGTAGAAACCGGCTCTTAGGGCTTTTAGTGCAAGCGTCTTTCCACCGATATGGTTTCCACATACTCCTTCATGCATTTCTTCGATTATTTTGGTGGCCTCATGAGCCGTTACGCACCTCAGGAGTGGGAGTGAAAGACATTTTTTGTATAGTTGGCCTTGGAAAACACAGAACCAGAGAGCCTCTCTTTTTAGCTTTTTTGCCGCCATCTTATCGGTGGGTAAATTTTCCGTCATCTTGTACGCCAATATGTCGTCGTACCATTCCCTTTTTTGAGTGACTTCGTTTACCTCTACCTTGGCGATCACGATGCTCCTTTCCGGCAGCATCTCTATCATGACGCTGCGCTTGAGATCCGTTGTGCTTGAACTTGCTAGCTTGGATAGAGCATCGGCTGCCATATTCTCTCAGGCGGGGACCAAGATTACCTCAAAGCTCAGCAGTGGAGCCGTTATCCGTTTTACTTTCGTAGGTATTTCGCATTATCGGTTCCCCGGCCTCGTAGGTGCCCTCAATCTGGCTTGATATGAGCTGGGAATCGGTTGTCATCCGTAGTTTCTTTGCCCCGGACGCTATGCACAAACTAATTCCCGCTATTGCAGCTTCGTACTTTGCCTCATTGTTGGATGCTTTGAATCCAAAGCGGACAGCATACTCGAAAGTGTCTCCTTCGGGAGACGCCATGACTACTCCAGGCACTTGCCCCTGTTTGGGCCCCGAGCCGCCCACGTATATTTGCCGTGTGCCGGCTGGTCCCTCAACTTCCTCGCCTGTGGTCTCAACTATGAAGTCGGCCAAAGCTTGTGCCTTGATAGCTGTTCGCGGCCGATATTCGATATCAAACTCTGACAACTCTATTGCCCATTTCAAAGAACTCCGCCGGTTGTATCTAGCTTATGGAGCGCCTTTTCTAGCGGTTGATTTGTGAGCACCTGGATGGTGTGTGAATCAAAGTATGGTCGGAGTTTTCTTGCCGCTATCAACAGACACGGCGTATGCCATCTTTTCCACCAATTCGTATCTCTCGCTCTCGCCCTCGCCAAGACGTGGCTCACAAAGTATATAGGATGTCTGCCGTTATCCTTTTCCACCAAGCAGATCGCTTGCTACCGTTTTAGCCGACACCGAGACGTATGACTGCACCTTATCTCCCATCTCGGGTCGGGTAATAGTCGGTAAGTTCTTGAAATGTTCCTTAACGGCCTCAAAGGCCTGTCTCTGCTCATCCTCCCACTCAAACTTTTTGTCACCTCTCAGAACCTTAAAGAACGGCAAGTGCCTTTTCACCCGACTTGATACGAACCTTGTTAAGGCAGCCATCTTGCTCGGTCGCCTTGGATGTCCCTGGATACTCTTGGGTTCCGGTAGCTGCTTATCGCCCTGATCTTGTCAGGGTTAGCGTCTATTCCCCTCTCACTAACCATGAAGCCAAGGAACTTACCCGATCTTACCCCAAATACGCATTTCTTGGGGTTGAGCTTCATTCGGTACCTGCGCAGAGTGGCGAAGGTTTCCTCGAGATCCGTTATGTGGGCTTCCTCCGTCAAGCTTTTGACGATGCTATCGTCGACATAGACTTCGACATTCCGGCCTTTCTGATGTGCGAATATCTTGTCCACTAACTTTTGGTAGGTAGCTCCTGCATTCTTCAGGCCGAATGGCATGGCCTTGTATGCGTATACTCCTGCGTCAGTTATGAATACCGCCTTGTTCCTGTCTGCCTCCAGGAGGCTGATCTGATGGTATCCAGAGAAGGCATCCATGAAACTTAGCAGTGCATGACCGCTAGTAGAGTCGACTAGTTGGTCGATCCTAGGCAATGGATAGCAATCTTTTGGGCAGGCCTTCTTGAGGTCGGTAAAGTCCACACACATCCGCCAGGATCCATTGGCCTTTTTCACCATGACCACAATTGCCAGCCACTCCGGATAGTCGCAGGGCTCAATGAAGTCGGCCGCTAATAGCTTGTCCACCTCTTCTTTGATGGCTGCGTTCTTCTCGGCGGAGAAGTTCCGTTTCTTTTGTTTTACCGGTCTTACTTCCTCATTGACATTTAGCGGATGTACCATAAACGCGGGATCTATTCCCGGCATTTCATCCGCTGAAAATGCGAAGACGTCAGCATTGCTCCGCAGTAGGCTGATTAAATTGACCTTGACATTGTCGGCCAAGTCGACTCCAATTTTAACCGTCCTTTCTAGCCTCTCTAGCTCCAGATTGACCTCCTCAGTCTCTCCTTCTGGGCTAGGTCTCGGCAAATCGGCCGACCTTCCCTCAAAATTCTCCATAGACAAGTCTTTGTTTGCTTTATTCTCTGCCCTTCGCCTTTTTCTCTCTGATGGTGGGGACTCTGCCGGCCGCTTATGATTAGAATTCTCCAGAGCCGTCAAATAGCAGGCTCTGGCTGATTCTTGGTTCCCCTTCAGCCTCTCTGGTTTTCCACTGTTGGACGTGTAGATCATCGTCAGGTGATAAGTTGACACTACGGCCTGAGCGTCGTGGATCAGTGGTCGCCCAATAATGGCATTGTAGGCTGCCGGTACATCAACTACCAGGAACTCCACCAAGAGATCCCGAGAATGAGATCCTTCCCCCAACTTAACCGGTAGCTTAATGGTACCCTCAGGGACGACCGATGCTCCGGTAAAACCGATTACCGGGTATGAGACCGGCTTGAGATAAGATCTCCCTAACTCCATCCTCTCGAATGTAGGCATGAAGAGAATATTGGCAGAGCTGCCGCCATCTACCAGAATGCGATGGACCATCGCCGTCGAAATCTAAAGAGATACCACCAGTGGATCATCATGAGGGTAGATAATTCCTTTGGCGTCCTCCGTTGTGAACGAGACGGATGGCATGAGTGGCGGCGCTGGCCACTTGCCAGTGTTGTGATAATTCACTTGGTGCCTTACCTCCTTAAGACTGGCTTTGGCACCGTGAATACTTCCGTCGGGGACCGGGCCGCCCGAGATTACGTGTATCTCAGTCATTCTTTCTTTCACGGACTTTTTCTTTCCGTCTTCTTCTTTGGGGGACCCTTCACGGTGATCCGTTCTCGCCTGATACTGCTTGAAGTTGCCCCTCCGTATCAGGTCTTCGATCCCGTCTCTCAGGTCCTTACAATCCTCGGTAATATGACTGTGATCCTTGTGGAAGTCACACCACTTGGATCTGTCGCGGCCTTTGTAATACATCTTCCTGGGTCGTTGCCACTTGTCATCCTATTTGTGCAACTCATATATCTCGGCCCTGGACATTGTTAGGGGAGTGTAGTTGTGATAGCGATCTGGCCGTCCTTCCTGGCCCTTTTTAACCGAGTTTCTTTCCTCCCTTCTTTCGGAGTTATCGGCCTCCGATCTCTCAAATTTTTATCTTTCTCTTTCTCCTTTTCTCTCTCCTTCTCCTTACCATCCCCTTCGGACCTCTTCGAGGTTGTCGCCTTATCGAACTCTTCTCCCCGGATAAACTCGTTAGCTTTTCCAAGGCCTTCGGTCAGACTGGTCAACTTCTTGCGGCCTAGGTAACTTCTAAAGGCAGTTCCCTCTTTCAAACCTGTCATCAGTGCCAATACTGCGGCCTCTTGCTACAGGCTAGGGATTGTAACGGCTTCAGAGTTGAAACGACCAATGTAATCCCTCAGGCTCTCCTTCTCTCCATGCTTGATGGACATCAGCTCGCCGATAGTTTTCTCCCTTCGCTTATTACTAACGAAGTGTGTCACAAACATGGACGTGAGCTGTCGGAAATCAAAAATAGTTGCCGGTGGTATGCTTTTATAGCACGTTAGTGCCAAGCCCGCCAGGGTTGAAGGGAACACCTTACACCACACGGAATCAGTGTCGGTGTATAGTAGCATGTGTCCTTCATATGCAGAGATGTGGTCCTCGTGGTCGGATTTCCCGTCATACTTGCAAGTCGGCATCTTAATTTTTTCCATAGGCTCCTGCAGTATGACTGTGGAGAATGGAGAAATCCGAAGTGACACTGGCGCTCTGCGTCGAGCATATTCACTTTCTCTTCTGTACCGGGATGACTGCTGGATCTCGATGTCTTGGTGATCTTCTTCATCCTCTTCCCCTATGGGCTCTGTGGGAGTCTTTGAGTTTTCCCCCTAATCCGGATCATGCCGGCTTAGGACACCCTGTCGACCAGTTGCGAGAGAACGCATCTTTCTCACGGGACTGTTTGGCCTGCTCAGGGGACGCTTACCAACATGACCGGTCGGAGGAGTTTGACTCGCCATGGCCTGGAAGACTTCGGCAGCACTCCGAAGCTGTTCAGGGCTGAACATATGTTGCAAAGTCTCGAATATGTTAGGTTGAGGGGTCTCAGTGGCCCTCTTTCCCTTGTCGGCGGGTGGTTGGGAGGATCCAATCACCGGTTGAGGAGTGTTAAAACCAGGAGGTCCACTCCCCACAACGGCATTGTTCTCGTCCGTTTCGGGCATCCCGTGGGTCTGCTTAGGATCCATGAGGCAAATAAGTAGGCTGGATCGTTCGCGGCTTAAGACCAAAATACAGTTCACCCCTCCTTCTAGCGCCAATTGTTCCGGTATGGAATAAATGGTAGGGAGTGAACCGGTATCTCCCTTGATTAGCGAGCCGGTTGAGTATCCTGCAAGACAGAATCGGGGGTTGATCCGAGGAACGCCCCTCCGATGCCTAAGTCAGTAAAGGATAAAGACGGGATGTCTCAAGTTGAGTGTGTTAGTATATGTGAACGTACCTTATGACTCATATCATGGGGGTATTTATTAGGGGTGTTCATTCCGGATATTTGATCTGACCCGATCCGAAAATTTTGGATCGGGAAAAATGTGATCCGAATCCGATCCGGAAAATTTCGGATCGGATAGAAATTTCGGATCGGATCATCGGATTATTCGAAAACTAAAAAAATTAAAGTTTTCAAAGGAAAAGTTCTTAAAATATGTTCCGGATCGGATCATATCATCGGATATTTCGAATATCCGGTCTTGAAACGGGTATTTCGGATCGGATATCCGAAAAAATCCCTTATTTCGGATATCCGAAACTTTAAAAATCCGATCCGTATCCAATCCGAAAATTTTCGGATATCCGATCCAAAATATCCGAAAAACTAAAAAAGCGGATCGGATATCCGAAAAATCGGATCGGATATTTTGAACACCCCTAGTATTTATAGGAGCCGGCAGTGTCCTTAGCAAGATAGGACACTGCTCCTATTGGTTGGATACTTTCCTATCCTCTTCTGATACTTATCTTTAGGCCCATAGGCGTATTGAGTAGATACTGGATCAGTCCAAGCCCATTTGGCAATGGCCCATACGCCGGTTACCAATAAGGTAACTCTATTTAACCGGTATGAGGAATATACCCGATAAAATAGGATTTCCTCGACAGAGATGATCATGACGGTTAATGGCGGTCTAACTAGACCGGTAGGGAAGTTATACCGATCCCATACAATTTATGAATAAGAAAACCTGAAAGCATGATTTGCTGCAACACAGCATTTAGTTCTGCGTGTAAATCAAATGTTTGTTTGGCCCAAATCGTAGAGTAAGTACCTGATAAGGTGTGTAGACTTACAGTGGTAATCTGAGCATATATCTTTGTTGCTGACATTTTGAATAGTGTCTTACATTCTTGCGTAAAAGCCGTGAAGGTCATTTTTCCCTGTTTCATCAACGGCGTTGAACTCAAAAGTGATCCTGTATGAGAACAAAGGGGGAAAATGTGAAAGAAATAACATTAAAGTAATAGTCTTTACTAGTAAATTGGGAGTGGCAACGCAGCTTTTCCTTGGAGCAAAACTTACAAGTGTAGGAGACTCCACAATCAAATTCAAAGACGTTTACCACAATTGCTAGTTTGTTACAGCCGACGTACGGGACGATCTTGGAACGGTCGGGTTCGAGCACGCTTACTTTGGTCCAATGCTTTTCTTCTTGGAGTGTATTTTCGACATGTGGTTATAAGGAAACATCGAATGTTAATTTGTGGTTTTTAAAGCGGTTTCCAAAACACATTGGACTACACTTGTAATAAATCGCTATCATTTTTGTGTGGGCCCGTGAACCGTATTTTGTAAATGCATTTAGGAGGTATCTACATCACCTTCTTCTCGCTTAATGGTTTCTATTGTCGGATTTCAATTTGGTTAGGTGGATTCCCGAGTCCCGACTTCGGATATGTGTGCCATGCGGTCAACCACCAACCCGCGCTTCTCCACGCACTGTTAAAGTGGTTAGAAAGACATTAGATGTAAGTTAGGCACTTTGTAGGGAAATGATGGTTAAAAGGTTTTTTTTTTTTGGGGTCCAAACCATTTACGCAAAGCATATCCGGCATTCCGGCCTCTCTCCATTTGGGTCTCGATGGAATACGGTTGCCATGCTTGTTGAAAGCGAAAACCCTCGTAAAAAAGGTCGACTCATTTTTTTATATTTTCGTTTCTTGAGGGAATTTGAAACCCTCCTCCTTAGCAAGAATAATAACTGTTACATGGGGAAAATAACACAAGACCAACCACCTCCCATTCTCTTATGGGAATCGGGTTATGTCAGCTCCTACACACCACTTGTCATTATCATCATCATGGTTTTTATCCAGAGGAGAGAGAAAGATATCAATTTGATATAAAAGGAGGTGGGAAGTATGCATTGGGGATGAGTTTTATATTTTGGTGAACCAAACACTTTTTTCAAAGAAACGGAATCAGATAAATAACATTCCATTCCTCCATCTCGATCTTATACCTTTCCGTTTCTTTTTGTTAGCATGAACCAAACACGGGCTTAATGTTAACGGATACATCAAGGCATATTTATCAAAATGCTTGATCTCCCATATCTCAGAGAATCTCACCACTATTGTCGGAAAAATCGTACTATCATCTTTCTGACACGTTTCTACTTCAACTCAACCAAACGCTAACCGAATTCGTTGTAGGTGAACTTCCTACTTTTAAAAGGTTAAGGATGAAGTAGTTACTTATCCCCTTAATTTTTTTCCTTTTTTTTATTTTCAATGTCCCCCATATGTTGTCATATAATAGAGATGGTGTTACAAATCCTTTCACACGTGTGAATACCCAAGCCAAAACTTTCATCCTTTTTCTCTCTCCTCTTCTCTCTCCTTTTCTCTCTCCTCCCACCTCTCTCCCCTTCCATGTTCGCCGGAACCTTAGCTTTACTCCTCCTCGTCGTCGTATCAACTAACACAAGAGAATTTCGAGATCATCGTCGTCGACCTTCAGTAGTAGTGAAGTCGGTTAAGATCGTCGACCTTCGTAACGGAAGTTAGAGAATTCCGAAATTGAATCTTCATTCAACACAAGTTTTGACAAATAGTGGATGAAGTTAAATTTTGCAATTGAAATTGAATCTTCATGAGGAAATCGAACCAAATCGAGTGGTGGTTGTGATGCGGAGGTTGTGGTGGTTGTCGGGCCGAGGTTGGTGGCAGTGGTGGTTCTTGGCCCATGTAATTAGGGGCTTAGGGGCGATGGAATAGGGCACCTAATATATAAGGACCCCAATATATATTTATTTTTAATCGTTTGAAGAAAAGACAAAAGAAAAACATTTGGATCAAGATCTAAAAGTGTAAGGGGGAAGGAACAATGAGAACATGAGTTTAACTCTTGGTATCCACATTATTCATCAAAGTTTTGTTGTTTAAATTTTTGAAGATAGTTGCCATAAGTCGTATAAATACGAATCTTATACTTCTATCTTTTTTTGAACTACAAATAACGGAACCAATTAAGGAAATTGTACAGGGCCCTCATTATTTTTGCCCATATTTACCCCACCCCTAGTTGGTGGTGGTGGTGGTTTGCTACCATCGTGAGCTGACGCTTCCATGTCCTTTGCTGACGAAGCTCCAATGCTTCTCATTCATCTGATTCAACTCGCCCACGCCGGAGATTGGCTCTAACGAGGAAGATTATGATTGTTATTGTGCCATATAAATTTCGCTTATCTCTTCAATTTCGGATTATCTCTTCTCAAATCTCGGGAGGAGAGTGAAACTTGAAGGGAAGAGAGAGAGAGAGTATGTGTGTGTATGTGTGAAGGGGGAGGCAAGTGGGCCGGTGAGTGAATTTCATTTTTTTTAAGTTAGAAATAGATTTTAGTGAAAATGATATAGATTTTGTGAAAAATGATATAGTGAAGTATTATTTATAATATGTGTAATAATTATAAAGTTTTGAAAAATAATAATGAAATAAGAAAATTGATACAAGTTTGCTGGAAAATGACATAAAAGTGAGTATTAACGATATTAGTTGGTGTTATAATGACAAAGTATATAAAAGTTAAAAAAAATGATAATAAAACAGGGGAAATGATACAAGTTTGTTGGAAAATGACATAAAAGTGAGTAATAATGATATCATTTTGAGGTAACAATAATAAAGTATATAAAGTATTAGAAAATAATAATAATAATAATAATAATAATAGAAAAAATAATATAAGTTTGCTAAAAAAATTAGTATTAATGTTATTCGTTGGTGTAACAATGATAAAATATATAAAGAGTTAAAAAAAATAAGGAAAAAACGATACAAGTTTTTGAAAATGATATAAAAGTGAGTAATAAATTTATGCAAGTTAGAATTATGTTAGGCTCTGTTTGGCAACACATCTAAGTCACCTTAAATGAGTAGGTGCTAAAAGTTTAAGTCACCCAAGATAAAATTGACTGAAATTAAGTTGCTATCAAATATAGTAGTTTATGTTCCCAAACATAGTCTTGGTCTATTTCACTACGTAACTTTATGTTGGAAAATGAAAAGACCGTTATTATTTGACAAAAGATATAGTGGTTATTGGTTAAAACAATGTATTACTACTGTCTCCTTTTCAGTTTTAGTTAATGGTATTCCTGGTGAAACTTTTGTCCCGTCAAGAGGAATTCGTCAAGGAGACCCTTTATCTCCTTATATCTTTATTTTATGTGCAGAAATTTTAGCTCGTCAATTGCATAGAGCTAGTTTTATTGGCTCTAAATCTATAGGTGTTATATTAGGACACTCAAGGGTTAAAAATCCCCTCCTAAATTTTGCAGATGATACTATGGTGTTTGCTAAAGCTGCAGAGGATGGTTGTTATACTATCAAAAATATCTTAGATAAATTCCTATTAAAAAAAAAAAAAAAAATATTTTAGATAAATATTGTTCTATAGGCCAACTAGTTAATTTTCACAAGTCTGCATTCCAATGTACGCAGAATGTTTCAGAATTGGTTTCTGTTAATTTTGCTAATATCCTTCAAAGGGATAAATCATTCTTGTTAGGTAAATATCTTGGTTGTCCAATTACTTTTTTTGACAGGAAAAACATTTTGGATTTATTCATTCAACTTGGAACTATCCTCCATTACAAGAGTAAGAGCCTCAGCAGGGATCTCTTCCAACCAAACCCTCATCTCATCAAAAGTAATACTCAGCTTTGCAAGAGCATGAGCGACACTGTTACCTTGCCTTTTGACATGGGAAAAATGAATAAAGCTACATTGTTCAGAAATCACAAAGATGTCCCTAACTATAATACCAAAAGCCGAGTTCTCATATTTCCGCTTTTTCAGGTGGTAAAATAGTTTGATGCAATCAGTCTCCAATATAACATTACACAATCCCGCTTCAACTTCAATAATTAATCCATGTCGTGCTGCCATGGCTTCGCCTATATCTCGCCTCACGGCCTTCCCCGGATGTTGTTTGCGTGGACGCCGCCATTACCTCACCTAGGTGGTCCCTCATCACAGCACCAAACCCCACTCTATTATCTGCAAAAGTAGCTGCATCCACATTAATTTGTAGATGCCATCAGGTTGGGCTTTCCATTTTTCCACGCAAGGAGCCTACACAAACAAGCCAGGGGTGTTTTCATTTGCCTTCTTGAACTCTCCAAGCAAACCCATGACCTTCTGAGATACATCTACAATTTCTTTCTTTTTTCCTTCAAACATCCATAAGTTTCTTTTAAGCCAAAGACCCCAAATAATACTCCAAAAAATGTCCCACCATTCTCCATCTTTATATACTTTCAGCAGGTCACAGCACCACTCCATAAAACTCATACACTTCACATCCTTTGTTTGGATTCCAAGAGGAGAAATATACCAAGTGAAGGAATATGTCCTTAGACATCCCGACAATTACTAAATATAAATAGGATTTATATTATGAAGATAATAAAGTTAATTATTTTAGTAATCGTATTTTCTTGCTAGAGAATAAATATGATTAATAGGACAATATTGATTGGGCCTATAACTAAAATAGATTAATCCTATGAAGTCACACATTGTAGCACAAGTTGGACAAAGCAATCCAAATCCATTTAGGATTAGGGTTGGGCCGGTCCAAAGGGGAATAGGAGAAGAATTAGTTCTCCTAACTAGCCTATGACTCTTCTATTATATATAGGATATAATATTAGGGTTTAGGTGGTCAATTCATTAATCAGTTTCTTTTCACAAGAGAGAGACAGTGAAACCCTAAACTATTCTCCCTAACCGGCGCCTATACCACCTAAAAGCAAGAGATTTCTTCTCTTTCGTTCTAGCAAACGTTAATTGTTCAACTGGTCCTCGTGGACTGATTAGAGGAGCAACACTTGGGGCTCTCGGATCTTTAAAGGTTGCATACAACTGGGAAATCACGCTACAAAGGTTTGATATTTAGTCCCTATTGAATGATTCATATGTTTAATTATGTTTGCGATCCTATAATAGATGTTAGGAAATTGTTTCCCGAAATTCCGCTATTTGCATCTATATATTTCTACAGTAGTATCAGTTTTGCCTAATTCATAATATTTGTATGATCATGTAATTGTATGCAAAGTTATTATTTTTATTCAATTAAGGGATGATTTATTTATGGCTTGAATTTGCATAATTGATATTTGATATTAATTGATTGGAAATTGTAAATAATACTCCCTCCGTCCCATTATGTAGTGCTCACTTCTCAATTTTCACGGGGATTAAGGAAAATGGAAGGAGTAGTAAGGTTTTCCAAAAAAATGTATTTAAGGAAGTGTTTTTTTAGTAGTTTTGTCTTGAAACTAGCTTTTTATTTTCTTTTTCCTTTAAAAAAAATCAAAAAGTAATAAATGTCCCTTGGATTGGTGTAAAATAATAAATAAGGGCACATATTTTTGAAAGAAATATAGGGGTATTTTGAAAACTATATGTAGAAATCAAGGGTAATTTAGTCCAAATAAATTGATAAAAAAGAAAACAGGCACAAAATTTTGGGACACCCAAAAAGGAATGCGAGCACTATATCATGGGACGGAGGGAGTAGATTTTTTGTGATTTATGCTCAAAATAATTTATAAACGTCCAATTTTCTTTATGGACGAAATTAATTGTTAATTCACTCCTAATTTTCGGATTTTAATATACATAATTTATTAGATTTAAAATTATATAATGTTTAATGTGATTAATCATTGAAATAATTTGTTAACAATTAAAAGATTTGATTTTTTACTTGTTAAATAAATCTAATATTCATCACCCACACAGATCTAGAATTATATGATGGCTGAAAATAATTTAATTATTTTTCCACTTATTTTTGGATTTTTATCATATTATTTATGAATTTTGGTTAAATTTTATGTTTAATTTATTGATTTGATAAGATTTAAGGATAAAAATTAAAATATTTGATTTTATTTGTTATGATAATTCATTAGATCACCCTATAAATTATTTTCGAATTTTTTCAGAATTTAATTGTTAATTTTTTGGATAATATTTGATTTTTGCCCTAAATTTGAATTCTTGTTGGATTTAATGTTAATAAAGATTATACATTGAAATCTAATCTCAATAATCTTAAAATTTGTTTAAGATTTGTTGATTGATTCAAACTTTCTGCCATAATCTTCGAATTATTAAAACCTAATTAAATCCTAAATCTTTAAATTAATTGTTAATTAAAAATTAATTGAAATTTTATAAATTGTTACGAAACTACAAAGGGTTGCCAACCATGGCTGGGTGGCCCCACCAGTGACGGTGGAGCCACGGTGGGCGGGCGGATAGTACCGCTGCGGCGGTAGTTGGCTGTGCCGCCAACTTCCGACTAGCCTGGCGAGGCCGGGTGCGTGGTGCGACGTGGGATGGCCGGCGTTTTCCGGGCGTGGATGCTCGGAGACCCATCGGTCGCTGAGTATGTGTTGTGGTGGCCGGTGTTCTAGCGTGTGCGAGGTGATGCTTTTAGAACCCGGCTTGAATTAAGATCGATGCGTGGTGAGCTGAAGTGTCTTGGTTGTTGAGCAGCCTTGTCTTGGTCGCCGGGTCAACAAACAAGAAGTCAACTTTTGATTTAAAAAAATAATAAAAAATGTATTTAGGAAAATCTGATTTTCCAATCTTGAGCATAAATCCAAAAGTTTCCTATTTTTGCAAATTTGTGAATAATAATGATCATTGCCATGTTTAAATAAGTAATTGAATTAAAATAATAAAGTTTCCTAAATAATTACTAGCTTAAAATTGTTAAGTTTTATGATTATTATGGAAAGTATTTATTTGCTTATTAATTGTTAATAAGTAAATAGTTTGTGTTTATTTTATTTGATATTATAAATGCGTGGATGTTTAATGTAATATGTATGATATTATATTTTGCATGTTATGACTAGTATGGCCCAAATTAGGATAGTAAATACGATCTGCGAATCGTTATATTTGAATGTAAATTAAATACGATCTGCGAATCGTTTGTATTTTTGTACCCTTATATTCTCGTTATTTATTTAATTCAAATTATGTAATCAAGCATGAGGATCCAAGGAGTTTCAAGGATGGTGATCCATGGAGATTCAAGGGAAGATTCATGAAGATTAGTTATTTTATTTCCTAATTTTAGGGGCAATACTATATCATTTTAGCTATTGCTTATATTAATTTCTTGCATTTATTTTGTTTAAATACTTGCTTCTAAGTTTGTATGTGGTTAATTGATTCATGTGTTCACTATTAATTAACCATATTAGTAAACTAGGTCCCCAAAAGTAATATTGAGTTTTCATTGCTTTTCCAAACAACACCTATAAAGCCTTAGATCATGAGTAATAGGTTCTACCAAAGCAGGGTGTTGCTCATAGTTCCGGGGATAGTCAGGTAGGTATTTGGAACTTACTACATGTTAATGTTTGGTTTAACTCAACAAAATCATCAAAAGACAAAGTTTTGGGTTTTGAAGCTAAGAGATAGGAGCAAACAAAGAGTTGTTAACCTGTCTACCAAGAATTATAATTAGTTATAATTAGTAAAGTGTTTACTTACCTCAACTACTATAAATTGAAGGCAGGGCCAAAGTCCGTTTGATTGTAGTGGGAGGGGATCTTGGTTATTTTTTTATTCAATTGGGTACTTTTTTTGAATAAAGTGTAGTAGTAATTAAAATTTGTTTTATTATTGCTTTCTTGATAAACATTGATTGAATCTTGCTTTATTATTTGTTGTAGTATTTATGTCTAGTAACAACAATATCTACACCAACAATTCTACTTGTAATTTGCGCTCCGTCTTCTCGAAGGACAAATTGAATGTTGAACGTTTCATTGCAAGTGAAAGGGATATGGGAATCGTTCTCAGAACTCACAAGTTCAAAGACTTTCACATGCAAGGAGAGGAAGCAACGATGCAAGAGATGCATGAAAGGCTAACTCAGACTGAGCGAAACATCCCTAACCAGCCTAGAAAAGAATATGAGGATGTTCTTATGGTTAGTAAAGGGCAATCGCTCAATAGGATTGGGATTGCTATTAAGAAGGACGAAAGTAAACAAGTTGCCAAGTCTAAAACTTCTGAAAAGCAAAAGACTACACCAAAACCAAAAGTTGCTGATGAGCACTATTGTTACACCTGTAACAAGGTTGGTCATTGGAAAAGTAGTTGCCCCAAGTATCTGAAGGATCAAAAGAAAGGAGTTTCTAGTTCAGATATGTATGTTATAGAAGTTAACTTAGCAACTTCTACTTCTTGTGTATTTGATACTGCTTGTGGTTCGCACTTTATTTGTAATATGCAAGGCCTCAAAAGAAGTAAAACATTGGGAAAGGGAGAAGTAGATCTTCGCGTTGGCAATGGAGCACGAGTTGCTACATTGGCAAGTGGGGAGTATATAGTCTACTTTTACCTTCATGATTAGTTTTATAACTTAATAATTTTTATTATATGTTCCTGCTATCACAAAGAACATTATTTCGATTCCTGTTTTGGATTCCGAAGGTTATTCATTTGCAATAAAGAACAATTGTTGTTTAGCGTATTGGAATGATATGTTCTATGTCTCCGCTAAGTTATCAAATGGTTTATATGTGCTAGACTTAGAAACCCACATCTATAACATGGACAACAAGAAACATAAAGCAAATGATTCAAACCCTACATACCTATGGCATTGTCGATTAGGCCACATAAGCTCAAAGCGCATTGAGAAACTTCATAAAGATGGAATTATCAAATCATTTGATTTCGAATCATTTGATACTTGTGAGTTTTGCTTGATGAGGAAAATGACAAAGTCTCCTTTCATAGGTTCAAGTGAAAGGGCCAATGACCTTTTAGCCCTCATACATACGGATGTGTGTGGACCTATGAGTACGTTGTCTAGGGGGAGTGTACAGCTACTTCATTACTTTTACCGATGATGTGAGCGAGATTTGGATATGTTTGCCTCATGCGGCATAAGTCGGAATCCTTTAAAAAAATTTAAGGAATTCCCGAATGAAGTACAAAACCAACTTGGTAAGAAGATTAAGGCATTACGATCCGATCGTGGTGGTGAATATTTCTCAAGAATTTGGTGATCATTTGAAGGATTGTGGAATACTTTCACAATGGATTCCACCAGAAACACCACGGTTAAATGACGTTTCGAAAGAAGGAATTGAACTCTAATTGATATGGTTCGATCCATGATGAGTCTTGCCGATCTTCATATTATATTATAGGGATTTGCGCTTGAAACAGAAAGCATTCACGCTAACGTAGCACCATCCAAAGTAGTGGAAAAGACTCCGTATGAAATGTGGACCGTAAACGTTCCAAAATTGTCTTTTCTAAGGATATGGGGTTGTGAAGCTTATGTAAAACGTTTACTTTCTTATAAGCTTTCACCCAAATCCGATAGATGTCTTTTTGTGGGTTACCCAAAAGAGACTAAAGCCCAGTTCTTTTGGACTTATTTTCAGCAAAAATAAGTAAAAATAAGTTCGGCTCAACAAAAATAAGTTCGGTTCGGCAAAAAAATAAGTAAAAATAAGTTCGGTTCGGCAAAAAAATTAGTTAAAATAAGTTCGGTTCAAAGAAAAATAAGTAAAATAAGTTCACTTCAAAGAATAAAAATAAGTTCAGTTCAAAGAAAAATAAGTTTAGTATTACTATTAATGTTTTTTTCAATATTACTATTAATATTGTTATTATTATTAATATTATAATTATAATAACGATGAATTTGTTATTTTTTTTTATTTTTTTTAAATTTTTTATTTTATATTTTTGTTATTTTAATATTTTTATTATTTATTATTCAGTAATTATTACTTATTATTTTTATTTTTTTATTTTATTTATTATTTATTATTTATTATTTTATTTATTTTTTTAATTATTTATTATTAGTATTTATTTTATTATTTATTACTTATTATTTATCATAATTATAATTATTATTATTTATTATATATTATTTATTATTTATTATTTATTTATTTATTATTTATTATTTAATATTTATTATTATTAATATTATTATTTATTATTTATTATTTATTATTTATTATTTATTATTTATTATTTATTATTTATTATTTATTATTTATTATTTATTATTTATTATTTATTATTTATTATTTATTATTTATTATTTATTATTTATTATTTATTATTTATTATTTATTATTTATTATTTATTATTTATTATTTATTATTTATTATTTATTATTTATTATTTATTATTTATTATTTATTATTTATTATTTATTATTTATTATTTATATTTATTATTTATTATTTATTATTTATTATTTATTATTTATTATTTATTATTTATTATTTATTATTTATTATTTATTATTTATTATTTATTATTAATTATTTATTATTTATTATTAATTATTAATTATTTATTATTTATTATTTATTATTTATTATTTATTATTTATTATTTATTATTTATTATTTATTATTTATTATTTATTATTTATTATTTATTATTTATTATTTATTATTTATTATTTATTATTTATTATTTATTATTTATTATTTATTATTTATTATTTATTAATTATTATTTATTATTTATTAATTATTATTTATTATTTATTATTTATTATTTATTATTTATTATTTATTATTTATTATTTATTATTTATTATTTATTATTTATTATTTATTATTTATTATTTATTATTTATTATTTATTATTTATTATTTATTATTTATTATTTATTAATTATTATTTATTATTTATTATTTATTATTTATTATTTATTATTATTATTTATTATTTTTATTATTTTTATTATTTATTATTATTATTATTTATTATTATTTATTATTTTTATTATTTATTATTATATATTATTATATTATTATTTATTATTATTTATTTATTATTATTATTATTATTATTATTATTATTATTTATTATTTATTATTTATTATTTATTATTATTTATTATTATTTATTATTATTTATTATTATTATTATTATTATTTATTATTATTATTTATTATTAATTATTATTATTTATTTATTATTATTTATTATTATTATTATTATTAATTATTATTATTATTTATTATTAATTATTTATTACATTATTATTTATTATTAATTATTTATTACATTATTATTTATTATTATTATTTATTATTTATTATTATTTATTATTTTTATTATTTATTATTTATTATTTATTATTTATTATTTATTATTTATTATTTATTATTTATTATTTATTATTTATTATTTATTATTTATTATTTATTATTTATTATTTATTATTTATTATTTATTATTTATTATTTATTATTTATTATTTATTATTTATTATTTATTATTTATTATTTATTATTTATTATTTATTATTTATTATTTATTATTATTTATTATTTATTATTATTTATTATTATTTATTATTTTTATTATTTATTATTATTATTATTTATTATTATTTATTATTTTTATTATTTATTATTATATATTATTATATTATTATTTATTATTATTTATTTATTTATTTATTTATTATTATTATTATTATTATTATTATTTATTATTTATTATTTATTATTATTTATTATTATTTATTATTATTATTATTATTATTATTATTATTTATTATTATTTATTATTAATTATTATTATTTATTTATTATTATTTATTATTATTATTATTATTAATTATTATTATTATTTATTATTTATTATTTATTATTTATTATTTATTATTTATTATTTATTATTTATTATTTATTATTTATTATTTATTATTTATTATATTATTATTTATTATTATTATTATTTATTATTTATTATTATTATTATTTGTTATTAATTTTTAATATTTATCATTATTATTATTTATTATTTATTATTATTATTATTATTATTATTATTATTTATTATTATTATTATTTATTATTATTATTATTTATTATTTATTATTATTATTATTATTATTTAGCAAAAATAAGTTCGGCTCAAAGAAAATAAGTAAAAATAAGTTCAGCTTTAGCAAAAATAAGTAAAAATAAGTTCGGGCCTCAAAGAAAAACAAGTTCACTCAAAGAAAAATAAAATAAGTTCGGGTCGGTTCAAGCAAAAATAAGTTCAAAAGAACAGGGCCTAAGTGGATACTACTTCTACAACCAAAGCGAAAACAAAGTGTTTGTTGCTCGGAATGGTGTCTTTCTCGAAAAGGAGTTTATTTCCCGTAAAAAACAAGTGGGAGGAATGTATATCTCGAAGAAGTTCGAGATGAGCAACAAATGGATGAGGTTAACACCTCATCGAAGTGGCCCGACATGAAAATGTTCAAGAGGTGGTGTATTCAATTCACGTACCTCCTACCGCCCTCTTCGAGATACTCCATGCGAAGTCACTCAACCTAGTGAGGTAGAAACTTCTTCGTTGTTCCCCAAAGTAGGTCTAGTAGGGACCATCATTCCGTCAAAGAGATATATTGATTTCCTTTGACCGAAAGTTCTGAAATAACGATTTTAGCATCGAAGAGCCTACTAGCTACAAAGATGCTTTGGATAGTCAAGACTCGAAAGATGGCTTCGAGGCCATGAAATCGAAATGGATTCCATGTCCGAAAATCAAGTATGGGACTTGGTCGATTTGCTCGATGGGGTAAAACCCATTGGATGCAAATGGATTTTCAAGTTGAAAACGGCATAGGATGGAAACATTAGTGTTTTCAAAGCAAGGTTGGTGGCGAAAGGTTTCAAACAAATTCATGGTATTGACTATGATGAAACCTTCTCACCAAGCAGCCATGCCGAAGTCCATTAGGATAATCCGTGCGATTGTCGCCTTTCATGACTATGAAATATGACAGATGGATGTCAAAACCGCTTTCTTGAATGGGTTCTTGAAAGAATATGTGTACATGACATAACCTCAAGGTTTTGAAGATCTAGAAAATCCAGGGAGGGTATGCAAGCTTAAGAAGTCCATTTATGGAATAAAGCAAGCATCAAGGAGTTGGAACCTCAAATTTGATGAGGCAATCAAGAAATTTGGTTTATCATAAATGAAGATGAATCTTGGTATACAAGAAGTTAAGTGGGAGTAGTATTACTTTTTTGGTCTTGTATGTGGATGACATACTTCTCATAGGAAATGATAAGACCATGCTTCGAGTCAATCAAGGAATGGCTTAAAAATTATTTCTCTATGAAAGACCTAGGAGAGGCCGAGTACATATTGAGAATAAAGATCTATAGAGATAGGTCGAAAAGATCGATTGGACTTAGTCAAGAGACTTATATTGATAAGGTTCTTGCAAGGTTCAAGCCGGAAAACTCCAAGAGAGGTTTCATTCCCGAGCAACATGGCATAACACTTGGCAAGATTCGTTGTCCTTCAAGTCCTAATGAGGTCAAGCGTATGAGTAATGTTCCCTATGCTTCAAAGAGGATCCATTATGTATGCCATGATATGCACTCGATCGATGTTGCATATACTTTGAGTATATGCAGCAGATACTAGTCAAATTCGAGAGATGCGCATCGGATTGCAGCAAAAAAACATCCTTAAGTACTTGTGAAGGACTAAGGATAATTTTTTTGGTATATGGTGGAGATGAGGAGTTAGTTGTTAGTTGTTACTGGATACACAAATGTAAGCAAGGTTCATACTGAGGATAATATAGCAGATCCTCTGACTAAACCGCTTGCTCAACCTAAGCATGAGTGTCATACTAGGTCTATGTAGGTCTATGGGGTTTGAGCATATGGGAGAATGGCTTTAGGTTGTTTACTTCATGTTTACAATTGTAAAGACATTTATTATGCTTTGAATGTTTATCAATAAAAATTCGTTTCTTATTTAATCGCTTGGTTTAGTATTAAATAAAATGTCCAAATAATTTGTGTTTTCAAATAGGATTATCGAAAACGTTTTGATAATGGAACCCTATAAAGTGAACTGAAATCACAATTTATTCAAAGTCCCTAGTCTAAATCAATAAATTGGACATAAGTGATTTATTAAAAAGACTATTATATAATTAATTGATAGCGCAATTCTATGGGTTATGGAGTCATAGAGATGTCTAATTGAATATATGGATGTATAGTTGATACATTGAGACTTGACCTAATCGATTCTAAAAGTAGAATCAAACTACTATATTTAGTGGATTCCCTAGACATGAGTATGTCTTAATAACCACAATATAATTAGTTAACTTTGACATCCGTTAAATGCCGCGCCGTAAAAGGAGGTTATAAAGGCAAGTGATCGTGTGGGCTAAGAATCGAGTGGGAGTTATGGTCATACAAGAGTGGATAAGTCCTCCTATTAAATAGGAATGGTGTCCGGGGCCTCTTGATGAGCGAGAATCGGAAAATTGCATGGCCATGCGGAATAAGATTAAAGAATTAATCCTTATTTGAGCAGTTCGAACTCGGAGATCAAGGAACATAAATTTGAGAATAACACGGTGTTATCAAATTTGGCATTAAGTGATTTAAGGAATTTAACATTGCGCTCTTGTCTTCGGACAAGTGGGAGATTGAAGGAATATGTCCTTAGACATCCCTGGCAATTACAAAATATAAATAGGATTTATATTATAAAGATAATAAAGTTAATTATTTTACTAATCGTATTTTCTTGCTAGAGAATAAATATGATTAATAGGACAATATTGATTGGGCCTATAACTAAATTAGATTAATCCTATGAGGTCGACATTGTAGCACAAGTTGACAAAGCAATCCAAATCCATTTAGGATTAGGGGTTTGGCCGGTCCAAAGGGGAATAGGAGGAGAATTAGTTCTCCTAACTAGCCTATGACTCTTCTATTATATATAGGATATAATATTAGGGTTTAGGTGATCAATTCATTAATCAATTTCTTTTCACAAGATAGAGAAAGTGAAACCCTAAACTATTCTCCCTAACCGGCGCCTATACCTCCTAAAAGCAAGAGATTTCTTCTCTTTCGTTCTAGCAAACGTTGGTGTTCAACTGGTGCTCGTGGACTAATTAGAGGAGCAACACTTGGGGCTCTCGGATCTTCAAAGCTTGCATACAACAGGGAAATCACGCTACAAAGGTTTGATATTTAGTTCTTATTGAATGATTCATATGTTTGATTATGTTTGCGATCCTATGATAGATGTTAGGAAATTGTTTCCTGAAATTCAGCTATTTGCATCTATATATTCCTACACCAAGTCATGCTTGCATCTTCGCACCTAACTAGAAGATGCATAATTGTTTCGTTTGCTACACCACAAACTGGGAATAATTCATCCACCTGTCGGCCCTCTATGATTGAGGTTACTCTCACAAAGTGCATCCCATTATGGGAGAGCTTTCCACCCAAAATTTTTTATTTTTGGTGGAACCTTAGCTTTCCATAAATTATGCCAAACACTCGAAACTCAAAGCAGTTGTTGGATGATCCAATCTCTTCTTTTTTTCTTCTAGCCCCACATAGTAAGCACTCTTCACACTATAATTTCCATCTTTAGAGAAATGCCAAGTCCAACAATCCATGCCATCATATAAAGAGATGTGAATTTTCGTTATTTCACTAACCTCCCATTGAGTAAAGAGGTTGTTCAATAAATTTTTATTCCATCTACCATCCATAATCGACTCACTTACTCCGCTGGGGTCCATCATCACCATCTCGCAACACTAGAGATGACTCTAAACTTCGACAAATTTGGAACCCATGGGTCCTCCAATAAATCAATCAACGTTCCACTCCCCACAACCTTTCGAGCCCCTTTCTTCATCGCCCTTGCGAGACATGATTGAACGCCATGTAAAGCCGGGAGTTTGGACTAACACACGCTGCCATAAATTTTGATACCAAAGTAACAAATGCTACGTTTGCTGAAATTCAAGAAAAAGTGTATTCTCAGTTGACCAAATGGAAAGCTAACTCCTTATCTCAAGCAGGTAGGACCATTCTTATCCAATCTAATCTAGCAACGAAAGCCAATTATCAAATGCAAAATTTTTCTTTGCCCCCTATAGTTCTTTCTTCCCTTGATAAATGTTATAGAAATTTCTTTTGGAATAAAGCCACAGATGCTAAATCTCTGAATTTGATTGGGTGGGATAAGATCTGTAAACCCAAAAATTTGGAGGTTCGGGTCTTAGGAAAGCTAAGACTAATAATATTGCCCTTTAGTTTAAGCTTCTTTGGAAGATTTTAGATTCTCCTGACAATTTATGGGTTAATTTAGTTAAGAAATAAGTATTTAAAGGATGACGATTTATTTTCTTATAAAGTCAAAGCTAATGTTTCCTGGCAATGGAGAAAGCTAATGGGGTTAAGAAGTTCTTCTAAGAAGGGGTTAAGATGGAATGTGGAAATGGTGAGAACATTTCCTTTTGGTATGATAATTGGGTTTTTAGCTATCCCGTTGTGGATATATGCCTTATTGTTAGTGGATTTGAAAGTATGAAAGTTAGTTACTTCATCAATCAGGATCATCAATGGGATAAATCTCTTCTTATGCAGTTTATCCCTCTAGATATATCTAATTTAGTAACTAGTTTTTTTATTCCTAGCAATCAACTTTATGACAATATGTTTTGGGGCCTCTCCCATGATGGAATATTAAGTCGTGTCGAGCTTATTCAAGGTCCAAACTCGCAACCGTCAGAGCCTACAATTTTTTATTGGATTTGGAAATTGAAAGTTCCCCCCAAAATTAAATTTTTTATTTGGAAAATTTGCCAAAATGGTCTTCCTACAAAAAAAAGGTTGGAATTAAGCCATGTTTTTCTTCCTATGGAGTGTGTCTTTTGTAATTATCACTCTGAGCATTCCTCGCAATCTATTTTCTAGTTGTCCTTTTGTTATATGTGTTTGAGGATCTCAATAGCCATATGAACTGGAGTGCTCCTCCTGTTATTGTGAACGACTTGTCCTTTGTAGATCATTTGTTAAATTTGAAATCTTGTTTCTCGATCTCTCAAATTGAGATTTTTGCTATAACTTGGTGGTTTATATGGTATAACCGCAATGGGGTGATTTTTCGTTAGGAAAATTGTTCTCCAGCTTAAAGTTAGTGCGATGATTAGAGCTTATGTGCATAAGATTAGGATTCATGGAGCCAGCATTGATGAAAATGATGCCTCTTTTCTACGCCTATTCAAAAGAGTGGTGTTTCTTCCGGTAAGTCTAAGAATCTGGGATCGTGTTAGTTGGTGCCCTCCTCCTTTCAATTATTATAAAGTTAATTTTGATGGTTCTAAACTTCCAAATGGTCAAGCCTCTTTTGGGTTTGTTATTTGTGATTAAGAAGGGAAAGTTTTATTATGTGGGCCGGTGCTTTAGATTCGTCGATTTTTATTCTTGTTGCCGAATCTAAGGGCTTAAGAGAAGGTATTGTAGGGCTATTTCTTGGGAATTAGAAATCTTATTATCGAGGGTGACAATAACTGGTTGTTATCAACTCTATTAGAAATAATTGGAAGATTCCTTGGACTATTAACGCTATTATTCTAGATGCAGTGAAGATTTGAAGCAATTTGAAGACGCCCACATTCGGCTATGCGTTTCGGAGGCTAACGCCGATGCGGAGTGGATGGCTCATCGCGGCCACACGACAACTAACATTACTTATTGGCTTGATGCTCATGATTTCTCTTTACCGTAATCATCCTCACATACGCTTTGGGGCCACACCCAACTCTAATCCACCCTATATTTATTTCCTTATTTAAAAAAAAAATTGGACAAAAGATATCGTAGACAAGTTGCAAAATGCAAGAGAGATTTTTTTATCTCTTAGATACTCCAGACTTCGCGCTCACTCGTTTATGGCGGAGTAGGAAATGGCGGTAATAATATCTAGCAGCTTCTACACCATTACCAGTCATTCTTACTTCCACAATCATACTAATAATCAAACAAAGTTCCGCGTTAGTTGCAGAAATCCCAGTTTCTCTCCTCATCATCATCGTCGCAGATTATGCGCATGTCAAGCATCATCAAAACCTAACAATGGCGATTTTCACGAAGCAGAAGAGCAACGATGGCTTCGCGAAGAGCAGAGATGGCTACGAGAAGAACAACGATGGCTTCGCGAAGAAGCTCGCTGGAACACCGAACGACAATCTCTATTACGCCAAATCTCCGAATTATCACTTCAAATTCAACATTTACAATCGGAATTAGACAGTCTTCGTGAAAATCGCAGCAATTCCGCCGATTTCGAGGTGACGCTCACAAAAATGGCGGCGCTTTTGGAAGCTAAGAGTTCTAATCAGATTCTCGAGTTTTCTGACATGAATTCGAATTCAGAGTCGGATTTAACGAGTTTGGATTCTGTTGATGAAATTCCTTCTGTCAATTCTGCGGAATTCGAGGAGGAGAAAAAAGAGCCGTTACGAAATGTAACTTCGAGTTCGAGTTTGAGAATGGGAGCTGAAGGAGAAGAAGTTCGCGTTTTGCAGGTTTTTTTCTCTCTCTGTAGCCTAAATTTGATTTGAATTCCTCTATTTTGAAGTATAATTTGTTAGATTTTGGCTATAATAAAACTTGTATAAATATGGCAGGAAGCATTGATGAATTTAGGATTTTATTCTGGAGAGGAGGATATGGAGTTTTGTAGCTTCTCTAGTGGTACTGAAAGAGCTGTTAAAACTTGGCAAGTATGTTGCTATTTTATCCACTTTAGTGCTAAAAATATTAAGGAACTCTCTAGATGATGTTTGGTTTTCTTTGGAGAATTTTTTTTATGCTTATATTGTATTGATTTTGGATTGACAGGCCTCAATAGGCATTCGTGAAGACGGAATGATGACTCCTGAGCTTCTTGAACAATTGTATGCGTCTCAGCAAATTCAGAGTTCTAAACCTTCTAATTCATCAGTGAATGCTGATATCCTGAAAGTGCGTGTTTTATTATGAATGATCAATGCTTTGCTTTCTTATAGCATGTTGCTTCTGCATTTAGATTATGTTCTGAGATATGCCATATTTGTCAGCTGATCACTCGCTTCATGCTGCTTATTTGAAGAATGATACATTGTTTATACTAAAAGTGTGTGCCTGTGGGCTGTGTGGGTGCTTTGGTTACTTATTGAAGTGTAGTAAATAATAAGAATTCAACATTATCTTCTATGTATTGTTGCCCTAATTATACATTTTAACTTTGTGGCTCCCTATTTTTCAACTAGAGACTAGAGAGTTTGCAATTCTTTTCCGCTTCATTAGTGATTAAATAAAGGGTTTTCTTCAAGTTTTTTCTGGTGTTTGTGTACATGTTGAGTTTGAGTTTTTAACATTTTACACAATGCAATCAACTGAATCTACTTGTTATCTTTGGTGAAAGGGTGAAGGAAATGGAGTTCTTACTAATGTGAAGGAAGCTCAACAGACAGTTGTGAAGAAAGGACCAGCTGATGTTGAAGTACCCGAGAACCGAGTATTTCTTCTTGGTGAGAATCGTGGGAGGAGCCTTCAAGGCTAAATAGAGGAAATGATAAATTGGGCAGTGGTGTCAAGGCTCAATCTTCTGCTCCAAAATGCCTTCTTTGTCGAGGAGAGGGTCGTCTACTGTGCATGGGTAAGTAGATTCTATAAGTTCATTAGCAATATATGTTTCTTTTGAGATAACAGGCCCTAGAGTTGGATGTCTAAAATTTTCTGGTGCTAAATCTTCTTCCTAACAATCTTGAGAATCGTTGAATGACAGAAGTTGGAATATGTTTCCTCCTGTAGGAGTCATTTACTGGATGACAATTACTCAATTAGTAGATGAGTTCTGACTTCTCAGCTTTTTTCTTAGTTAGCACAAGCTGCACAATCCCAGTGAGCCTAATTAGAGGCTAGATATGAAGATGTGGGACTGTTGCTGTCTGCTTAACTTGCAAGAAAAATGCATGCAGCAAAACTTCTCATTGTAGTTTTGTGATCGAAATACGAAGTTCTGCTTGTTACTAATTTTTTTAGCTGAAACTAGTAACCTTATTGCTGCAGAGTGTGATGGAACTGGGGATCCAAATATTGAAGAACAGGTTTGTTTGGAATTTCATTTTTTTAATCCATTATTATTATAATTATAATTATTTTAGATCTAATGTTCAAAAATATGACAGCAGTTTTTGGATTGGGTGGAAGAAGGAGCAAAATGTCCTTATTGTGAAGGCCTTGGATATAATATCTGTGATTTATGTGAAGGGAAAAGTGTTGCCTAGGTGCAGTCTGGAATATATTTTGATCCCTTGCTGTTGTGTCCAAGCAGGTACCATTATATCAAATTTCTTTAACCCCCTGAAACATTTAATGATGCATTTATAACTTATAAGAGAATGCCTGATTTAAAAACTGAGTGTTGTCTTTCATATATTTTATGTCTCATCAGTTTGAAGAAATATAATTGCTTGGTGATTGCCTGATTGGTATGCTGTTAGAAGGTGCATTGTGACTGTAAAGTGTTAACTGCCCCACCTCTTGTGCCCTCCTTTTATAAGAAAAAGGAAAATGTGAAGTATGTTTTTAGACTAATTACGCTACTAGATACTTGGCAGATTTACATAACTGTACTTGTCTTCGTAGAGCTTATGAGACAAAGATGAGTTTAGGCTTTAGTGGAATTTTGTTTGAAGATGGGCTAAAATAATCAGATAGCTCAATCTGTCTGGTTATTATTAGACCATAGTTTTCCACCCATATCGCCTCAATTCTCAATACCAATGAAACTGCATTATGAGTTCTTTAAGTGTGTGCCATGACTAATATCTTAAATTCTAATGATCATCTTTCTCGATTCTTGTACTACCTGTATTCTTCTGATCCCTGTAGGCTGTAGTCCTCCCTGTTGTTGGCCGTTGGTGATACTTGTATCTCCAACTTCTTTTGAGTTAAAGGATATCCCTTACCTAAATCAAGGATTTTATCTTGTTAGAGAAAGGAAGAAATTAGTAAGTAGTAGTTACTTTTTCAACATAAATGTAATACTTGCTATTTTGGAACTTCTAGATCAAATGCAACATGGCACATAGATCCTCTCTATCTCTCGCCTCGTTTGAAAAGCAAAATTCCCTTCTTTTCTATCTCACTCCACTTCTTTAATAAGCATTCCCAAATTAATTACTCTTGCACATATATTTTGAAATGAATTTGAACAATTAGTTTCAAAAGAAGTTGCCTATCCCATTATTACAATCCAGAGTAGAATAATTCACATTGTAGCTAGAAACAAAGTGAATGAATTCATAAGTTGTAAATTTGATAATTATATTTATCGCAATATATGCCCTTGTTCTAAATAATACGGAATATATTCATCATCATCCTATATCTATCAGTCAAAAATGTCAAACATATGCATGTAGTCATCTAACAAAGCCGTCTCAAAAGAGTTGGTGGCCTTGTGCCAATCCTGATAGTTGGCTTGACAAAAATGTGCAAGTACAAAAAGTTTTAGTAGATACATAACATAATGAACACTAAGCAGACATTGTGAGATGGTAGAGAAAAGAATTTGGCTCTGCTGTTTGAAACTGTTTAGATTTTCAGTCTACTTTGGGGGACCCAAAACACTTTCACACCTGATGGCCCTGTTATCTAATTATCCTGATTCTCATAATCATGGACGAATTGCGGTTGGTGGTTGAAGTTTTGTCTTGGATGGGACCAAGCTAGGTTGGTTTTGGGACACAGAATAATAACATTAATATACATACATGCGTCATTTGTAGTTTAGGGCTATGTTACTCGACACCTTGATTTACCACAAAAATCGAGTGTCGTGGTCGTATCGCTGTGCGACACGACACCTCACTTGGATACTTGATTTCAAACTAAAAACTGGACTTTTTCTATAAAATAGCCGTGTCGACACTTGATATCCAGATCCGAGTAGACACTTAATCCGTGTCTGGGTAACATAGGTTTAGGGCCAATGTTGTGAGATGTTGTACCTTATATAGGTTCTGTCGTGCTGATGATTAGCTGATAGCCTGAGGACTTGGGAGACTAGGAGTTGGTCATGGCCCTCTATAGAAAAATTTGATTACCGCTCCATGTAAACTATGCACAGATTATTGTTGTCATTACCTCAAAATATGATGCTGTACCAAACACATTATCAGAGTAATGAATAGATAGGCTCAACTACTGACATACTGTATACAGTAAACAGAACTAGGTAGGAGCTGCAACTAGTTGGTCTTCAGATCAGTCTTTTTGCTTTGAGTGTTATATCTACAGTCTACTATGTAATATCACTTGTTACAAAAGCTTAACACAAGTTTCAGTAAAACTTTATTGTGCTCTGTGAAGTTTTTATTAGAAGGTTTTGCTTAGTTTATATACTCTTCTGATAAAATTGGAGTCTTAGCCCTATTCCTGTTAAATTTGCTGATATAGTTCACCAAATTCTCTGTAGATAAACTTCGTTGCAGGCATACCAAAATGTTTGAAATAAATTTGAAGCTTACGACTCTGCTACTTTTAGTCTTCCAGAGCTTTTTTTTTTTTTTTTTTTTAATGGTAGTCTTCCAGAGTTTCAATCGGTCTTATAGTCCAATTATAATTGGACCAACAGTTGAATTATATCCGTATCTTCTATGCAATTTTTATAATACATATTTTGGTCCCTTTTGTCCAGTTTTATTGAGAATCTTTTTGAGATAGAGGGAAAAAGGAGCTTAGGGCAGTTTGCCTAGCTTCCCGACTTCCAATCGTGCAGCCTGGGGTCGAATCGTACCAAGCACACTTTGAAGGGATTTCCTTTATACCCCTCAGGGTCGTGCTTCATTTTACCTTCTTAGAAGAAACAAGTTCATTTCTAGAAAGAGGGAGTATAATCTTTCATGTCAAGGGCTTTTTTCGTTGGGCCTATTTTGAACTACGCGCTATTGTGGTGTCCTAACTTCTAAAGCTTGATTCAGCCAGTCTTCACAATTACACTCTATAATAGGGCTCCACCTTTTTAATAATGCTAGAGCTTCACAAAATATGTTATTATGTTTTCTTCACCTTTAAATAATAAAGTTCTAGGAAAGTTAAAATAAAATTCGATAAGTTGAGATAGGTTTAGATTAATGCAGCAAAATTCAGGTGAAAAAATGCATCTTAAGTAGATTGCATAATGTAAGCTTAGAAAGGTAAAACGTTCCTATATTACAGGATCTGAAGTTTATAACTGTGCTATACTACAGCTAGAAACTTGAGTTTACCATAGTACCTTAACTGTAAATTCCAGTATGAGAAAGGCAACAATGTAGAATGGAGATTGGGTATAAGACTGTTAAGATTAGGGAGTTTTAGTTAGGTTGTCCAAAGCCTTAGTCAACTTAAGCCATACTCCCATGTTGGGATACCATCAGTGTCTTGATTGGTGGAGGAGCTAGGGAAAACTGGAGAGTTTGGTAAGCCGAACTAGAAAGCCACACTGTATTCTGGGTCATTTCTTTATCTTTGGTTTGAATTTTCATGTGTAATTATTTGATCATGTAACACCCAAATTCCGATGCCTTTCTCAAGTGAACAATCATCAGATTGTATAATCTGGTGAGTAGTGAGGATTTATTCTGATAGCGCGGTCTTCAGAATAAATCCTCACTATTGTTAGCGCTAACTGCAGTATCAGCAGTGAGGATTTGCAAGTGTTTACTAGATTGCTACTACTATCTGGTGAGGGTATACTGTCTACAAGGTTATTTGAGTCTAGCACCGGCACTTTTCTTTTCACCCATGAAAAACATGTTTTAAGTTTCGTTAAGTTCACCTGAAGATCCGTCAAAATACAAACTTGTAGTTGAATTAGTTTTCTCAACATGGTGCCGTAACAACAGAAATTCGATTTGTTTGTTGCTCCGAAATCTTTGGATTCCCTGTAGCTGATAGCAAATGATTTCAAGCTTTAAATTCAATGTATCAGAAAGTCCGGTGCTAGCACTATCTTTTCCTCTCGTCTTATTCTTAAAATTACATCCTTAATTCAGACCAATTGACTGTAGGTTAATTAGGTTGATCCTTTATATTAAATAGGACAAAATTTTAAGCCAAGTAACTAATTATGGGGTAGAGTTCGGGTTGGGTTGTTGTGTTGTTGGTTTGACTCTTTTTTTTCCCTGACATCGGAAAAACGTTCAAAGTTATAAAATAACAAAAGGATAATATCAGTTTTGAAGGAGTTGTAACAACATAAGTGGAGATCTTGGGTTTGAGTTTTGAGGATATCATTTATTGGGGTAGTTTTCCTTTCATTTGTAGCATTTTCCAACTTGAACTTGAACAATACAGAGCCTAGTGGAATCTAAATTGCTGAACAATGTATTCTTAAAAAGAGCAAATAAAAAATAAAGAACTCATTGGTATACGATTTGTGAAGAACGAATTTCTTAACTTCTTGTCTAGGACATACTAAATCGGAACCTCATCCATCAATATAGTTAATATGAGTTGGTGAAAAGCTACTCCACTCGACATCATTATTCGGACAGCCAAAAAGTGCATCTCCAACACATGGAATTTCAAGAAGACAAGTGACATTTCCAGCAGAAAGAGCCAAAGTCGGTAGTGAGAGCATCCTAATTTCCACTCAACAATGATCTATGCATTAGAATCCCCAAAAAAATTAGGTGTACTTGTTTTTTTTTTCTTTCTGTGAAACTTGAATCTATTTAATCAGGTAAATTTCCCAATTTTAATAGACCAAAATGATTTAAGATTATAATAGTTAACATATTTGATTGTCTATTAGAAATATTTTTTTTTGACATCGGTAAATCATACATTAATTAAAAGAGAAAGATGCACTTAACGCTAATACAACCCGAACTAAAAACAACCAAATAAACCTAAAGGAGCCTTAGGAGCTCGTACATTCCACCTAATACAGAGATAAATTAAAAAGATACAAAGGCTCGTGGAAAGGGGCGCGTCGCTGGTTAGTGCCGATGATGGTGGATGCAAACCTCGGATGGCTGATGAAAGTGGTAGAAGAAGCGGTTGACGATCACGATCCGGACAACGAACAACCAACGGTGAGCATAACGTCTCGCTGTATGAGCAATCCCACGATCCGTCATCACTTGGGATCTCGAGCTCATGACCATTTGAGGAGTCACGCCCCATTGCGACTCACTACTCTCCATCGAGAGTATTGCGGTGTTTCTCCATGATGTAGGAGAAACGCCGATGAGCGGGAGGCCGTAAACCCCTAGATGTAATCGGGGTACCGCCCGCAGATTTGAAGTTTTCAAGACAAAGACCATTAAGATTAATGCCAAGCTAAAAGGAGAGCCAAACAAGTTTAGACCTCCAACACACCTCCGGTTTTCAAAACCGGAAAACATACGTCCCGACCGTGAAAGTCTATCATCACCTCGTCCTGGCTCACGATCTTCATGAGCCGACATACTCGACTGTTACTACTTTGAACCACCAATCTTGACCCAACTGACTAATACTTGTTGATGGCCACAACCAACCGCCGACAACAACTTTAACAACTCGAGCACAACGCACTCCTTTTATTTGGAGATTAAACGCGCATTTTAATAACAAACGGACCATACCGACCTCCAACAAAACTAGTTCGAGAACCCAACAACCGGGGGGGAGGGGGAAAGTGGAGCCCGACACTAACACTAACACTAACAGGGGGAAGTGGAATCGGGAGCTCGTCACTACCAGGGGGGAGGGGAAAGTGGAACCTAAAGAACTACGGGGAGGGGAATCCCAAAACCACCACTACGCTAACCGACGCGAGGACTGGGACGGGGACTAGGACTAGGACCATGGACGTCGAACCAACAAACAAGACAGCCGAGGAGGGGAACCGATCCACACGCAACCCACGGAGACTCGAACCAACCAAAACCAAACGAATCGGAAAGGGGAAGGGACACGAACAAACCGACAAAAGGATGAGACTGAAGCGGGCCGGGAGGAACGTACAACCTAAACAGAACACACCAAACCAACTTAAAAACCAAACAGGGTGACCTAACCCGACGCAGAACTGGGAAGGGGAACGGGAAGCGGGAACAAACTGTGGACTGGGAAAGACAAAGCAGGGAAGGGGAAAGGGAAGGGGAACGGTGAAGCAGGGGGCTAGTGGGAGAAAAGGTGGCATGAGCAACGAAATACGGGGCGGGGAAACAACAAACTCGCAGGGGAGAGGGGAAAACTACCTAAACTAATTCTAACCTACGTAGAAGCGACGATGCTAGACTCGCCGGCGACCGGCCCGATGCCGCCACTCGGCGAGCCTAGTAAGGGCCGCGACGAGGTAAAGTTTTAGGTTTAGGGTTTGTAGTTTGGATAGAGAGGGATTGTCTATAAGAAATTGATAATCATTTTTTACTTAAGTATTTGATGATCATTCTAGAGAGCAAGTCTCCGAACGATTAGGACTAAAAGAAAAATATTATTATTTCGGGCATAGCCTATACAAAAATTATTAAAAGAGATGGTCTAATTTTAATATAAAAGTAGACATAGTTACTAAATGGATTAAACTAGTCACCTAAAGAAATTAACCTAGTCACTATTGGGCTAATTCTCTTTTTAATATTGGGCTTACCATTGCCTAATTTTAATTTAAAAGTAGGCGGTCTCTTACAAGACAAACTTTAGCCTATATGCAACTGATATTAAAAAAGATGGGAGGGATAAAAGCCATTAAGCCCGATCAATTGTTGCATCGTTGTCTCTTCATCCTTTTTAGGAGGGATATAAAAGTTTCATCTAAATTTTCTAGTGGGTCAAAGATGCCTTAGATTATCTCAGTCAATCCATCCACAAAAAGGTGGGTTTTGTCTTATAATGCCGACTGCCAACTACCAGCCCACCTCCTCACTTTTGTAAGTGCATCATTTGCAAGATTTCCTTGGATTTCTAATTAGGTAGAGCCTGTAGAGGTGATCAACATTGGGCTGATTTGATATGAAGTTTAGCTGGTTTGCGGCATGTTATTTTAGCTCGCAACTTCGACTCGACCAGACTTAATTTTTGGACAAAAAATGCTAGCCATGGACAACCCAAATCCAAAATTTTGACTAGATTTTGGTGTGGCCCTAAATTGCGGGTTTCGTCATAAAAATAAGGTCTAGCCGAGGCTTTGGCCCGAAATGGACAATTTTTTTTGTCAAAGCCCGACCCATGATCACTTTTAGGCAAAAGTAAATTATAGAAATGATAATAAATATATATGTAAATTTATGAGGGAATAAAAAAAAGCTTACTGAAATCTCTTTAAAATGCTATGAGTAAACAAGAAGAGATACAATTGACCATTAGATAAGCTTGAAAAGTTACTTCTTACATATCAAAATCGAGAATAGAGCCTCCATTCTGCTTGCGCTTACAAATGGTCTAGTATCTTCTCCACTAGCGTCTATGGCCTCGATCATTTTAACATTAGCTAAATATCACATTGTATTATAGTTAGGTTGGGCTCCAAAAAAATTTCAGTATTATGGGTAACTCATACAGAGAAGGGGAAGCTAGGTAGTGGTGGATCCATGATTTTGTAAATGGTGGATACTCATTAAAGCACCGACCATTTATAACCAATTAATATTTTTTTTAAAAATACTTCTTATGAAACTTCATACATATCATTTGTCTCTCCAAAAAATTTATTATGGCATAACCTACCATTGAAGTTTTTGACTTCATAACTTTTTGACTTTGAATAAGTATTACGGCAAAACCATATTGAAGTTTTCGATTTTGGATTTCAATAAAGGAGGTGGAACAGTACACGCCTCGGCCTTGAAAATTGTGCTCAAAAAGCAAAAGTTTGTCATTTACTTCAGCCAAACAAATCCATATTTATTATCATTACTTCACCGAGTTTCGAAGACGTGATCTTACATTCACACTAATTTAATAAAGCTTAGTGTATATTGTATATAACCTTAATCCATATGAATTAGCTAGTTGTGGACGACCAGAATATATTGTTAATTATTCAGTTTCCACTAATAAAAATATAAGAGCATAAGAGCATTGCTCATTGTTTATAAAAAAGCGGCAAGAATATTCAAAACGATAAGGATTTCACATGATGACGCCCCCAATCTAATGGAAAGGCTATATGAAGAATTTGGTTGAAATTCTGAGATCTTCGTTGTCACCGAAAAAGTGTAGTTTTGGTTTTTGATGTTGTCATCACGTAGGTAAGCAAGCTATAAATTCCAAAAGTGGAAAATTACTAACACGTTATTGCCAATTTGCCACCCCAATACTTTAGTAATACATACATCTACATGGATAATGACATTTCTTATTCTTATTTTCTTCATTGTGTTAGGTTTTATCCTTATAAAATTGCATTTTTTAGATAAAAAAAAATGCATTAAAGTATGTTTTTCTTATAAGAACTTATACTAATATGATTTTTTTAAATCTATTTTCTTAACAAGATTTTAAAGAATACGTCTTCTCCATAAATTAGCATTAAATATGGTCAAACACATAAGATTAGTTCAAACAGAATTAGATTAAACAAAACCTTAAAAAATTGAAAGCAGCTCACTTTATTTTAAGAGAAATTAATGGTCCCGTGGAAAAAAAAATGGTACTATTTTTTAGCTTAAAAATTGTACTATTAAGGCTATGTTTAGTTCACTCCGAAATTTTCTAATCCGAACTTATCTCGATCCGATACTCAACTTATTTTTCTTATCTAATCCGAACCGATCCGATCCGATCCGAACTTATCTTTTATAAAACATATTATTACTAATATTATTATTACTTTGTATTTCATTACTAGTATTACTATTATTATCATTTTATAATAATAATAATAATAATATAATAATAATAATAATTTTATAATAATAATAATTTAAATAATATAATAACAATAATAACAACAACAATAATAATAATAATAATATAGATAACATAATAATAATAATAATAATAATAATAATAATAATAATAATAATAATAATAATAATAATAATAATAATAATAATTATTATTATTATTATTATTATTATTATTATTATTATTATTATTATTATTATTATTATAGCATAATTAGTTTTTTTTTTTGAAAAAGAGCACATTAGTAGATGAACATACAATTAAAAATAAAAGACTAAGGACTTTTTTGGCCCAATTAGATTGGCTTCTTACCTCCTGATACTGGGAGACCAAGGTTCAAATCTTTGGTGGAAGCATATATTTCAATATTGTTGTGGGTGGGGGAAGGGGGTCAGCTTGTTGGGTCTTTTATGTGAAGCTGGACCCTCGCGAGTGCGGCACCTCTCAGAAAATTCCCATCTTACCACTGCGGATTCCCGAAAGCGGGCCCAAAAAAAATAAAAAATAAATGTAACACTCATGTTCAAGGTCCGTTAACAATAAGAACTTGCGTAGAAGAATGAAGTTAACATATACTTAAAACAGGCATACAAGATCTATTTAAAGAACACATTTTAAAAATAAAAGATAGATGTTATTTTTATATTGATGACATTTTGGATTTAACTAACAACATGTTCTTTGTTATATCAATAAATTGTTCTTTTTTACTATAAATAAACCTACAAATATATATAATCATATGATCTTGAATAAAAATGGTTAAATATTCTTCTCATATCGTTGTCTTGTTTCTATATAAACTTTGTTTTTAAAGATAAGTTGAAATCCTTTGTAGGGAAAATTTTGAACGTGATGACAACACCATTAGGTTATCCCACGCTACTCATGTTTTATATAAACTAGTAATATATAATTTATATTATTCTACCAAAATTATTTTAAAAAATAAACATCATATACTATTGTCATGTTCGTTACATGTACAACATCAAAAAGAACATCACATATCAAAATTATTAATTAGAATAAATATAAAAAAGAACACTTACAAATGCCAAAAGAACATTCTTCTTCCTGAACACAAATAGCTTCAAATAGTGATATCAATGACATTTATAATAATAGCAACGACATTAATAATAATTACCAATATTAATAATTAATAAGTACAAAAAACGACAATAATAATAATCTTTTGAACAAATGTACTAGTAAATAGTAATATTAATAGTAATAGTAATTGTATAAAGTAGTAATAATAATAATAATAATAATAATAATAATAATAATAATAATAATAATAACAACAATCAACAACAACAACAACAATAATAATAATTATTACAATAACAATAATAGCATTAGTAATACTAATAATCATAATAATCATGATGATGATAATAATAATAATAATAATAATAATAATAATAATAATAATAATAATAATAATAATAATAAGTTTTTAAATATAAGTATAATCCGAACTTATCCTGATCCGATTCGAACTTATCTGACCGATCCGAACACATTTTTCCCCGATCCGACCGATCCGAAATAAGCAAAAATAAGGTGAACCGAACATAGTCTAAGTTGCCATAAAGATGATTGTATTATTTGGTACGGAGACAACAAATTTGTTTTTTTTTTATATATAATAATTTTCTTTATTGCAAGAGCAACTTGAGAGTGTATTTATGTAGATTGGTCTAGCCCTCAAAAAAATATAAATTGGTCCATGTATTTTGTAGCTATTACTGAGTTCGGTTAGTTTTTTCAGCTACAAGTAACTTTACAAACTTATAATCAAGAAATCATTTTGTGTCTATGTGTCCTGAAAAAACTCCATATCAAACCTCTCCATCACATATTCACATGCATGCTCAATATGTTTGCATGATCACTTATCAGGAAGAAAGATATTCCACATGAGTAATATGATTCTCGATGCTATTTCAAAAAATTAGTGGTCGTTTGGTTCATATAAGAGATAGTAAATTTCCATTAAATTCAAATAATTAAATAAGATCTGTAGACAAATTCATGGGGACCCCCCAATTCGCCCCACCAAAAGTTGCGTTGTTTAGGTGCCGGCGATCGATTTTGCCCTCCGGTCGCCGGAAGCTTTTCCAATCCCCTAGAACTCCACTTATGGTGCGTATAGTGTCCCAAGTGGTGCGCTTTTTGCCTTGTCTTCCGCGAGGGCGAGTTTGATAGCTCATTGGAGGCATTTAGTCTCGTCTTAAGAGTCCGTAGAGGCGTCCATCTACCGATCTCGGGATGTGTTCTTCCCAAATCTTGTGTTCTTTTTAAAAAGTTGTTGGTGGAAAGTCATCCTAATTATTGGTAAGTGAAGAAGTTAATTAGATTATCTGTTTTCATGTCCGGTTGAGCAAGTTTTTAAATATGTTATCATTAGAAGCTTGTCAAAGGTTGAAGGAGAGCTCCACGAGCTCCTTAATAAGGATTGCAATTTAGGATCCGATGATAATGAGTTTCCGAATTATGTTTCTAAATTAAATAGTCCCAAGACTTTATCTGGAAATAGTTAAATCATGGAAGGAAGAAAGGAAATACCTTTTTCGCCATGGGGATATCGATGATGCTTTAGAGTATTATGGTTTTGCACTGGTGTGATGCTTAGCCTAATTGTCTTCAATGAGGAAGATGTTACAAGTTTTTGAGAATTATCTTTCCGCATCTTCACGAATTTAGCCGCCTGCTTTCCCCGAAGAAAATGAATTTGATCAAATCGGCCTTCTTTGCTATGTTGTTTTAAGCTTTGACCCGTGCAATGTGAAAGCCTTGCTTAGAAGAGTTAAAGCATCTATGGGAATAGGAAGGATGATTTAGCTTATTGGGATTTGCTTCAAGCCTCTAAGATCGAACCCATCAAACAAAGAAATTGCTAAGAAATTAAATGAAGTACGAGTTCATTTTCTAAGCGTATGATCATCCAATTCGCTTAGGGTGGAACCATTGCCACCAAGGAAAAGGATTAAGGAACAACATCAAGAAGAAGGAGAATGTTCTACTAAGGTGGAAGAAGGGGTAAATAGTGAGCCCCTAAACTTGCTACTCGGAAGGCGTGGATAAGGACCAAGTCGTTCATGTGAGGAGAAGAATATTAAAATGGAGCGTGTAAGCGAAGTGCGAGTGATTTCAAAATCGAAAAACCAAATCAAAGTGGAGCCTCAAATATTTGCTTCCTTAACCGACGAAGGCCCGGCTCCTCATTACAATTGCCTAAAAGCATTACTCAATTGCTGGGAAAGTGGAAATAAGTGCAATTGTATAATTCAAAAATCGGGGTCATACATGGTAGTTCGAAGCCGCTTCAATTCTCAAAAGAAGGCACTAATGGGACAATCACAACGTAAGAGGCCCGCTGCAACACCAATTTTCCGGTCTTGTGAACGGGCCTCGTTGCCCGCAACGTAGGGGATGAAGTCATTAAACCCACCTTAGCTAACCATGAAAGTGCGTATCTATTGATGGAAAGTATGTATCCCAAGTCCAAAGGCGGTATTGAAAAGGAGATAAGCATGTGTGGCCCCAAATGGCCCCGCGTTTAGCTCGATTGTTTCATCTAGTCTTCCAATTAATGGATGTATTATGTTAGACTCCAAGGAAACTAAAGGTCGGAAACGCGTAGCAAAGCCCAACCACCGAATGAGGAATTCCGTGAGAACTCTAAAGAATTATCGCAAGAAAAGCTCCTATTTCCTTCCTAAGTTTGGATTTTATTGGCAGTTACGTGGCCGGAACGAAGAGGAAAGTTGGTTTCAGGCTAAGATCCTTTCCAACGCTCAAGGAAAAAAATCTGCTTCAAGTTCTTGTGTTGCCTTGTAATATGTCGATAATAGTAATTTGTCAAGTCCTAGTCTCGACAATGATGTTAGTAGGTGTGTCAAGGTCTAGTCTCTCGAGTCGTTTGGTCTTGTAAGTCTATGTACATCAAGTCCCAAAATAAACGAAGTCCACAACATGTAGCCCCTAGAAGCTAGGTAAAATGGGCTTACTTGTAATTTATTATTTTTATTAATGCAAGTTCTTGTTGTAAAAAAAAAAAGACAAATTCGTGGGAATTTTCAAAAGTTATTTGCTTAGAATCGAGGAAAGGAAATTCAAATAACTTTCCATGAGAATTTTCACTTAGCTAGGTTACTAAGCAAGCAACTTCACAAATTGGAAGCGGAGATTTTTAGGAAGTAGATTTCCCTATTATTCTTTTATTTTATTTTTCAGCAAAACAACTCATCTACTTTGCACTTCATATATATTCTTATTTCTTTTTTGTTGAGGGAACTATATATTCTTATTTTAACCAAACAACTACATATATTTTTTTTCCTCTTTCGTTTCATTATATGAATAGCAATTAAAATACTAACATGTTCATCCTACATTTAGGTGTAAATATTCATTCTCTCTCATTTTCCTCATCATATATTCTACATGAACACATTACACACTAGGCAGGGAATCCTACCTAGATGTATGATAAAATTGCAGCATGAGAAAACAAATCATAACAGGATAATTAGTTGTTCAAAAATTCATGATTACACTTACCTAACATTTCACTTTATAAGAAAACTAAAATTACTACTATTATTTAGTTAATTTAGTTTGATTTCTACACCATACTCCCTCCTTTTTTTTTTTTATTTTTTTCACCTATAATCTTGACATTGTTCATACTTAAAGAGAATCTTTTCAAAATTTCTCAATTTATAAGAAAAAAATATAGTCATGTGAGGTCTTATTTTTTTTTTGAAAGAGAAAATTCATTAATTGAAGGCCAAACGACATCTACAATAAGTATTAAAGAAAAACAAGATGCAATTAAACAAGGCTAAATCAAATTTGTCTTTGAAGAAACTACAATGAACCGGGATCGAGCAATACAGCGCAACCCCCCTCAGATTTGCCCGAATCAAGCATTATTGATGAGGAAGTCTATCATTCTCGATGTAGTTTGGGAAGAACATTCTTGATCGAGTCATGCCGACCGCATCCGAGATTCTAATACGTTCTTATTGAGTCTCAAACTTCAACCAATGAGAACAATTTCTCATACCAATAAAAAAAAAAAAAACCATACTCACAACTCCCATAGGGGAGAAGGAGATTTCCAAAAACAAACTAAAAACCCCATAACAGGGTTGGAAAAGATCTCATAAAGAGAGACTAATTTATTAAACAAAACAAGAAAATGAATTAAAACCCAAAATAAAAGGGAAAAAGGGGTAGGGAGGCTGTGGTTTGAGAGAAAGAGAGTAGGGGGGGAGATGTGAGGTCTTATTTGATTTGTTTCATTAATACTTTATTAATATTCAATCGTTATATGTTTTACTAATATATAATCAAAAATATTTAAGTTCAAAGACGTACAATGGGAGACGCATAGGAAAAGTGAGAATAAAAAAAACAGATGGAGTATTTTCTAAGAATTTGTCTTTTTAACTACTATAAAAACATAAAAGGATTGACATAAACCCCTCAAAAAATTAACTTTCAATGCTTCAAATTTAGCTAATTTCAACTTTTTGTACACGAGGAAAATTTGGGCTTTCCCTTTCCATATAGACACGCTAAATCTATAATAACTAGTTATTAGGCAGTGCTACGCCTCGGGTAAAGAAAATTTTCATCTATTAATATTATAATTAAAGATGATAACACTAAATGTTATTTGGTCTAGTGGTTACAACTTTAGTGTATGTTTCGAGGTCCCGAGATCAAACCCTACACTATGCAATTTCTAAATATTTTTATTGTTGAGGATTACATGGAGTAAAGCTCCCTGCGAGAGCCGCACACGTGATTCTGGTTCGGCTTAGGCACGCCTTTTTAAGATATTGAGTATGGATATATCAACCTAAAACAAAGAACGGTGTCAGCATGGCGCTTTCCCCATAGTGTTTTTACTTCATGTAATCCACATACAATAAAAATATTGAAAAGTGCATTGTATGAGATTTGACCTCTTGATCACAAGCAAATATACTAAAGTCTTAAGTAACCATTAAGCCAAGCGATACTTAATGCTATCATTTTAAAGTGAAATATTAATAAATGAAATATATAATTACTTGAGGCGTAACCCGGGATTAAACACTAGTTTTCCTTTCAAAAAGGAGTTAAATTTGATTTGTCAAAAGTTTTCTTCTATTATAATAATTGTCATATAACACTATGACTTCTCATTTAGGAACTCATTTTAAAAGCTAATAACCAAACGCCGAATTCCCGACTTTTACCTGGGAGGAACATATAACGTTTCAACAATGGCAATTTTTTAAAACAATGGAAGTAAAGTTTGTTTAAAATAAAGGCAAAATGCAACAATATTTATTAAGACACAAATTCTTATATGTGCCAATGACCACCAACCACACCATTAGTTGATGGTGCGGCGATCCACATATAAGTTTAGCTATTATATTGTAAGGTTACTAATTAATATACTAGGGGTTACTTATAATTGTTGGAGTTTCTTGTTAAGATAATACTAATAATTGTTAGGGTTACTTATATTTCTAGTTAGGGTTACTTATGTTTCAATTAGGGTTACTTGTCTTAGAAATTATTATGTGTTCTTTATTAATATAATATGGGTACTTGTAGTTACTGGATGTACTTATTAATACAGTAGGGATTACTTAAATTAGGGTTTGTTATAATTGTTGGGGTTACTTATCTTAGAACGAAATTATTAGGTTTTATGTATATCTTAATATAATTACTTTGTCTTTCATGTGCACATAAGTAAAATTTGTTAATCATCAGCTAGCCATACAAAAACACGATGATAATGAAATAGTAATGTTGTATTATGATAGATGACAAATATTGTAATATAAAAATCACTAATATTGTATAAAAAAGGACAAATGTTATACTACCTCCGTTTCGTTTTAAACGTAACAATCGGAGTGTATGATACTCTCCAGTTGGAAATTTCTTAGGGGTGATTAGAAAAGGAAGGCTTAATGTGATTAAGTTAAAGTTGGAGAGAAAGTGGGGCCAATCAACCACCACTATGAACCACACTCGCCAATCACCAGCGCCACACACCACTAACCACCCCACCACACACCGCCACTACTACGCCACGCCACCAATCACCACCTGCCACACACCACCAACCACCCATCACCACTGCCACACACCACCAACCACCAATCACCACCGCCACACCACCAACCACCAATCACCTCCGCCACACACCACCTCCACCGAGACTACCACCACCACCGAGGTAATCGCCACCACCACAACCACCGAGGCACCGCCACCATCGAAACACCACCACCGTCGAAACAATACCAACACCACCAAAATCCACTACCAAACACCAATTTCACCACTAACACCACCAAACCCCAATTTACCAACACCATCGAAATCCCAGGTTTACCAACACCACCAAACCGCACAATACCAACACCACCGAAATCCACCCACCCAAACCCCAATTTACCAACACCACCGAAATCCTAATTTACCAACACCACCAAACCACACAATACCAACACCACCAAAATCTACCACCAAACCCCGATTACCATTCGAAACCCCAAATCAACCAACAAAAAGAAGAGAAGAGAAGCGGAGAGATCGGATTCAAGAGAATGAGATCGAATTCGAAGGACCCATATTTTGTTTCTTTTCTTTTTGTTTGGGAAGAGGTTTCAGGATTGGGGATGGAGCCAGTTCCTCGCTTATTTCGAAGAGACTTAGATAGAGGAGATTAGAATTCGAATATAGACAGAGATGGTGGGGACGAATTCCGCTGCAGTGCGGGTGGTCGGGACGAGTCCCGGCGGATGGCAATGGCGGGGACGAATTTTTGTGGGCGTGAGGAGAAGAGAAAGGTGGTGGTAGGTGGAGTCAGAGGGAGAACCGGTGGTGGGAGGGAGTGAGGAGAGAGAAACCTAAGGTGGTGGAAATTGGAGGAGAGATACTTGGCGGAATGATGACGAGGTTTAGATGATCATAAAGATAATTAAGTGTGGTTTAATTTTTTAGGAAGGCGATTCTCGTAAATTCACACCTAAAAACTTACCAAAAGTAGAAAATTTGGAATCGTTGCATTTAATTCAAACTTCTCAAAATAGAAACTGTCGTTTAAAACGAAATGGAGGAAGTATAAAAGTGAATACGGATAGTTCGTTTGTAGGAACAAAATTTGTTCTTCTTAAGAAGGAACTACCGAACTAGTCTAGACGTGTAGAAATAAATTTGGAGTATGGAAATGAACTCTCCTACTAGTTGCACATCTTCAATTCCAACAGCCAATCCCCAAGCTAGCAACCAATGAGCTGTCAATTTGATTGCCTATCTCCTACTTCAAATAATTTATATCAGAAGATGGGCTCTACCCAATATTTATCGTATTCATTCAATTTACAATTTACATAAATTCATATAAAATAAAATTTTGAATAAAATCTTTTTATAATTTTTCAAATAGACATAAATCTTTTTTTGTTGCTTTTTAGATTTTACTTTATAAATGAAAAGAGACCCAAATCAATCGCAAATTAGATCCTGGGGAGGGGAAGAGACGAAGATCCTACACCTTCCTGCCGACGTCGTTTTATTAGGTTTTGTGAGAAATTCAAAATTTGACTCGACTTTTTGGCAAAGATTTTGAAAGTGGTGAGTTTCTCCCATTTTTGAAGTGTCGCCAACAATATTTTTGATGAACAAATACATAGTTTTGTTGTACAATAATATACGAAAATGTCATTTTATATTTTTCAAATGATGTATAGACGACCACTAGTGTGCATATCATGATTTATCCTTTATTGCGTTGGTTCTTGTACCTTTTTTGATTACTAGCTCCACCTATAGTTGCATTTCATATTGAATTGCATAGGTATTGAATTTCATCAGTGAACAAACATCAACACACCACTAATGATGTTAAAACAAAGATTGCAAATTACTCACGCTGACATCAGTTTGAGAATTGGGTTACTTTCTCGTCATTGTACATTTTGATTTTGTTAAGGAACAACCACGAAGCCAAGAATGTGCATGCCAAAACATAATAGGATAAAAGTATTCATATAGCATCCTAGTTACAACAATATAAAATAACAAAAATGCATACAAACAAACATCCCTAAGAATGCATAATCAATTTCACTTAATGTCTGGCAATGTCAATAATAGAAGTCATCAAATCGCTTATTTAATGGGTGAAACATGATTCGGTCACCAGTTACTTTTTCTATGACATGATACACCTGGAAGTAGGGAATATACATTAGTTTGTCGAATCAATTCTTTTGCGTCGTTCATTGGTGCGCTTTTATTACCTTTGCGCTTTACGGTTGGAAGGCTAAGGTAGGAAGTCTTCATCCTACACCTCATACTCAACATCTACGGATTCCAAATCAATAAATACATAGATATATAAAAGAACTTCAACATAACCTTCCCCCCACCCCCACACAATGCCAAAGAAAACTCTGATAAAGATCATAACTTCCTTTTAGGCTTTTTTTAGATAGGTAGCAAAATCCACCCATTGGTCCACTTGCATTACTTTTTATTTTTTTCTTGTCTTTTCCTATTTTTCTCATATTCTCACTCTTCAAATTAGTAATATAAAAAGAAAGAGGAAACAAGCAAAAGAGAAAATTGTATGAAACCCATGTTGTCTTATCTCTACTTTCTTTCACTAGAAATTTCACAGTCTATACTCTTAAATTTACACTCCTTATCACAAAGATAAGTCTTAAATTTCCTTACCCAAATCTTTTCTGTTTTTTGTTGGGGTATCTTTCAATTAATTTCCTTTTAACCGAAGAAAATTGAAAGTTCATACTTCATATTTCATAGTATTACTACCACTTTCTAAGGTTTTCATATACCTAAAAATAGAAAGAAACAAAAATAATGAAGATTCAGTGTGATGTGTGTGAGAAGCTAAGAGGCTTCAGTTTTTTGTGCAGCAGATGAAGCAGCACTTTGTGAAGGGGGTGATTATAAAGTACACCATGCCAACAAGCTTGCTAG
>CANSNZ010001278.1:0-138957 GCA_947646795.1 Beta lomatogona
TACTCGACCTGACATAGCTTATGAAGTGAGTAGACTGGGTCGATATACTCATAACCCTAGTAATGAACATTGGAATGCTTTTTTAGCGTCTTCACAAATACCGGAAAGGAACTGTTATTTTTGTTTGCATTATTCTAAATTTCTAGCTGTACTTGAAGGATTTTGTGATGCAATTGGGTTTATGGTAATGATGAGATTAGTTCAACTAGTGGTTATGTGTTTACCTTGGTAGTGTTGCTATATCGTGGAAGTCTTTGAAGCAGACTTGTATAGCACGTTTTACCATGGAATTCGAGTTCATTGCCTTCAAGTGGGCAAGAAGCCGAATGGTTGAGAAATTTGTTGTCCGATGTTCCCATGGGGAGGACGGGTGCACTCCGTCTCGCATTGTGATTCTAAGCGGCCTTTGGTGTTGCCAAGAACAGTGTCTACAATGGTAAGAAGAGACACATACGGTACGCATGGAGTCGTCAAACAACTCCCCTGAAATGGAGTGATCTCTTTGGACTTTCGTTGCGATGCCGAAAGACTCCATCGATCCCTTACTAAGGGGGGTTACCTAGGAGAGTTGTCCTAGAGTCGTCGGGGGATGGCTAAACCCCATTAGTTTGAGATTTAAGGTGGATACGAAGCCATAGAATCTTAACTTGCACTACATTTCTAATCCCTATGACGTATGGTAGTGCCCTTTAAATCCATAGCATGTGGTGCTATTCGACGCACGATGAATTCTTTATTGTGAGGTTGAGATTTTGCTCTTAATGGTTTCATATCCCTTTGGGAGTGGTGTTGTTAAGAAAAATTGATGGACTACCTACGTAAGTGTGGAGGTTAAAGACGTCTTCTATGAAAGACTTGGGCTGCCTTTCTGGAGCACTTATGAGACCCAAGGAATGCCTATGGCTATAAGAGCTTGTGATGTATCGCGGGAGACCGCACGATCGCAAGGTATGTATGTGTTGTATGGGGGTCTCTACGGAATTCTGGTGAGTTGAGAAATTCACTCACTTAGGGAGTAAGTTGTTGCCTCATTTCACTATATGTATCCAATTCAGAAATCGAAAGATATCGATGCTTAAGTACTTTTCCTTTCCTTACCCGGAGAAATCTTTTTTCTTTCCGAGCCTTTGTGGGGGATTGTTGGAATCAAGGCTTGAAAAGCCTTAGTCTTCTTTTCTTTAAAAATTCCCAGCATAGTCTTGTGGGAGGAATACTTCCTTGTTTATATATTCCTTTACTTCTTATTCTTATTGAGTGGGTACTTCGAGATGCTTTTGTGGTTGGATATCTTATGCTTGGGTTTCGGGGCTTCTGCTATCACACACACACGCGCGCGCCGCCCCCGCTGGACGGGCCTTGGGCCTGGGGGAATAAACTTAACTTAACTATCTTTTTTGGACCCGGGTTGAGTGTGTGTATACGGTTGTAGCCAAACGTTTGGAACGTTACAATATTTACTGCCAACTCCCGGGATATCCTCCGGACTCCCGCGACTTAGTGTTGGGCTGAGTGGTGACGGTTAGGTTGGTGTGTTAACCTGGGGAGCTTCTAGCCAATATCAATTACCATCGTTATCGAGCCGTAGTGCTCAAGTCGCTGGTCTCTTACCACGCCCATAACCTTGAAATCGGTTTTTATTGCCATTGCACTGTCGCCATCTCTCACAATCGTCCATAAATGATAAATAACTTTTCTTATGGAGATCCACACAATCTGGTACTAAATATGAGCAAAATTGTAAATGATTTAATTAAAACTTCAATCCAGCTCTGTATGATTTAATCAATAAAACATGACACTCAAAAATAAATGAGCCAAACACATGTTCAAAATAAGAGAAAATTTCTTGTACAAGGAGATATAATTTTTAAAACTAATTATAAGAGTACCATATCAAAAATTAATCAAATGATGAACTTTTCTTAAAAAATGGGTCTATAGATAGAAGTTGCGACACCCTTCTCTCGAGGGAGGAACCTATCGAATCAAGAAGAATGTGATTATCTAAAGTTAGATCATCCCTAGATTTGCTACGTGCCTTGGACAATATGAATAACCACCTATTAGGGCCTTCACCTGTAATGTAGGGGTTTGGACATTCTGAGTTTATCTAGGAGGTAACCATTTCTCAAACCCCAAGCTTTAGAAATAAGAGAAAAGTATGACCATAATGATAAGCCCGAGCTGCCAAAAGTGAAGGAATTGTGTCCTTGACTCTAATGCAATTACTAAACATAATATGGATCATATTATGGAGATAATAAATTCATATAATTGGGTCGTTTTTACGTCTTGCTAGAGAATGCTATAAACCTTTGGGTTAGTAAATAATGAACCCAAAGCCCACTCTTAAATGGATCCTACAAGGTCACACATATTTCGGATCAACAAAAGAAAACCTAGAGCCCATAAGGGTAGGGGTGTTCGCGGTTTGGTCAAAAGTGCGGTTTGGGATGTAACCCAACCCAAACCGCAAATATACGTGGTTGATATTTTCCCAACCCAAACCGCACCGCACTTTTGCCCAAACCAGCCCAAACCAAACCGCGCAAAACGGTTTGGTGCGGTTTGGTTTGCGGTTTAACCATTTTTTTCTCCGCGATATTAATTTTGTAATTTAAGAGTAAATTTTTTGTTTAATTAATATAAAGAGTCCAAATAAATATAAAGTTGACTTCATAATTAAACATAAATAATAATTTATCAAAATTGTCCAAGTTCTTTACCTCAAACTTCTTTTTTTCGGTTGTATACTTGTATGCTACCTTGTCAAGTGTATTTTAAAAAAATCAAAATAGATAAAAATATATTTTTTTAAAAATCATATAAAATTGCGGTTTGCGGTATGTGTTTTCGGTTTACAAAAACTAAAACCGTGCCCAAACCGCAAACCTGGTTTGCTTGAATTCATAACCAAACCGCAATTTTGAAATCGCATAACCAACCCAAACCGCGAAAAACGGTTTGGGTTGCATGTTGGTGCGGTCCCGACGCACTCGACGCAACCCTACATAAGGGTCCCTAGGGTGGCCGAACAAGAGGGAAAAGGGGAGTGGGGTTGCTTAACCTAATTACTCCTATAATTAGTTAAGGAATGAGAAAATAAAAGATACTGATCTCTCAATATTTTATCTCTCCTATTATCTCTCTTTTAAAAGTCACGCAGATACTTGCTCCAAGAAATAGAAGAGTCCTCTCTTCCTTCCAACTAGCATTGGTGGAGTGTTGATCCGGATTGGTGGACGGACTAGAGAATCTCAATTATGGTTCTATCTCCAGATCTTGAAGAGCTTAGTGGAAATCACGCGTCAAGGTTAATTCTTAACCATTATGTGATCCTTGAAGTATATGTGATCTTGTTTTAAGTGCTTATGAATGTGATTCATGAAATTCCGCTTATAGTACTTATAATCCTACAAAAAGTTGACCAAAAGAACCAATACCCAGCGCCCTCAAAATTAAGTTTAGAGCAACCGGAAGGCGAAGGATGCATTGAATAGAAATTATGGAGGCAAATCTGCAAGAAGAAATAGTAAAAAAATATATCCATCATTGAATGAGCAGTCCCTTCCTAATGAAATGAACATGTTTTGGACGTACTACGGGTAAAACTAGTGAAAGCCCTAAGCCCCTAACTAGGATCGATTATAGAGCTTGAAAGAGAGGAGATAAAAAAAATTAAGAGAGCCACAACCAGATTTAAAAATATTGTTTTACCTTTCGAGCTATTTTGTTACTTGTGCATCCAATTTTGGGAAGAATATGGATGAATTAATTTGACAAGTACTAGTGTATTCCATGTTTTGATGATGCCAAATACTTAGGTGTTTGTATAGTTTTTATTTTTGAAAAAAATATAAAATCCCAAAATATTGTCTTGTTAATTTTTATATATCTTGTGGAGAAAGATTAATAGTTCTAATCTCAATCAAGATATTATATACACACTCAATTTTATTATATGGTATGTTTAATAAAATCTCATAACTTAGAATCTTTTGAATAAAAAGATTCTTAAGTTAGTTGAGATATTTTACGTTGTTTTGTTGGGAAAATCAAAGTTGATAATCCGTGCCTACAAAGAAAGGAAGTGGGACGAGATTTTTCAACCACTCCTGGATAATGGAGCTCAACGGATAGTGAGGCGGTTAATACCCGTTGCAAAAACGTGGAGTTTGTGCAGCGAAGTTATGGGCCATGATCCCTAAATCTCAGCAAGTACACAACGTGGAGAAAGAAGAGGAAGAACAAGAAGCAGCAGCAACTATTTAAGCAAAAATAATTGTTCGAAAAACTTATGACTTTCTAGCATTCAAAGTTTAATTCTTACTTAGAACGTTTTCGTAATTTTTCCTCTCATTTACAACAACATATCATTGTAATATTTCGAGTGATTGGGCGAGTGAAAAATTCCGTGAGTATTCTTGTAATCAAGTGAGAAAAGAGAAAGAGATAAATAAAAACCGAGTGAAGTCAAGTGAGTGTCATCGGTTCGGGAGGAATGGGGTGACCGGGAACAAGTTCCTAGAGTAAATGAGTAAGGTCCCGAAATAGGTTGTATGGAAGAGTCATTCAGCTATTCTAATAAAAGAGAAGTGTTGAGTCAAAAATCCTTTGAGTCAAGGTTTTTTTTTTCCTATTAAATATTGTGTGTCTTTTTCTTATCTCTTTAAAGTTAGTTTAATTCCGCAAAATAGTTTAAAATTCCCACAACTACAATTCACCCCCTCTTGTAGTTGATCAATTGCTCATACTAGAATAACAATTGGTATCATAGCCTAGTACCTCCAGAATCAGCTAACACTGAGTAGATTGTACCTTGCACAATAAACAATACGGGAGAAAAACTTGATGAAAGGTACTCAACCCAACGCCCACCTATGTTCAATGGCAACACTAAGGATAAAAACCTTATATGACACAACCAAACTGATCCGGTTCTCAAAATCGGATAGGTAAATCCACCAAATTATGGGAGCTAAATTTTTGGGTCAATTAACTGATCCGGTTAGAGGGAAACTGGATCAGTTTTCATTAACTGATCTGGTTCGTCCCAACCTGATCAGTTAAGGCCCAAAATGAACGGCCCAAAATGACAGCCCCATCATCCATCCAAATCTATCGCTTCACTTATTCACGCTAACAGTTAGAATACCCCTCTCCTCTCTCATTTCACCCTACCACACCCTCTCCTCTCTCTCTCTCTCCTTCCTCCCATTAAACCCTAACCGGCGAAATCCCCCTCTCATACTCTCCTCCCCTCTTCGATCTTCATCGCCATCAGCACTGCCATCAGCACCGCCATCTCTCACTCTTCATCTCCTCTCATCGCCAGCAACAACACCACCATCTCCACAATCCTCCCTCCTTTCTCCTCCCTATTCGTCTCTCACCATCAACACGACATCAACCATCAGAGAGTGAGATTCAGAAAGGGCAGAAGGCCGATTTTCTGTTGTTTTAGGCGTTCAACGTTCATCTGAAATTATACGCCTTGATTGGTTTTGTTTAATTGATTTATCCGTAATAACATTCTTCTTCTTTTAATGATGAGTAATTAGGTAGATTTTGGTGATGAGAATTTGAATGATTTGTTTCTTTTATGTTGATTTTTGTGATGATAATTTGAATGGAGTTTGTTCTTTTTTATGTTGATTTCTAGGAATTTTTTGGCTTAGGGACATGTTAGATTTTTGAGTTCGGTTTAGGTAGAGTTCGATAGGATGGGACTATTGGGGCTGTGTGCAGGGGGTGTTTGTGTGCTTCTGTGCAGGAGGGCTGTGTAGGGCGTGTTTGTGTGCAGAGGGGGCTGTGTAGGAAAAGGTTGAGGGTGTGAAGGGGGGATGATGCCAAATGATAGTGCTTCAGTCAACTCTTGGCTATGTACAAGCCACTCAAAATGCTTGATTATCCTTTTATTCTTGCAATCCAAGCAGGTAAAAAATTATTTAGAGTTTCCTTTAGTTTTGGTTAGCTCCTGGGACTTGGGTGTGCTCAACAGATCAAGTCACTCAGTTGCTTGATTTGTCCTTTACTTGATCTAGGAGTTAGTGAGGACGATTTCCTAGCTTTTAATGCACAAGAATGTCCTTCCAAATGTTGGAGCAACTGAGGCTGCATAGCAATTATTATGGAGCTAATACAAAGGTGGTACTGTGCTTGATTAGCCATAACTTGGGCACCTAAGCTCCATCATGCTACAAAAATGCCGGTTATAATTGAGTTAGCACAATATGATAGGGGTGCTTCTGAAAAATAACATTACAATGATAGTCAGCATGATGGGACTGCCATTACCTTCAGCCTTCAGGTTTCTTGAGGAAAGTTGGTCCTTTTTTATTACTCTAATATATTTTCTCATCATCTGGAAAAGGGGAAGGAAGCGTCGAAAGATATCTGTTAGCCTCTTATATTTTTTTTATTATGGGCAGATGCATTTATATTTTATAATCATGTGAAGGATTGATCAATGTTTTTAATTTGGAGCAAGATACTTTTGTCATTATTTTTTCCACACTACTGATATGCAAGAATATGAGACGGGTAAAAGAAATTCACCAGCACCAGATTGGTCTTTAGAATTAAAGCATTATTGTTGTTGTTGTTGTTGTTGTTGGTAGAGATAAGCAGTCTTTCATCAGGTAGGTTCCACTTTTTGCTGCTATTGTATCTTGTATATGGCAAAATCCTTGATTCTACTCTCTCTCCCATGTCACATCAGTAATTCATTTCTCTAATACGCGTTTTGCCTTCATTGGTTTTAATGGGGGTGGAGATGGTATGAAAATTCTTTAATGTGAAAAGATCTACAATTTGATTATTTTTCTGCGCTGTTGTTGAATTATTAATATCTGTTTATGTTAATTTTTTTCATTTGATGTTGTTCCCCAATGAATGACTGTAAGATCTTTTTGCAGCCGTTTGGTGTTGTTGGAGTCATTACTCCTTGGAATTTCCCACTAGCAATGATTACTCGAAAGGTCTGGAATTACCTCCGTCAAGATTGATTAACTATGTCTTAGCAATTGCTATGATAAAGAAGCAATGGATCTTGGATCACCGTATACATACCTCATAGTAGATTGGTCTCCAATAATGTAGCATGCCTTTTCGTACTGTATCAGGTTGGTCCTGCTCTTGCCAGTGGTTGCACTGTATTGATTAAACCATCAGAGCTTACCCCCTTGACAGCTTTGGCAGCAGTTGAGCTCTCCATTTAGGCTGGGATATCAAGGTACAACACAAAAATAAGCAGGTGAAATAGTATCAAGGTATTACGATGTGTTGCTGGAATTCTATTGTGATGCTGAATGCATGGTTATAGTAATTTGCTGAAACTTCTTTGACCATTGATGGTATAGTTTTCGTGATTGATCCAGGATTTGCAAAACATAAAGTCTTCAATCCTCGTGTTCGTGTTGAATCATTGTTGGTTTCTCCTATATCAAAGGCAAGTGCACACCAGAGAGCTGGTCGTGCTGGAAGAACACAGCCTGGTAAGACTGGTAGTGGTAAAACTACTCAGTTATGTCTTTTTTTTTTTTTTAGTTTATTTGATTAATTGCAATGTTTGTGGAAGTATTTGTGATTTGATTAAAGGATAATTTTCTATTCAAAAGTGCCTGTGATTACAAACCACTACCGCCTATAAAACAAACCCCGTCAGGATAAATTTGAGATGAGATTTAGGGAGTGGGAACTTGTTGAAGGTAAGTTGGAAAGGGAAGGTAGATAAATTTGAGATGAGAATTAGAGAGTGGGAACTTGCTTGAATCAATGAAATTATTCAAAACAGAAAGAATGTCGTTCTTTATTAGTTGTCCAACCATATTCCCAACCAAAATCACTATTCAGTTGCTGTAAAATTTTGCTCTTGATAGCAACTTCTAAACCTCGACAAACACCGTAAACATGTTAAAAGGACTTTCCCAACTTTATACTTGATGACAGCATCTCCACCATTTTTTCTGTTGGTATGTCAAATTACTCGAATTGTCGGAAAAACCAGTACAAGTGTCAACATGGACAAGTTTCTTTATTAGTTAGAACCTGCAAAAGCTCACTTCAACATTCTTCCTTTTTTTTTATCTTGTAAATGTGTTCCTTGTTTTTAGTTTCTTCCTCAAATGTTGTCCACGAGGTTGTGCTCCATGTTTTATAGAATACATATGTACTTAATGTTCCTTCTATTTATATTTAAGTCTTTCTGCACCTCTTAATTCAGTCTGTGGCCAGCCTTTGTCCCCGTTCATGACCCTTCTCGGGCCATATTAGTATCCAAAATATGGGCAATGTGTTCACAAGAAGATTCGAATCAGACTGCATCAGTAGTCAGGTTCCTGTGAAGCTTCTGCATTTGGAAGGGTTGTATGAGCTCTTTGTGACTAAATTTGTGAGTTTCTATTCTCCTGCATGGTTTAATAGAGATTATATTTCACCTTGTATACCTGATTTCTTCAAATTATTACTAACGTTTTGCAAGTTTTGCTCAAATTGGTCACATAAGGCTTTCTCCACATTGGACTTCTCGATGCAGCTGTACAGAGTTCAATATACCATGAAGCTCACATTTAAGTAGGAATTTGTTTCCATTTTTTTTTAAGCTTGTTTATTTAATTCATACAAGTAGCTTAAGATAATTACAGTAAGAGTGACAACAACTCCAATAGTAGCCTTAGTCAACTTTTTTCTCTTTCTTTCCTTAGTTTCAATTTGCATTCTTTTGTTGGAACTTGGAAACTCTTTGCACTTCATTTAAGCCGGCCATATTACTTGGTGGGAATGATTCTACATGTTTTCGTGTTTGGACTCTGATGTATTTGTAAGATGGATAAGCTTATTCCAATCTTGCTTCAATATATAAGGCTAAAAGCCGTTAGAAACCCGGGGATATGTGGTGTTTGTTGCTCATAATGCCCGATGTTTTGACGTGGCATTCGTGGTTAATGAACTTTAGACGCCGCGCGTCGAAATCCCTTCAAACCGTTGGCTCGGTCCCAGAATACATGTTGGGGATAAAACCAGATGTTATAGTAGTGCATGATGTTAAAATTATATTTGTTAATATTGTTATGTATCTAATTATTTATGCTTCAATTAAGCATAATATGCTTAATTAAATGAATATTTATATATATTATTGATTTTGTATTGATTAATAATGAAAAAATGCAAAAAATATTTTGGTTTTTGGGAGGGCGAATCGATCCGGTTTGGGTGAAAACCTGACCGCTTAACCAAAACCGGATCGCTTAGTGACAAACCGATTCGCTTTTGGACCGATTAGTGTGTCCCTCGTGATGCTGTGGAGCCCATTCGATCGGACCAAAACCGGATCAAGAAGCCTGGCTTTGATCGGATCGGATGGGCTTTTTTCCACTAGTGCAAGCACTATCCATATTGGAAAACCCGTATGGAGATCTTTTTAAAAGCGTAAAAATTATCAAGTTTTGAGAGTCATCGAACTTCGGGTGACTTCCGGTTACAAAGAAGAATGAAGGTGAGCTGGTTCCTAAACCCCTTGAAGATTTGGCACAAAGACGACTTTGACAAAATGGAGATGAACAACATGGCCAAGAAGCTACTCCACCGTGGTCTTGGTCCTCATGAGCATAATAGTAGTCATGGGATGCAAGACCGCTAAACTGATGTGGGAACTCCTTCCAGCTTATTCATGAAGGAACAAGCGATGTGAAAAGATTGAAGATTGATATGCTCATGCATAATATGAGTTGTTTCAAATGAAACAAAAGGAGCATGTTCAAGACATGCTCACTCGCTTCTCAAATATAATAAATCGAGCTTGAATCTCTTGGAAAAGTTATCTATCCAGAGGAACATGTCCGTAAGGTTTCAAGGAGTCTTCCACGGATGAAAATGGATGGCCAAGGTTACATCATTGTTGGAAATGCAGAGGGCTTCACATCATTCAACATCGAGTAACTCGCTAGTTCTTTGATGACCCATGAGTTGCATCTAGGAACTCATGAGACTCAAAACAAGGGAAGCCTGTAAGGCTCTAGAGGAACAAGAAGATTCGGAGACCGATGATGAAGAAGCACCTATAATCGTAAGAAGGTTCAAGACATTCTTCAACAAGAATTACAAAGGGAAGGTCACAAGGAAACCAACAAAGTCGAGCTGTCACAAATGTGGAGGCCTTGATCATTTCATCAAGGAGTGTTCTCAATGGGATAACGAGAAAGCAAAAGGAAAGTTCAAGAAGAAAGGCAAGGAACAACAGAAACCCTCCCTTGAGAACCGATATGAAGAGAGCTATAGTAGCAAAAGATGGGGAGAGTCCGACTCCATCTTGGAGCAGGAACAAACCGAGGAAAAACCGTCCATCTATGTCTCATGGCAAATATTGAGGACAAAGAGGAATCATCAAACTAAGGTATGTTTTAATACTGTTGAGGAGGAACTTACATAATTATATAAGGGCCAACTTATAAAACTTCTATTAGAAACCTTAGATGACTACAAGGAAGTTTGCGTGAAAGGAGATCAAGTAGAAAACGCCTTGAGAGTCACTAAGAAACATTCAAATTAGCTTAATACTTTAAAATGTGATACTCAAAAAAGATTCTTTGAACATTTTGACAAGAACAGAGCTTTTCAAGTAGCCTTTGAAAAGTTAAAAATGAGAATTATCTTTTGAACATGGAATTAGCGAGAATTGAAACTATTTGTTCTTGACGGGAATAGGCCCTTCAACTAATACCGTAACTGAATTTAAGAAATTGAAAGTCTTATGAAAATGCTTTACAAGTAAATTTGGTATTAAGAAAGGGATTCGAACCCTCAAGGAACAAACTTCCCGATCCAGCTAGACCGGATCCAAAAAAATATCGGAATAAAGGAAGATATGGTCTTGGTTTCAATTACAACAACAAGAACAAAAAGAAAAATTATGTTGATCTCGCCAAGTAGCAAAATATGTCCCCTACGATCACGAACTGTGGGAACAATCCGGTGTAAACAATACCGATACCACTTGTACCACCCCCAAATTTCTCTCTTTCTAAAAACATATTTTAATATAAAACTCATTGACAAAACTTGAGAGTAGTACCGCCACGTGATAACATTAAAGGCTTTAACACTAACTACTAACCGAATTTTAAAATAATGCAGCGGAAAAACTAAAATAACTTATCTTTATTGATATAAATTTATTTTACAACTATGACAATGGAAATATAGAAAATAAAATAACAACTCCTGATTAATTATGATTCTTCACTAGCCTTCCATATGAAGTATGCATCAGATTAACCCGTAAATTCCCGTCTTCGCCAAAATAGGGTCAACACAAGTGACAAAGCCCATAAAAACAAAACAAACAAAATGCGTGTCAAGAAAATACCGAGTACATGTATATGCGGAATATTAAACACTTTATTTAATAAAACATTCAAAACCCTTTAACCTTTCATAAAACTTCTTTGGATACTTTTAATACTTGTATGATATAAATTATATAACTTTAATAAAACTCATTTCCTTGCCTAGGTTTCGTACCTTTCCTAAAGTGTGCACACTCCTCACGCTTAGTATTCCTTAGATGAGTCTATGACGAGAGGGAACTACCTTGTCCACATGACTTATACAAAAAGTACATGGGTAAACAATATAATGGCTACCGTTCTTGCTAATAAATAACAAGCCGTTGCTTGGGTAAATAATAATAGATACCGTTCTTGTTAATAAATAACAAGTCGTTGCCTCTTTATAATTGCGATCATAAAAGATCATATATCTAGTAGAACTCCTTTGGAAATAATTCCTCCTTTAAAAAGAATAAAAAATCCTTATAAAACTTAGCCATATAAAGGCATAAATAAAATATTTGCTCATGAAATTATCTTGGAAAATTTTAATGATACATGAAATAATAAATTTTATATCAATAACAAATAACACCACAAAGAACAATAATTGACTAATCAAAGCGTGAATGTTGACAATCCTTGGAGAAACAAACTGATGTAACATTGCAACTAAGGTCCAATTGTAGACTATGAAATCTCATATTTCAACGTGATGTTACTAATAAATTTTAAATCATACTACTCATAGTAAGCTACTAATGATCATGCAAAACCTCAAGAGGTTCATAATAAATTCATAACATTCTTAATAAAACTCATAAAAACATGTATTTCAATCTAGAATAGTAACCCTAAAAACATGATACCTCTTATGCTTAACAATATTTAAAGATTTACATATACACGCACCTTGAAAATTAATAACTACTATGGAAGAAGAAAAAGGGTAGGCTAAGAGAGATAGAGAGTTTAAACTTGAGAAAAGAGATGTATTTCTCAAATTTGGTGTGAAGAACATGAAGGGTGGAGACCCCCTATTTATACTAGTTGGACAAGTAGAGTCGTACTAGGACTAGGAAACTAAAAGATGGATTTAACGAAAAAGATAAAATAATCTAGCTAAGATTTAGCTAATATTTACGATCATCCAACTAAGATTAGGGAAATATATAAATTATCTCACTAAACAAAATTCTAAAAAAGCTAAATAATTTAAGAAGATAAGAAACAAAAGAAGAAGATATAAGACATGATAAATTTAACTTACCGCCGTGAGTTATTAGATGCCACAGCTTATTCAAAATTTTTTTTTAATCTTTCTTTTTTTTTTTTTTTTTTTTTTAAACTGGTTTTGGATTTTCTTTTTAAAACACTTTTTAAATTTGTTTTAAAACAAACTACTTGGATTAGTAAACCTAGGCCCAAAATTCAATTTGGGCTAGAATTTGTTTTAATATTCATAACCTTTTATAAAAGCCTATTTAAAACATTTTGAATAAATAATAAGCCCTTTTAGTAAATAAAATCTTTTAATAACCAAAACTTTTCTAAAAAAAATATAAATATTAACTACTAAAAATACGGAGTATTACATACTACCCCCTTAAAAGAATTTTCGTCCTCGAAACTTAGTGCAAGCAATTAAGAAATAAAGCAAGTAATTCATATATACTATAAAAGTAAGCTGGCTCACTTAATAACTCATGAAACAAGTCAAAATTTGGTCAAAAATAACGTTTTAAGGTCAAACGCGTGAAACTCTATCGCAATCTATCCCCCTTAAAAGGAGTTACGCCCCGTAACTCGCTAAGACTTAAAACTTGACTAAAATATTTTTTCACCAACTTTGTAATACAAATAATATAAGAATCATTAGTTAAAACATAATAACAAAATCACTAGATAGATAATATTTTCGAAAATATCTTTTGAGCTTTGAAAATTAACTTCTTTTTCAAGGAAATAATAATAGAAGCATTGCCTTCAATAATAAATCAACATAATAAAGAAAATATTTGAATAAGTCCAAAACGGTATAGTTTATGACAAACTGAAAAGTTTATAAATTTGATTAGGAAAATTTTTCAAATTCTTGAAATAATAAATAATTACAAATTGATAATAATGGCGTAAAATAGCGGTGGAAAAGACTTGAAGCAAATATCGATATATTATGAAAATGCTATAATATAGTCATAACAAATGAATTTTACAAAACCTTTCGCAAGCTTTTCTCGAAAATGCAATATTCAAACATGCCCTTTTTAAAAAAAAAATACCTTTACTTTCTCTCAAAATTTAATCACTCACATAACTCATGAAGGTCTCACAATAAATATCATCAAAAACAACCCTTGATCATACTATATTACAAATCAAATCAACTCATCATTTATAAGGATAATTTGTTAGTACCCTAACACAACATATACTTGAATAAAATAGTCTTCCTTACTTAGGTCCTCAAAACTAGAAGTTCTCGAAATTCATCTTCAAATTTTACCTAAAGTACTATAATCAATATTCTCTTAAAATAGACCGTAGTCAACTAGGACTTGACAATAAATAAACAATCTTGCCTCAAAATTGATATAATCTCCATTTTAATAAAATTAACTCCTTCGCATAATAATATACTCAATGCTTAAATTCATAAGACGAAAAAAATACTACTGTTTCCAAAATCAATTACCTTGATTGACTAATTTCTTCCTATTTCTCCTTTATTAAACTTTCGATTTTTTTTTTCCCAAAAAAGTATATTTCTTCCATTATTAAAGTCGTTTGACTCCTTTGATAATTGATATACCCAATCCTTTATAACTCATTGTAACAACAATAATACACTACTATCCAATCAAGAGTTCAAGACTACTTCCAAAAATAATACTCCTCCGACACCCAATAATACCCTAAAAATCAACTTAGCATGACATTTGAAAAGCTCTAGTGTCTTACTTCCACCTTTTAAAACAAAAATGATATAAAGGAACCTACTAAAAATTCAAATATGGTCTTTCGTACTTTCTTTGCTTAACTATAACAACGATAACTCCTTTCAATATATTTGCAATTCAAAGATAGGGTAAAATTCCTTAATTAAATCAAACTTCAAATATGGTATCTCATATACCTATAAGGTCCTCATAATATCCCTTATTTTGTCACTTTTTAAGGTTATATCTATATCGAAGCCAAAATAGTGTTGACTATATCCATAAACAAAATATATAACTTATCTAAATCATGATAATTCGCTCGAACGAGTATAAATCATTGATCTCCTACTTGTACTTTCCACAAATCATAAAATTTCCCTTTCTTACTCATGTCACTAATTATTAAAGATCATCCAACTTCATAAAATTTCAAATGACTAATTTCACAATTCTTAGCATAACATAAGGTAATGTCTTCTTTTGCCTATAAAAAAAACATAACTACTAAACTTCTTTCCTTCAAAGGAATAAACCAAAATAGTATTCACCTTTAATGAATCTAAAACAACCGGGCTTACTTTGAAGTCATAGGTTCTTGTAACACTTATAAATCAACAAAAACAAACATATAAATCACTTTGCATGAATTAGATCACATGCATACATGTCATATAAGACGTTAAATAATCAAATTCATCTCGTAGAAAATATCCGTGCCAAAAAAATGCCTCAAAAGATAGTAATATCACAACTTGCAAGTACCTTCTTAATAATATGCCATGAAAGACAGAATAATAACTCAAATCTTATAATAAACAATAAACTCTTTCTTTTGCTTATGAAAATACAAAGATTTTCATATTAACTTGACAATAAGTCACACTTCCTTGAAATATATTAATAATATTCATATTGCTAATATAACAATAAATAACTAAACAATTCATATAAAAATTTCAATACTTCATAAAAAAAAATTCAGCTTTATACTTTGAAAAGATGTATAGATATATAAGTAAAAATATGAATTACATGTTGACATAATAGTCAAAATAAAATAAAATTGTAACTATAATTTGAAATGAATTGAAAAAAATATTTGAAATTCCTAAAAAAAATCGTTTGAAAATTTTGAAAAATACATATATGCATATAGGAACAAAAGAGTTATGTATTTGAGTACTAGGTTCATAGTGTATGAATACTTAGTCGAGTGAGTTCCCGGTGAAAGAGAGGTAAGGCACAAACGGCCAACTTAAGTACCAAGTCTTTCCTAGCCGTAACTTTCCTCGATTAATATTCCACACACTTATTCCGTTCTTCAAAATATAAATCAGAAAATATTTATACTTGAAAATATAAGTATTTGCTTAAAAAGAAAGAAGCATTTTTTTTTTCACATAATATAAAATGTAAAAAAAAATGCAAATAAAATGCGAAACTCTAGCTTATATGCCCTTCCTAGATCTACCCATACTCATTGATCGTTTATTTTATTTTCAAAAGAACCCGGAAAACCGATACCACTTTGTAACACCCCAAATTTCTCTCTCTTTCTAAAAACATATTTTAATATAAAACTCATTGAGAAACTTGAGAGTGTTACCGCCACGTGATAACATTAAAGACTTTAACAAGAACTACTAACCGCACTTTAAACTAATGCAGCGGAAAAACTAAAATAACTTATCTTTATTGATATAAATTTATTTTACAACTATGACAATAGAAATATAGAAAATAAAATAACAACTCCTTGATTAATTATGATTCCTCACTAGCTCCCCCATATGAAGTATGCATCATATCAACCTGTAAATTCCGCTCGCCAAAATAGGGTCATCACGGGGACAAAGCCATAAAACAAAACAAACAAAACGCGTGTCGAAAAAATACCGAAGTACATGTATATGCGGAATATTAAACACTTTATTTAATAAAACATTCAAAACCTTTAACTTTCATAAACCTTCTTTGGATACTTTTAATACTTGTATAATATAAATTATAAAACTTTAATAAAACTCATTTCCTTGCCTAGGTACCTTTCCTAAAGTGTGCACACCCCCACGTTTAGTATTCCTTAATGAGTCTATGACGAGGGAACTACCTTGTCAACATGACTTATACAAAAAGTACATGGGTAAATAATATAATGGCTACCGTTCTTGCTAATAAATAACAAGCCGTTGCTTGGGTAAATAATAATAGCTACCGTTCTTGTTAATAAATAACAAGCCGTTGCCTCTTTATAATTGCGATCATAAAAGATCATATATCTAATAGAACTCCTTTGGAAATAATCCTCCTTTAAAAGAATAATAATCCTTATAAAACTTAGCCATATAAAGGCATAAATAAAATATTTGCTCATGAAATTATCTTGGAAAATTTTAATGATACATGAAATAATAAATTTTATATCAATAACAAATAACACCACAAAGAACAATTGACTAATCAGGCGTGAATGTTGACAATCCTTGGAGAAACAAACCGATGTAACATTGCAACTAAGGTCCAATTGTAGACTATGAAATCTCATATTTCAACGTGACTTTACTAATAAATTTTAAATCATACTACTCATAGTAAGCTACTAATGATCATACAAAACCTCAAAAAGTTCATAATAAATTCATAACATTCATAATAAAACTCATAAAAACATGTATTTCAATCCGGAATAGCAACCATAAAAAACATGATACTACCTATGCAGAATAATATTTAAAGATCTACATATACACGCACCTTGAAAATTAATAACTACTATGGAAGAAGAGAAAGGGTAGGCTAAGAGAGAGAGAGAGTTTAAACTTGAGAAAAGAGATGTATTTCTCAAATTTGGTGTGAAGAATATGAAGGGTGGAGGCCCCTATTTATACTAGTTGGACAAGTAGAGTCGTACTAGGACTAGGAAACCAAAAGATGGATTTAACGAAAAGATAAAATAATCTAGCTAAGATTTAGCTAATAATTACGATCATCCAACTAAGGTTAGGGAAATATATAAATTATCCCACTAAACAAAATTCTAAAAAGTTAAATAATTTAAGAAGATAAGAAACAAAAGAAGAAGATATTAGACTTGATAAATTTAACCCACCGCCGTGAGTTATTAGCCGCCACGGTTATTCAATTTTGTTTTTTTTTTTTTTTTTTTTTTAAACTCGCTTTTGGATTTTATTTTAAAACACTTTTAAATTTGTTTAAACAAACTACTTGGATTAGTAAACCTTGGCCCAAAATTCAATTTGGGCTAGAATTTGTTTTAATACTCATAACCTTTTATAAAAGCCTATTTAAAAACCTTTTGAATAAATAATAAGCCTTTTTAGTAAATAAAATCTTTTTAATAACCAAAACTTTTCTAAAAAAATATAAATATTAACTACTAAAAATACGGAGTATTACAAAGAAAGACTCAAGTTCAACAAAGGAACCCAAGTAAGACCGGGTTCCTACCACCGACTAATTGTTATGGTACCGACCGAAATGAGGGGGAACAACTCGTGGTACCTCGACAACGGTTGTTCTAAATACATGACAGGAGACAAATCAAAATTTTTCTCAATTTCAGTTTACAATGGAGGAACTGTGACCTATGGAGACAATCTTACAGGGTAACATTGTAGCACTTGGTAAGATTGGAAAATCTCACCACATTCTATAGATAATGTATTTCTAGTCGAGAGTTTAAAGCATAGTTTACTTAATATTTCGCGCTTTGTGATAAGGGTAATTCGTGAAGTTTACTAGATCTTGTGTAGTCGCAATGAAAGTACAGGGAACGAAGATCCTTGAAGGAACAAGGAAAGAGAACACTTATATGGTTGACCTAAACCTTGTTCCTAGGAACAATCTCACATGCTTGAGCGTGATTGAAGAAGATCCCCTACTATGGCACACACGTTGCGGTCATGCCACTTGTCACTATTGCATAAACTTAGTGGGAAATACTTAGTAATTGGTTTACCAACAATTAAGTCTATGCACCACGGTGTTTGTGATGCATGTGTTAAAGGCAAGCAAGCGAGATCCTCCTTCAAATCTAAGAAAATGGTAAGCACACAAAGTCCACTGGAACTAATTCATATGGACTTATGTGGGCTTGTACGAATCCAAAGTAGATCAGGTAAGAGATACGTGTTGGTCATTGTAGATGATTTTTCTAGATACACTTGGGTTATTTTTTCTTCATAGCAAAGATGAAACTTTTGATTAATTTCTAACCTTTGCTAAAAAGATTCAACGAACTAGTGGATATAAATTGAAACACTTAAGATCCGATTCATGGTAAGGAGTTTGAAAACTCCAAGTTTGATGAATTTTGCAGCAATGAAGGGTTAGATCACAATTTATATGAGGACACCACAACAGAATGGTGTGGTTGAAAGAAAAACCTGACCCTGGAGGACATGGCTAGAATGATGATTATTGCAAGCGGTCTTCCAAAGATCTTTTTGGGCTGAAGCAGGTGAACACAAAGATGCTACATCATCAATCGAGTCATGCTAAGGCCAATCACATTGAAGACGCCTTATGAATTCTTTAGAGGAAGAAAACCCAATATCTCTTCGAGTCTTTGGATGTAAATGTTTTGTACATAACAATGGAAAGGACAATTTAGGAAAGTTTGATGCTAGAAGTGATGAAGCTATATTTCTAGGATATGCTTCAAATAGTAAGGCTTACCGAGTTTACAATAAACGAACAATGTGTGTAGAGGAAAGTGTCCATATTATCTTTGATGAAACTAACTCCCCGCAGAACCGAGTTATGATGATAACTTTGAAATTGGTTTGACTCGACCTCGAAGAGTCAAATCATTATGATGATGAACTAATTCCTACGAGATAAAGAAAAGAAGCATGTTTTTGAACCCGAGAACCATGTGCCCGATCATCGTAGGGAACAAGCAAGCATGAGGAACTCGAGAAGAAGAAGGAACTCTTGAACCCGAAGAAGATCAACAAGTTCAAACACCTCATGAAGCTCCGTAAGCAACCAGAGATTAATCCAAAGCCTTGGAAACATCAAAATTCGCATCCCTTAGAATTAATTATAAGTGATATTGAAAAGGGAACTCAAACGAGATCCCAAATGAAGAATTTTTGTGCTTTTCATGCTTTTCGATCTATGACAGAACCTAAGGACCATATGGAAGCATTAAAAGATGCCGATTGGATAAATGTTATACGAGAGGAACCTGAATGAGTTCCAGAGGAACAAGGTTTGGCACTGAGCTCAAGCCAAAGAACCAAAAAGTAATTGGACTTAAATGGGTCTTCAAAGAACAAGCTTGATGAACATGGAAAAGTTGTAAGAAACAAGACCGGACTTGTAGCCAAAGGATACAATCAACAAGAAGGTATTGATTTCGTTGAAACCTTTGAACCCGTTGCTGAGGATAAAAGTAATTAGAATTTTGATTGCCTTTGCAGCATTTTATGGGATTTAAGTTGTACCAAATGGACGTAAATTGTGCATTTTTAAATGGCTTTTTACAAGAAGACGTCTATGTGGAACACCTCCTGGATTTGCAAGTTATGATCTTCTAAATCAGGTCTATATGGGTTAAAACAAGCTCCTAGATCTTCGTATGAAAGATTATCAAAATTCTTACTTTAACATGATTTCATAAGAGGAAAAGTTGATAGAACCCTCGTTCCTTCGTTCAAAAGGAAATGTACATTTTAGTAGTCCGCATTTATATTGATGATATTATATTCGGTGCTACTAATGATCTTCTTTGTAAGGAGTTTGTCGATCTTATGAGTAGTGAATTCGAAATGAGTATGATGGGAGAATTGAACTTCTTTTTGGGCTTGCAAATCAAGTAAACCGAAAAGAGGAACAATGATCCATCAACAAAAATATGTCAAGTAACTACGTAAGAAATATGGACTGGGACAATCTAAAACTAACCACACTCCCATAGGAACAGGATCAAGGCTATATGAAGACACAAATGGTAAGTGTGTAAACGAGAAGCAATATAGAGGTATGATTGGATCTTTACTCTACTTAACTGCAAGTAGACCTGATATTGCTTTTAGTGTTGGTTTATGTGCAAGATTCTAATCAAATCCCAAAGAATCTCACTTAACAAAGAGTAAGAGAATTCTTAGGTATTTGAAAGGAAGCGATGACTTATGTTTGTTTTATCCTCGAAGTGATGTTTTTGACCTAGTAAGTTATTCGAATGCGGATTATGCTGGGGACTTGGTTAATCGCAAAAGCACCTCTTGTATTGTCCAGTACCTAGGAACAAGCTTGGTCTCATGGAGCTCAAAGAAGCAAAATATTGTTGCCTTGTCTAATGCAGCAGGCAAAGTATGTGGTCGTCGCCGCATGCCGTTCCCAGTGTCCTATGGATCAAGCAACAGTAAGAGACTTTGGTATTAAATTTAAGTGTGTTCCTATATACTATGATAATACTAGTGCATCCGCATCTCCAAGGACTCAGTACATCATTCAAGGGTCAAGCACATACACATTAGGCATCATTTTCTTAAGGACAGTGTTGAAAAAGGTCTTGTTAAAGTTGAATTTTGTCCAACTGAAAATCAAATTGCTGACATTTTGACTAAACCACTTCTAAGAGAAAAGTTCGAGAAAATTCGCTTAGAGCTTGGGATGATTAGGATTCATTGAGTATGCTACTTCTAATGAAACCCTATGTTACAAGAAACCTCTAAGTGTGACCAGCAAAACTTATGAATTTATTCATACATTACACAGTCAATGTCAAAGACTCGCATTAGTCTTCATAATACTCCCCTTATTGTCCACACATATACTTGAGCATAATCTGGTAAGGTTTATGTACATTTAGCTTGAACAAGTTACATGCATAAGTTCGTTTTTTATTTTTTCGTTTATTGTAAATATCTTCTTTAAATTATTTTTTTCTCACATATTAATTCTTCATTTTTATTTTTCCCTTCACTCATCTTCCACAAAATTCTATTCTTGACACAATGCAACGCTTCACCAGCGTCTAAGTTCATAACTTAAAAATAAAATTCAATGGATTAAGAAAGGAAGGGAAGAGCCGTCATAAATTATCTCACCATTCCTTATACATCTACCCCCTCATAAAACCCCATCAAATCAACCCATTTTTCCACAACAATTTCACTTTTTACTCCAAAACCATCAAACTCTGCAAAACCGCTCAAACCATCTCCCAAAACCTCTCATCTTCTTCATCTCTCCAAAATTCTTCCATGGCACCCAAGCGAAAACCCTGATGAAACAAAAAAAAAATTTCCCGCTGAAAAATCCTCTCCTCTAGTCGACTACAATGAAAGTGAGAATGAACACTAGGGGAAAAAAAGGAAGGGCCGCGATGGAAGGGTCATGGTTTTAATGGAAACTCACCTTTTAGTGAAGGGTCATGCGGTTTCTAAGCTAACCGCAACCCTATTAGTGAAGGGTCGCGATTGGCCAAAAAACCGCACATCCTTCATAAATGAAGGATCGCGGTTTTAAAAAAACGCAGCCCCTTCATAAACGAAGGATCGCGGTTTTCAAAAAAACGCACTCTTCACTTTAATTTTTTTTTGATATGCATTTTGCGCGAATACATACAAAGGCCCCCATTTCAATTTCCCCTCCCTTAGCCAAATTCACGAGCGAACTTCCGCACCACCGCCGCGAAACCCTATCTCCGCCACCACATTGACCCACCACAGTGCGCCCCCACCACGCATTTCACGCACCGCCACGACGACGCACAACCGCATTGACGCCACCACCAGTGCCCCCGCCCTCCATCGCATTGACGCCACCACCACGCGCCGCACCACCTTGCGCACCACCTCGAGCTCCTTCTTCTCTTCTCTCCTCCACTACCGCATTGTTTGTGGAGCATCCCTTCTCTCACTCTCTTTCGGTAAATCCCCTCTCACCTCTCTCTCCTCTTTTACATTTCTCTAATTTTTGTTTAATTTCATTGAATTTTGAAATCAACTTCTATTTTTTGTTGTAAAATGTGCTTGTATTAGCTGAAACAGTGATTGTAGGGGGTGGGGGGAGGGCTGGGGGAGGGTGGGCAGGGTGGGGTGTGGGGCGAGGTGGAGGGGGGCGGGCGGGGTGGGGAGTGGTCGTGTGGATGTTGGGTACGGGGTGGGGGAGGGCGATGAGGGTGGGGGGGGGAGGTCGGGAGGCCGGATAGGGGGTGGGGGAGAGCTAGCTAAAGGGGTGGGGGGAGGGCCGTGGATGCCGGGCGGGGGGGCGGGCGGGGAGGCGGGGGAGGTCGAGGAGGCCGGACGGGGGGTGGGGAATGCTGGCAATGGGTGGGGGAGGGGCGGGCAAGTGAGGGAAGGCCGGAGATGGCAAGGGGGTGGGGGAGGGCTTAGGGTATAATGTAACTACCGTGTAGATTTTTAGGCTTCCATCTCGTTGTTGGTTGAATTTCGGAAACGAAAAATAAAGGTCATTTTACGCCTACATGGCAATGAGGAGTGCAGAGGGGGCAAGAGGGCGGTGGTGGTGGGGCGTTGCAAATGTGGAGAGTCGAGTCACATGGCAATCGAAAGCCCATCCGGTGCTCTCCACATTTATAACAGCTTTCAACTCCGCCGCTACCACCGATGGGCATTCCATTGCCATGTGACCCGATTCTCGGGTCATTTAAGGCCTATTTTCGCCTTTCGTGTCCAATTGCATCACCGTGATGGGAATTTCGGAGGGTTTGTGTAGTTTATGTATATTTCTTGATATGAGATTGTATGAAAACGCAATGTAATTTAGCTATGAAATCTACAAGTTGTTTGAATCGTCATCATATGCCTAGATACCCGTTCAAGACTTACTCCTAATAGTCCCCGGTTTGGGATCGTTCTTGGACGCTTGATCTCACTTAGGTGGTGAATGTGTGTCTTCTTTTCACCCTGAGGAAATTCTTGGCTTATCGTTTCTCTACATTGTTCTTCTGGGTACATATGTAGATAAGCAATTATCTACATTGTGTACTTGGAGAACTCGTAGGGAAATGCCGCCTGGGATTTTCCTTAGAATTGAAAAGTTGGCATATATTCACTAGTGAGATTAGACGTCCAAGGATGGGTTAGGTTGGAGTGATAAGGACCTTCGGATGCATGCATACAATTGAACATGTCACTATCTTAGCTTGCTCTATACGTGTGTGATTTGAATATGTGAGTGTATGTACTTAAATAATGATTGATGCATTATAATGAATAGTTGTATTTAATTATTAGAGGTCTTCTTGAATGAGATGGATCGTACTTGGATGTATGGTAGTCGTGAATCGATCGAGTTTGTGAAAGGGGTCTTGGAATTTCGTACAACCGCATTACAATATCAAACATCCTCTAGAGCAAATCGACTTTTATTGTCCTTGTTTCGATTGTAGAAATGTGAGCAAGGTTAGTAGTATATATGTGGTTAGGGGAGCATGTCTTTCGCCGTGGGTTTAGGCCTCAATACCACGTATGGGTTTGGCATGGTGAGCAGGGGAAGTATATAGGAAGCTCTAGAGTAATGAACGATGTATGTGAAAAAAAGAAGGATTTCGAGAATTGGGATGATGAGTTTGCAGATGATGATAGGGATCGGGTAGACGAGATGATACACGAGGTTGAAGATCGCTGTGTAAACGACCTCGTATTTTTGAGTCTATGTCCGAGGCCGCTGAAAAGCCGTTGTATCCAAAGTTGTACAAAGTACACCAAACTTTCCGCGGTGATAACACCGTTCAATATTAAGTCGAAAGTTGGCTTGGACGGACTCTAGTTTCACATCGTTGTTGGAAGTTTTAGCCGATATGCTCCCCGATGGAAATGAACCGCCAAAGTCGTACTATTATGCGAAGAAGCTGATGTGTCCTTTCGGTTTAGAGTACGAGCGGATACATGCTTGTCCTAACGATTGTGTGCTTTATCGTAATGAGTATGAGCATTTATATGAGTGTCCACGTTGTGGATTGTCGAGGTACAAGCGTGAAGGAGCCGGAGGTAGTGAAGGACCACCAAACTAAGGTGTTGTGGTATCTACCCATAATACCTAGATTTAAGCGTATGTTCTCAATTAAAGGAGATGCGAAGAATTTGAGGTGGCATGCAGATCGTAGGAAGAAAGACGGCTCGCTCAAGCATCCGGCCGATTCGCCCGAGTGGAAAAATATCAACAGTGGTGCATAAGGCATTTGGTAATGAGGATAGGAATCCGAGGCTGGATTATGTACGGATGGCATGAACCCTTTTGGCAATCTCGGTTCGCAAAGATAGTACATGGCCGTAGTTTTAGTGGTTTATAACTTGCCTCCTTGGTCGGGCATGAAACGCAAGTAAATGATGCTGTCGCTTCTTATATCGAGGCCCAAACAACCCGGAAATGACATTGATGTATACCTTCACCGCTTGTTGAAGATTTACGTAAGATGTGGAACGAAGGAGTGTTAGTATTTGATGCGTATGCTAATGAGATGTTCACTCTGCGTGCCATGCTTTTTGTACTATGAACGATTATCCAACTTATGGGAACTTATCCGGGTATAAGACTGAGAGGAAAACAACCCCCGCCCGATTTGTGTTGATGACATGAAATCTACACACCTTAAGGGCTTCAAACATGTGTATATGCGCACACGAAGGCTCCTCAAACGCGACCATCCCTATCGGTTTAAGAAGAAGGCATTCGATGGGACGGTTGAAGAAGAAGTTGCTCATAGACCATTAACCGGTACCGAAGTTTATAATCAGGTGAAGGGCATTGAAACAATCTTTGGTAAACCCGCTAGTGAGGCTGATCGACCTACAGGATTATGGAAAGAGGAGTCCATTTTTTGGAAACTCCCATATTGGATAGATCTAAAGGTCGACATTGTTTGGATGTCATGCACATAGAGAAGAATGTTTGTGAAGCTATTCTTGCGAGACTTATGAATATTCCGGGCAAGACAAAAGATGTTAAGGCGTCACGACTTTACTTGAAAAACAAGGGCTTCGACCGCAGTTGTGGGGCTCGTAAAAGGGACTAAGTAAGAAGAAAGTAGTGGAGGAAAGGGTTGATGATGAAACTCTTAAAAGTAAAAAATAAGGTAGAGGATTCGGAGAAGAATTATTTGCCACCAGCTTGCTACACGATGTCGCGTGCAAAGAAACGGATTTTTTGCGAGTCATTGTATGGCATTAAGGTCCCAACTGGCTACTCATCGAATATGAAGCGATTTGTTACCTTAAATGGTGAGTTGAAGTTATTGAGTATGAAATTTCACGATTGCCATGTCATGATGCAAGTATTCTTACCGATTGCATTCGTGGGATACTTCCAAAGCATGTGAGGCACACCATTACTGTAACTTTGTTCATTTTTCCATACAATATGCAAAAAAGTCCTAGAACCGTCGACCCTCGATTCCTTGCAAGCCGCAGTAGTTGAAACTCTATGCAAATTTGAGATTCCCCCCCCACATTCTTTTGACATTATGGTCCATCTCATTGTCCATCTAGTTAGAGAAATTAAGCCTGTGTGGTCCAAGTGTTTTTGAGGTGGTGCTATCCTTTTGAGAGATATATGGGCACTTTGAAAGATAAAGTTCGGAATCCCGCACAACCAGATGATAGTATAATTCAAGGGATTGTGGGTGCAGAGATCAGTAATTTTGTGGCTGAGTATTTTGCAAGTGTTGATCCCGTTGGACTTCCGACATCCCGACACGAGGGCAGACTTGAGGGCAAGGGTACAATTGATTCAAAATTGATCACACCTTCCGTAGAAAAGCGTAAACAAGCTCACTTATTTGTATTGCATCACGTAGCAGCCGTCCATGCTTATTTAAATGAACATATGGAGGAATTACGTGTTAGCAATCCCGGAAAAGGAGTTAGGGGCATTAACGCAAATGCATAACAAGACTTTCATTGATTGGTTTCATAAAAGAGTAGTGAATGATTTGGATGAAAGTGTTCCTGAAACGATCAAGTGGTTAACATTTGGTCCTCGTGAAGCCGTACGCTCTATGAAGGTTATGATATTAATGGGTATACGTTTTGGACTGAACGTCAAGATCTGAAGTCAACATCGCAGCAAAAATAGTGGTGTTTCACTTGTGGCGTCATTTACACAATACGCAAGCTCGAAGGATAAGTCGCCTATACATGCCGAAAGCAATTATTATGGGCGAATACAAGAAATATGGGAGCCGGACTCATCGTACTTTTAATATTTGCCTCTTATGTTGCAAGTGGGTTGACGATAATCGACGTTGCGTAAGAAAAAAATGATCCTTGCGGATTCACTCTTGTCGACCTTAGTCGTCTACGTGAAACCGAGGAGACATTTGTAATTGCATCACAAGTTTAGCAAGTATTTTTTGTAACCGATCCTCGCTGATAATAAGTGGTCAATTGTTGTACCGGTAAAAGGAGTATCCTCGGTATTGGTGATGTTGATAATGAGGAAGAATATGATGCATTTGAGGACCTCCCTCCCTTTTACCTATCCCGAAAATAGTGTGGAAGATGATGTGAATATGTCGGAGAACTATATGCGTGTAGATCACACGGAAGGGATACATGTACTTGAGGATCCTAAGAAACGGCGGAAGGTCAATAAATCATGAGACATAAACTCGTTCTGTGTAATTTCTCCAATTTGTAACTACATGCTTCCAAATCGTACTTATCGAGTCATTTAGCCCCAAATTCTTTTTGAACATGATTATATGAGGTATAATGTAACTATTGTGCGTAGCTTTAGGCTTGCATTTGTTGTTGGTTGCATTTTGGGAATGAAAAGGTCATTTTAGGCCTAGTTTTGCCTTTTACTTCCAAATCGTACTTATCGAGTCATTTAACCCTAAATTCTTTTGAACATGATTATATGAGGTATAATGTAACTATTGTGTAGAGTTTTAGGCTTGCATTTGTTGTTGGTTGCATTTTGGGAACGAAAAGTCATTTTAGGCCTAGTTTTGCCTTTTCGCTTCCAAATCGTACTTATCGAGTCATTTAACCCCAAATTCTTTTTGAACATGATTATATGAGGTATAATGTAACTATTGTGTAGAGTTTTAGGCTTGCATTGTTGTTAATTGCATTTCGGGAACGAAAAGGTCATTTTAGTACTAGTTTTGCCTTTTCGATTCCAAATCGTACTTATCGAGTCATTTTTTTTTAATTTTGTTGATCTAACTCCTAACTTTTGTTGCATTTTGGGGTCCTCGTGTGCAAGGGGGGTAGGGTCGGCGCACTGTGGGGGGGAGGGAGGGTTCTCGGGGGGTGGGCATGCAGGTCAGTGCGGGGGCGGGTCAGGGGTGTGAGGGGCGTGCGGGGCTAGGCAGGGTGGTTGGGGGAGTGCGGGGGTGGGCATGCAAGGTCGACAGCAGTTGGGGGAGGGGAGGGTTCAGTGCGGGGCAAGGGTAGGGGGAAGGGGAGGGGCGCGAGTGGGGGGGAGTCTCGTGTTCGGGGGGTGGGAGGGGGCCCGTGTGCGTGGGGGGAGGACGCCAGCAGCTGGGGAGGGGAGGGGTGTGCAGGGGAGAGGAGGGGTTTGTCGAGGAGGGGAGTGTGTTGTGCAGGGTTAGATCAATAAAATTAAAAAAAAATTAAAAAAATTAAAAAACTCGCCCCTCCCCCGCACAACACACTCCCCTCCCCCCCACAAATCGTATTTATCGAGTCATTTAACCCCAAATTTATTTTGAACATGATAATATGAGGCATAATATAACTATTGTGTAGATTTTTAGGCCTCGCAATTGTCAGAGGTTGAATTTTGGGAACGAAAAGGGCATTTTAGGCCTATTTTTGCCTTTTCGCGTCCAATTCGTACTTATCGCGTCATTTGACCCCAATTTCATTTTGAACATGATAATATGAGGTATAATGTAACTATTGTGTAGATTCTTAGGCTTGCATTTGTTGTTGGTTGTATATCGGGAACATAAATGTGATTTTAGGCCTATTTTTGCCTTTTCGAGTCCAATTCCTATTTCTCGAGTCATTTAACTCCATTTTCTTTTTTAATATGATAATATGAGGTATAATATAACTAGTGTGTAGAGTTTTAGGCTTGCATTTGTTTTTGATTGAATTTCGGGAAGGTATATGTCATTTTTAGAACTACTAACTACGGTAAATGATTGAATTATATTATGTGTTTATTCCTTGGTTGTTTTGCAAGGTTTATATGAATAACACACCAAGTCCGAGGGCCTTCACCACGGACGAATTACATGAAGTTCGAGATAAGTTGGCGTCCCACCTTTGTGATGATTGCTTATGATACATTTTGGTGGAATTCGTGATATAATTAGCTACATCTACTAGTTCGTATCAATTCTATGTACACTTTTTACATTATTAGATATACATATTTCAAGTTAATTATTACGTTCAAAAAACTTGTCATATATTATTGCAATTTGATCGGGTATTTTTGTGTCGAAGGGAGGTTTTGGGTGGGGGTGGGGTGGGGAGGGTCGCCATGAGCTATGGGGGGCTGGTTGGGCCGGGCAAAGAATGGGTGGAGGGGCGAGGGTGGGGTGGGGTGGGGGTGCGGGGAGTGAAGGGGTGGGTTGAAGGGGTGGGGTGGGGTGGGGGGGGGGGGGGGGCAGGGGCATGGGGGAGTGCGGGGGGTGGGGTGGGGTGGGCGGTGGCTGGGGGGGAGTGCAAGGGGGGGGGGGGCAAGTGGGCGGGGGGTGGGTTGGGGGTGGGAGGGAGTGCAGGGGAAGGGCGGGGGTGGGTGGGTGGGCATGCAGGCGCATTTATTTTTTTTAACAAAAAACATAGGAATACGAAGGGTGCGGTTTTAAGCCTAAACCGCAGCCCTTCGCTTAAAGAAGGGATGCGTTTTGCCTTAAAACCGCACCCTTCACTTAAAGAAGGGTCATAGTTTAAAGTCGAAAACGCAACCCTTCGAGCTAAGAAGGGATGCGTTTTCGAACCGCTGAACCACCCCTTCGTTGTGAAGGGTCGCGGTTAAATCTTTTCTATTGAAGGGTCGCTATGGAAAGGGTCAGGCCAAAAACGCAGCCCTTAGGGTCGCTTTGACCGCAACCCTTCCTTATTTTTCCACTAGTGGAATCTTCAAACTCTAATGAGGATTCTCTAGGTTCTCAAGAAAATTCATCGTGTCATGAAGTGATTTCCCCAAGAAGGAAGAAGAGCTTGAAGATGCCGAAACAGAGCGAGAGAAGGAAATTCCGGTTCCTACCAAACGCGGTAAGAAGTCCAAAAAGTAGTATGGGTTTGGAATCAAGAATGAAACCAAGGTGGTATAGGTTTGTAACTTGATACCTAATACCATGTGTTTGGTTTTATTTGGGAATGAAATTTTTTCTTCTATTTGATACCTAGAGAATTTGTATGAGCCATACCCACCTCCCCCTTGAGTTTCTAAACCCCATACCTTATGGGTTCGAGGTATTGGTTTTAAATCTAAACACTAGGTATGGGTTTTGCTCATTCTAAAGCCATACCTCATACCAGAATCATATGAACCAAACGACCCCTAAGTATATAATAGGGTTTTGCGTCGATTTATCTTGGTGCAAGAAAATCAAATGGGTAGAGTTTCTTGATGTTGTGAAATTTAAAAAATGGTCTAAGGTTTTAAGTTCCGTTTGAGGGTTTGTATGAAGTCGAAATGAGTGAATTATATTCCAACTTTGAGAATAATGACGGTTTATGTATTAGTATTGTTAATGGGAAGTTAGTGAAATTCAATGAAAAGAATATTTGTGAGTGGTTTGATGTACCGAATGAAGGGTACAAAGATTATATCAAGGGTAAGGTGTAATCCCCCGTATTTTTGTGAATTTTATAAATATATTTTAATATATAGTTATTTATATTTTAATATATATTAGCATTTTAATGATTTCATATTTTAAAAGTTGACTCTTTGAAAGTAAATGAATTGTTTTACTAATTTATTCAAGTCAAATAATTATTAAAGTCATGCTTTGAAAGTACTTGAAATTGTTTGAAACACTTAGTGGATTTGAAAAGGAGTTTAAATGGGCTCGAGGAACCCAAATACTAATTCTAGTGATGTTAGGAGTTCAATTATCATTCATATCCATCACCAAACTCTATTTGAAGCCCAATTATCTTTTTCCTAAGCCCACAAAGGGGAAACTATAAATACCCATAAACCCAAATATTTCCCCACACATTATTTTCTCTCTCCTCTTTCCTCCCACACTTTCGACCTGTCTCTCTCTCCCTCCTTGCGTTTTTTCTTTGCACCGGTTTTCACCTCCTTCGCTCCTTTTCCGGCCAACCACCGCCCGGACACCACCGCCGGCGACCACTAGCCCGCGCCCGCCGCCACCGCCCTTCCTTGGTCGGCGTTTCCTTTTCCTTTCCTCCTTGCTTTGGTTTGTTTCTTTTCTTCCTCCTCAAGTTTTGATTTAAAGATTATGTATTTATGTTTTGTTTTAGTACTAATTATGATTAGAGGCTTTAATTTACTATTTTAATGGTGAATATATGATTATATAAATTATGTGTTGAAAGAATAAAATTTCGATTTGATTATTATGTTTAGATTGAGTTTTAAAATATCAAAGCATGGATTTTTAGGGTTTAAGAGATTGGAAAATCATAGTAGCATGTTATAAACTATGAAATTGATTTAGGCCCCGTTCTTTTGAACTTATTTTACGAACCGAACTTATTTTTACTAAATAATAATAATAATAATAATAAATAATAAATAATAAATAATAATAATAATAATAATATATAATAATAATAATAATAATAATAATAATAATAAAATAATAAATAATAATAATAAATAATAAATAATAATAATAATAATAATAATAATAATAATAATAAACAATAATAATGATAAATAATAAATAATAATAAATAATAAATAATAATAATAATAGTAATAAATAATAATAAATAATAAAAATAAATAATGATAAATAATAATGATAAATAATAATAAATAATAAATAATAATAAATAATAAATAATAATAAATAATAATAATAATAAATAAATAATAATTAATAATAATAATAATAATAATAATTAATAATAATAATAAATAATAAAAAATGAATAATAAAAATAAATAATAAAATTAAATAATAATAATAATAAATAATAAATCATAATAATTAATAAATAATAATAATAAATATTAAATAATAAATAATAATAAAATAAAAAATAAAAATAATAATAAATAATAATAATAATAATAAAAAATAATATAATCATAAATCATAATAATAATAAATACTTCCTCTGTTTTTTTTATAATAATAATAATAATAATAATAATAATAATAAAATAATAAATAATAATAATAAATAATAAATAATAATAATAATAATAATAATAATAATAATAATAAACAATAATAATGATAAATAATAAATAATAATAAATAATAAATAATAATAATAATAGTAATAAATAATAATAAATAATAAAAATAAATAATGATAAATAATAATGATAAATAATAATAAATAATAAATAATAATAAATAATAAATAATAATAAATAATAATAATAATAAATAAATAATAATTAATAATAATAATAATAATAATAATTAATAATAATAATAAATAATAAAAAATGAATAATAAAAATAAATAATAAAATTAAATAATAATAATAATAAATAATAAATCATAATAATTAATAAATAATAATAATAAATATTAAATAATAAATAATAATAAAAATAAAAATAAAAATAATAATAAATAATAATAATAATAATAAAAAATAATATAATCATAAATCATAATAATAATAAATACTTCCTCTGTTTTTTTTATCCTTCTCACTTTTTCTGTGAGCGTCTCCCAATGCACTTCTTGGAACTCAAATATCTTTCATTATATATTAGTAAAAATTAGAACAATTGAATATTAATAAAGTACTAATTGAGACGAATCAAACAACACCCCACATGACTATATTTTGTCTTATAAATTGAAAAAAATTGAGAAGATTCTCTCTAAGTTTGTATAGTATCAAGATTCCAAGTGAGAAAGATAATAAAAAAATAGAGGGGGTAATAATATTAAATAATAAATAATAAATAATAATAAATAATAATAATAATAATAATAATAATAAATAATAAATAATAGATAATAAACAATAATAAATAATAAATAATAACTGATAATAATAATAATAATAATAATAAATAATAAATAATAAATAATAATAATAAATAATAAATAATAATAATAAATAATAATAATAATAATAAATAGTAAATAATAAATAATAAATAATTATAATTATAATTATAATTATATTAAATAATAAATAATAATAATAAATAATAAATAATAAATAATAAATAATAAATAATAATAATAATAATAAATAATAAATAATAATAATAAATAATAAATAATAAATAATAAATAATAATTACAATATTAGGTAAGACTAAACTTATTTTTGCTGAACTGAACTTATATTTGCTGAACTGAACTTATTTTTACTTATTTTTGCTGAACTGAACTTATATTTACTTATTTTTGCTGAAAATAAGTCCAAAAGAACAGGGCCTTAAATTATGAATATAAGTATTTTTAAGTATGTTTAAAGAGAGTTTTAATAAATTATATGCTGCTGGAATTTTAAAAGGGTTGTTATTAATGGAGTTTCGAGGGTTTTAATGACTAGTATAGTAGTACTATGCTAGGAAGTATTAGTACTTGAAGTTTTAATGTTAAAAACAAACTTTAAATTTTTTTCAAGGGGATTTAAAGTATTTTCAAGTTGCTGGAATTTATTTGGAGTATTGATTATGAATTCTATTGGTTATTTTAGGCGGAGAATTTTCTCTAGGCGACTTATAAGTTGGTTAAAGTGGCATTCCAGTTTGTCTACACAAGGTACGTACATACCTATGTGTTGATTGAGATAGTATCATGATTTAAGGAAGGAATTTATGTAGTATCATGCATAGGAACTATGTTGAGTTCATATGTGATATTTATTATGTTGGATTTTGCATGTTTTATGCTGTGGTGTAAACATGTGGATTATGAGATTATATTCTGGGATTTATATATCATGTTTGAATGGAAGATTGATGCAAGCATGTTGGTTGGGAACTTTATTGTTATTAATTCACATGGGGGAATTAATATATTTACTAGTATTGGATCATGATTGATCATTGTTCTCTTTTTGTATTTCACTGGTTTATAAGGACCGATGGTCTTATTTGGTAAGTTGATATTTTCTACCTATGAAAGGTAATTTGGTTGTTGGCTAGTTTCAACAAATAAGAAATTTTAGATTAAAGTTGAAAGTAATTTTGGATTGTAAGTTGTGTGATCACTAATCTAATCCTAAGATAAAAAGAGAATTGTAGTTGTTTGATGATTTTATTAATTGTGTTGCTTGTGAGTCATAACAAGTGATAATTTGTAAATCATGTAAAGTGAAACTGGATAGCAATAACTTAGACTGGTGCACGTCTGAAGTATGGACAATTAGGAGTTGGAGTACAAGAGGAAACAAATTGAGGAGGTCAGGTCTTTGGGGTCCAAGGTCCGTCCGCAAGAGTCGATACTAGCGAGACTAAGTCTCCAAGGGATCGGGGTCGGGGTGATCGTTGTGTTGATAGATCCGGGATGAGGATATTGTCTCTCCGGGATCTACTACTGTGGATTTTCCTATTGTGTCCACTTCCAGTCTCCATGGTATGTTGCACAAACTTCAGGATTCTCTGTCTCTATTGCACTCTAGGATCCAGGAAGTAGAGGCCACAGTTGCAAGGGTGGATCTTCGCAGGAGCGAGATTCTTGTCGCTTCGTCAAGAGATGAGAAGCCGTTGTGAGAGAGAAGATTGATGATGTTCTCCCTCCTTCTCCATTCGCTCCAAACCTTGATTCCCTTCCCCTTCAATTAATCTGTTAAACATTTTAAATTTGGTTTTTGGGTTGTAACTAAATAATGGTGACGTGTTGCTACTTTTCTCACTTTTTGGATGTGTGAAACACATCAGTTTCTTTTGGTCATCTCTTTTATTCCTTTCTATTTATCTTCTATCTTTTATCTTTTGCCTTCTTTGCTTCTTTCCTTTATTCTCTTGAACTCGCTTGGTGCATAATTCTTGTCTAAAGTGCATTTATCTTGTTTTTGCATGCTCATTAAAATGTATGGATGACTACTATTATTAGATAATATGCTTGAGCTACTTTTCATTGATATTGTTGTCTTTGTTAAACTCTAAGAGTGCTGCTGGTTACTCTTGATGTTTTTGATGATGACAAAAGGGGGAAGTAAAGTTGGCATATAAAAAGGATTCTAGTTTGCTTAGTTTCTATATTGATGATTTTTTTATTTTTCTCTCTCTCGTTACTTCTAGTTCGGTAACTCGATTTAGTCTTAGTTTTTGTTCTTAGTATTCCTTGTTTTGATGATGCCAAATACTTAGGTGTTTGTATAGTTTTTATTTTGAAAAAAATATAAAATCCCAAAAATATTGTCTTGTTAATTTATATATATCTTGTAGAGAAAGATTAATACACTAGAGGAAAAAAAGCCCAAGGGCCGTGGTCAAAAGTGGGCCCAAGGGTCTGCGTTTTTACCGCAGCCATTGTATTAGCGAACCCTTGGCATTTAGGAAGGGTCGCGGTCAAGGCAAAGACCGCATGCCCTTAGTGGGTTAAGGGTCGGTTAGGGCCAAAACCGCAGCCCTTGGTGAGTTAAGGGTTGCGGTTTTGGCCCCTAACCGCACCCTTAACCCACCAAGGGCTGCGGTTTTTGCCAGAACCGCAGCCCTTGTGACCTTAAAAAATAAAAAAAAAATTTTTTTTTTTGCAATTTTTTGTCCTAAATGTTCCCAAACAGTTATATATATATATATATGTATTAGTATCATAAATTATGTTTTTTTACACAAATATAGAGAAAACAATAACCGAATTACATTAGTTTGAGGCCGCACTCGAGTGTTCAAATTGCAATATATGAAGCAGGATCACAAACACAAACAAGCATTACAACAACTCCACCAAGACTAGCATCCGGATCCCTCGAAAGCAACTTCTCCGGAGATGATAGAACATGGCAAATAAAACCAAAATCGCTATAATTTGGAGGTGAACCCCGGGGGTGTAGCCGTGGGGGGGGAGCAAGGGGTGCTTGTGGTGGGGGGTGCCGGGCAATGGGGGCCGGGGTGTAGCAAGGGGGGCAAGGCGAAGGGGGGGGCCTTGGGTCGGGGTGAAGGTGTAGCAAGGGGGGGCACTGGGGGAGCAGGGGGTGGGGTGGCGGTGCTTCTGGGCGGTGGGGGCCGGGAGGTGTAGCAGGGGGCGGGGGTGCGGGGCAAGCGGGGGGTGATGGGTTGGGGGGTGTAGCAAGAGGGGGCAAGGCTTAAAACGATGACTAAATGTTAGAACTTTGGCTTAAAACGAAAGGGGAGAGAAGATAGATAGAATGAATGAGAGATTGAGATTGACAGGATGAAGAGATGTTGTGGCTGGATTTCAAATATGTGGATTTGAGAAGGGATTTCAAATCCTAAAAAATGTGCTTATATTTTGAAAGGCATGAATTTGGAGCAAATACAAATCCAAATACTTAGATTATCCAATCACAATATTTGGACCAATTCCATCATTTGAAATAGAATGCTACTATCCAAACAAACCATTAAGTTAAATATGTAGTGCAATGATGCTAAAGACAAAAAGCAGTACGGGAAGTTTATACAAACCCGCATGTATCCAACATTCTCCTCTCGCAAGGCCGATTCCTCCAACCAGGATAGGGTGAGAGGGATCAAAATATTCAACCATCTCACAAGGAACGACTTGAATTTCCAACATCACATAAGTCCCAGTTCTAAAGCCCTCTATTTCAATCCTAGTAGCTTCATCTAGATCATTGAGCTCGGCTATGTTTATTTGCTTTCGAAGTTCAATTTCTTCTTTCAACTGCATAAACAACATGAGGTTACAATAGGAAAAAGTTGCAGTTCACAGTACTAAAATCCAATACAACAGAAGGACATCAAGTTCACCTTGTCAAAAAATCCCTCTCACCGGCCTTCTCGCGATGAGCTTTTGTACTAGCTTCTTCTTCGACTTCTCCATCGTAACTCGGATTTATTATATGTAAATTTCAGTTAGGGTAAACATACATGAATTGGATATATGTCCACATTGCTGCTAACAAATGAATGTACAAAATCAAAGAACAAAGTTGATGATAGGTGCACCGTGCATCGAAGCAACAGATGCTACAAAACGTGAGGACGTCAATCTACAAAAAGGCAAAAGGATATTGAGAATTAAACTTTGCACGAAGAGCAAGCTTTTTCACTCGCGTTCTTCAATCAAAGCATCATTTTCTTTTCTCGCATCCCACCACCGTTAGAATGAGCACCTTCCTTTTCACCCATTTCTACATCTTCAAAATCGCCATAGACTGACATCATGATCGGTGCTACCAATCTCGGAGGCCTTAGCTCTTAAGGCCGTTTATGAACAATCACCAAGAACAAAACGGTCTCGAATGCTTTGAACAACATCATCATCATTCCAATTCTTGAAACTATTACTCGGTGAATTTTGAACACTCATCACCATTAACATCACCAGCTTCTACGTCATTTGTCAACTTCTATTTTCAAAAGAAAACGATACATGCTCGGGCATTCGATATACTTCAAATAGAATAGATCCTAATCGCCTATTAATAGAAGTACCTTCCAGTTTTTACATAGCTAGTTCAAAAGTCAAACTGCAAAGTAACGCATCGAAGTTATGTTTACAAGGTATGCATCACAAGAAAATGGAAAATTATGTTTGGGCAAGTTCAACAAACCTTGGCTCCCTCTCCCTTCGGTTTAAAGAAGTCGTCATCTTCACCTTCATCATCACCGCCTCCATGTGGTTCACTAATATCGATGTTTGATCCAACATGGATGATCCATACACAAGTTGCATGAGATTGGAGTTCGCCCCGGGAGACTGTTCGCTCCAATAAGGATTCTCTCCATCTCGGAAGCATTTCCCATATTTTCTTCCACTAGCACATCGAACCAGATATATTAGGAAAGGAATCCCAGTACACAGTTGACTTATAAATTAATTATGAAGCAAATAAATGAAAGTGTACCATCCAAAAATTAGATGATCTCAAACAAACACTTGGCCAACTACAGCTCCTACGAGCTTAATTTATGAGCCCGTGATCTACATTGAATCCTATAATACGGCCAGATTAACTTTGAAAAGTCACCAGCTTCCCGATAAGTGATCGCATTTCGTATACCACCATATCATATACCAAACCAAAAAGATCTTCACTTTCTATTGTAGCAAAATAATCATTATTTTCTCATACATCTAGATTTCTCAGCTTCACATATAGCAAAACAAAATGACAATTTGTAAACCAAGCCATAATACAAGCTGCACATATATGACAAGAAAGTGCAATCTTCACATACCACTTGACCATTGGTAAGCAGAGGAATTGGCTGAGATTCATGCATAGACGATGACGAGAGGTCTACATCCTCTCCCCTCGCCATTGATGTCTAGCCTTGCTAGTTCCCCTGGTATAATTGAATTCATTCTCCAAATCATCAACATCATCCTCTTCATCATCTCCCTCCACTCGAGGGCTCCCTAATGCAGAACTCATGTTAGCTCTTAAACGTGTAGAGCATGATAAAAGGGAAACAATGATTACGGAAATATATAAAGCAAGCGAACCTTTGTGTCTCTTGTATCGTGTCTTGCAGACCGGGGCAAGACTTGGTTTCCGTCTTTCCTCTCATACTCATAACAAGGCCTGCAATGAATGCAAGAGTATCAAAAAATCAAGTACCAAAATCGAATCGTCTCGTCTCGAATATCAGGCGAAAGTCCCCTACCAATATAAGCTAAATACCTTAAGTGAAGCTGAAAACTTTCCCACCTCTCCCAAAAAAAATGGAGTCCAATCAACACTAAAAGAATTATCCAATCTTATCAAAAACTCTGAAATCATTTAAGTCCATAGACTAAACTAATTCAACAAACTAATCATAATGAACACGAATTCAACAGATGCAATAACAAAAATGGAAATGAAAAACCTAAATTCAAAGAAAAAATTAGCAGAAGTAAGAGTACCGCTGAAAAGGATGAAGTGTTGATGGTGAGGAGCGAAATCTCGTCAACCTTAGGGCGGAAATAAACTCTCAATACCAATATAAACCCAGATTCAGATTCAGTAAATTTGATATTTGAGATAACTTGAAACAGGAAAAAAAAATTATCACTAACGTCATGTTTAGTGTATGTATTTTCTGTCATATCACAAAATTTTTCCACAGGTTTTGGATCTATAATCAAGAACAAAGGACTTCAATAAATAAAAGAAATTACATTTATAATTAAACAAAAATACCCAAAAATCAGAGAAACTTACGATGCAATAAGCATTGCAGAAACACCCAGAAGCTGAAGTCTTTGTCGATTAATAGGTTTCGTCGATAAAAATCGATCCATGTGTGAAATTGTCAAACACCCAGAAACTTACGAAGAACGACTTGAAAGTTGCTGCAGGAGAGAGAAAGTCGTCTATCGCAAGGATAGAGCAACATCAAATGATAATCCGTTGCGAAGAAGAACGCCTCGTTGCGAACCCTCGCCGGCGAAGAAGATGAGAGGAGAGAGATGATCCTCTGCCTGGTTTGCAATTGAAGGGAGGCAGGAGAGAGAAATGGGTGTTCAGTAATTAGGGTTGCTCGCATTAAAAAGGGAATGGAAGGGAGAGGTTTATTTCATTGTTGGGCAGCTTAAGGGCTACGGTTAACCCAAAAACTGCAGCCCTTCACTAAAAGGGCTGCGGTTTATGGGCTAACCGCAACCCTTCACTATTAAGGGCTGCGTTTTAAAAAAAAAAAAAAAAAAACTCCCTGCGTTTTTTTCCACTAGTGATAGTTTTAATCTAAATCAGGATATTATATACACACTCTATTTTATTATATGGTATGTTTAATAACATCACATAACTTAAAATCTTTTGAATAAAAAGATTCTTAAGTTAGTTGAGATAATTTACTGTTGTTTTGTTGAGAAAATCAGGCTGATAATCCGTGCCTACAAAGAAGGGAAGCGGGACGAGATTTTCTCAACCACTCGCTGGATAATGGAGCTCAACGGATAGTGAGAGGCGGTTAATACTCGTTGCAAAAAACGTGGAGTTTGTGCAGCTAAGTTATGGGCCATGATCCCTAAATCTCAGCAAGTACACAACGTGGAGAAAGAAGAGGGAAGAACAAGAAGTCAGCAGAACTATTTAATTAAGCAAAAATAATTCTTTGAAAAACTTACGACTTTCTAGCATTCAAAGTTAAATTTTTACTTAGAAAGTTTTCTCGTAATTTTTCCTCTCATCTACAACAACATATCATTGTAATATTTCGAGTGATTGGGCGAGTGAAAAATTTCGAGTATTCTTGTAATCAAGTGAGAAAAGAGAAAGAGAGAAAGACAAGACTTCGAGTGAAGTAAGTGAGTGTCATCAATTTAGGGGGAACTAGGTGACTGGGAAAAAGTTCATAGAGGAACAGAGTAAGGTCCTGAAATAGGTTGTATGAAAGAGTCATTTGGCCTATTCTAATAAGAGAAGTGTTGAGTCAAAATCCCTTGGGGTCAAGGTTTTTCTTCCTATTGGGCCTAGGAAGTTTTCCTTGTAAGTAAAATATTGTGTCTTTTTCTCATCTCTTTAAAGTAAGTTTAATTCCGCAAAATAGTTTAAAATTCCCCACAACTACAATTCACCCCCCACTCTTGTAGTTGATCTAGTGTTTATACTAAAATAACAAGTACTATAGGATTGTAAAATTTGATCTGATCCGAAGATTTGACTAGAATTTTATATAATTGGTAATTGACCTGTACGTGAAAGATTGGTTAGAAAGGTAAATTGTAATCGACCTGAAGACGTTATGATAAACCGATAACCAATTTGACCTAATATTCTACAATCTAAATACGAACTTCCACCCAATATAGATATCACCCGAACCGTAATAAATCAAATGATAAAAAAGTTAAAACCGAATGAACCCAACCCAAGAAGTACCCGAACTCGATTACGACCCTCACAGAACAGCGATTGACCTGAAGACTTGGGACGGCCTATAACCTAATTTCACTCGTCTCATTGTTGATTCATGCCCTGTTCTTTTGAACTTATTTTTAGTTTTGTTCGCCTTCGCTCAGCTTCGCTCGCTTAAAACACTCTCTCATGTTCAAACTTTCTCCCAAAGTATAATTTCTCACGCTCACTTTAGTTTAGTTTAGTTTTTCCCCTATCCAAAAGAACGGGGCCTTAGTCTTTTATATATCAACCACATATCAAAGACAATCCAAAATCTAAATTTCAAGTTAATAATTAATGAGTTCATGAAACATTAACAGAGTATCTATTTCACACTTTCACTACTTCGGATGAGTAAATAAAAATGGCTCAAATAAATCCGAACTAACACAAATACCCAATGCTTATTCAATTTGACTTGACATAACTAGAATTGAACAGCGACCCCGTCCCGAACAATATGGAGGCCCCGTGCTAATATTGAAAAATAGACCCCTATATAAAAGAAATACAAATAAACCACCAAAATATGCAAGTAAATCAAATAACAAACATGCATCAAACTAAGCTTTTCTCTTCAAAATCTTTTGGTACATTCAAAGAAGAGCTGAATTCAAAAAAATTGTAGACATTTTGACGATCAGGTTCAAGTCTTTTATGTTTAAAGAATTATTTTTTTCAATTTGGGGGCCCCTTTGAAAGTGAGGCCTTGTTCCATGTCCCACTTTCGACATGTTAAGTGCTCGGCCTGTTGAACGGATCCAAAAGTTTAATTAAATTCAACTAAATATAAGTTGAACAATGTTGTTATGGTTTAATCCAATCCAAACATATATGACCCAACACGATATTCATCTGATCCAAGCTCGACGCATTTTGAAGCCGAGGTTGAATTAATTTGGAACTCTACTTGAACCCAAGAATGACTCGAGTATATCTTGATCGATATGACTCGATAATTATCTGACTCGACAATTATCTGACTCGATAATATCTGACTCAAACATTACACGAACTTGAAATGAACTGTTATAGACATGTCTTATACACTTATTACGGCTATGACATAAACCTTAAATTGGCTAAGCTGAACTCAATCCATATTCGAAAGGATAAACAACCAACTTACCTAACCGAATTCGACCCAATTGGACCCAGACTTGACATGAACGGTAAATTAACTCGATATAACCGGATCTGGATATTAAAAGCCTAAGATATAATAACCCATCGAAATCCAACAATATCCGCATTAACACCTCTAAATGCAAGTCAAAGCAAAATTTAGTTTTGAATAGGATTTTTCTGTCTTTATGTATTATTCGTGAGTCGTGACTCCAAGTCTCCAGCAGAGAGACAGACGAGATAGATTCCATAAAACACCAAAAACTTTCAAGAATGAAGATGAAAAAGCCATCTTGTCATTCCATAATCAAGATGGCACATAAACTACTATGTTCCAGGATGACATTTCATGTACTATATTTGCAGATTTTCTTTTTCTCGGTGAATAAGTTAAAATCGTCAAGTGCCCAGTCAGTACCAGCTTTGTTTGTGTTTGGTGACTCATTGGTAGATGTGGGCAACAATAATTACCTCACTTTCACCATTGCCAAGAGTGATCTTCCGTATCACGGCGTTGATTTTCCCACCCACAAGCCCAATGGAAGATTCAGCAATGGCAAGATTGCAGCTGATTTTCTCGGTAAAGTTACCCGCTCTTGTATATACCCCTGTTATATTTTCGCCACATGTGATCTTTGAAGTCAAAATTATAAATTTTGAACGTATGTTTTTCGTTCGGTTGTGTTTATACGTTTTAATGTATAATCTTCATTTATCTAACTTCTTTTTAAAATTCTATTAATATTTTATTAAAGATGTTGAGGGTCAAAATCTTGCAATAGAAACACCACCCGCCTGGCAAAACATATAATGTACACCCGGGTGTACACCTAATTTTTTTTTCTCATTTGGAGCTCTAGAGATAAGTACAAATGAGCAATAGTCTTGAATGTATGATACAACTGGCCTTGATGCATAATATATATTTCATTCGCTTGTTGATCTCTCCCATGTGGAAAAAAAAGTTTTGTAGTAGAGATCGTAATAGATATAGAATTTTTTTGATGGGTAATTCTTTTCATATTAGACATTAGTCTATCATTTCTCGATGGATACAACACAAGCTCACATAAAGAAAGTGTGATCTTACATGAGTCCAGCTAGAGATCACTATATTTTGAGAAGTGTGATGTAATAATTGACATAATTTTGAGTTAAGCGATAGTCGACATTGTTTTGAAAAGGTGAACGACAGTTGATAACTTTGATAATTTTGTTATTATTTCCCTAAAATTGAATAATTAATTAACTGTAGGTGAAGTATTCACGAGTCATGACGAGGTTATTTATTTTGTTCGTTCTATATATTTTTGGTCTATGTGAAGTATAAAATAATTATGTAATTGAATCCTGCGGATTGGATCAAAATCAATTCTTAAATGAGATATTCAATTACAGGGATGAATCGAAAAAGAAATGTTTATTGGTTCTATCTCCTATTTTTTATGAAGAGAATGAATCTTTTTATCGAAGGATCCAAAAATAATGGGTTAGGATCTCAAGAATATGGAATATAAAGGGATCAAATAGCTAGGAAATTACATTTTGAATCATAGAACTATAAGGAAATATATGATGAACCAACATTTATTGTAAATTAATATCTTATCTTAGGTATCAATATTAAAACTATACCAAATAAATTAATTATGAGAATATTTCAGTTATTACTTCTCAAAATTTTCCTAACTAGTGTTCTAGTTATCCATTCCTGAAACTTTGTATGTGTACTTTTAGTTATCAATTCAGTTTTCACTTAGTCTTCACTACTTCTATGAAAATTTTCAATGAGAAACTTGGGTTGCAGCCACCGCTACCTTATCTTTACTTAGTGCACACCAAAACCAATGAGTTTTCAAGAGGTGTCAGCTTTGCGTCTGCAGCAGCTGGAATTCTAAATTCTACTAATGGATGCTTAGATCTCCCTCTCGTTGACGACCTTGATGATGATATCTCTGTAACTATCTATTTCTATTCCTTTTTTTTCCTGTTTAAGTGTTTCTATTTCTTTTCATACAATCTACTTAAAATTTTCATTAATGAATTCATGGATCGGAGCAAAATTCTACCTGTTTTATTGTTGCATAAGCGAACTTCTAAAACCTGGCCTTTTTTTAAAGAAGAATACTTCTACTCCCTTTATTCCATAATATATTATTGTTTGTTTTCTTTTTGGATGTCCTAAAATATAGTTGTTTGCACATACCACCTCATTGTTTCTAGAAGTTTAGAAGCTTGTTACCAAGTTAGTTATAGTTAATTAGTTAGTTACTTAGCTTTTTCTGTAAGCTACAATAATGTATTTATTAGAGGTTAGTTAGTCAGCTAACCCTATTGTATAAATACAAACATTGCTGCAATAATGTTGATTCATTCAGTAATAAACACAAACACATTTTCTTCTTTCCCATTTCTCTACTCTCTTCTCTCTTTTCTCTTCTCTCTTCTTTCTCGATATGAGTTTATCTTAAATCATGAACTCTGACATGGTATCAGAGCGAATCATTTGATCCTGCATCTTTCTTCTTCTTTAATTGATCATTAGATCAATATATTTCAATCTTCTGCAGAAAATTTCAATCATTAGTGAATTTTTCATCATTATTTTTCTCTATTTCTTGACAGATTTTTCAGTTTCTTGTATTCTGATTCTCAAAATTTCAATCAAATTCTATTTGATTTCTTCATTGATTGAATAATAATTCAATCATTCAAGCGAAAATGCCTACTGAAAACACTTCTCCAAACACACAAGATCCATCACAGAATCCTAATTCAGTGTATTTTCTGATTAGTTTTGATGTTAATTCATCAAAATTGGTAGATTCTACCTTCAATGGAACTGGACTAAATGATTGGAGAAGATCTATGAATATTGCTTGATCAGCAAGGAACAAGTTATATTTTGTTGATGGATCCTTGACTAACCAGCAGCAAGTTCAACAAATTACAGATTATGGAGTAGATGCAATAATCTGGTAATTTCTTGGATTCTAAACTCTCTTGAACCTTCAATAAGTCAAAGTCTATTATATTTCAACACTGCTAGAGAACTTTGGCTTGATCTTGTGGGGAGATTAAGTCAATCCTCAGGACCTCAATTGTATTCTGTGCAACAACAATTAGGGTATATATAACACAAGGAGATGATGAAGGAATAACAAGTTTTTTCACCAAGATTAAGTTGCTTTGAGATAAAAGGGATGGATTAGATCCCTTTTTTTTACCAATTATATTATGTGCAACAACAATTAGGGTGTATATAACACAAGGAGATGATGAAGGGATAACCAGTTTTTTCACCAAGACTAAGTTGCTTTGAGATCAACAGGATGGGTTAGATCCGTTACCTTCATGTGAATTTACTGGTTGTAGCTGTACTCTTACACAAAAACTGGAGAAATCTCAACAGAAACAAAGATTAATTTAGCTTCTTATGAAGATCAATAAGAAACTTGTTCATACAGAGAGTACAATACTCATTATGAGTCCTCTTGCAACAATTTCCAAAGCATATGGATTATTGTTGCAGGAAGAAACTCACAAGGAATTGAGTAATCTGAAAACTCAATCAAGCATTGAGACTACAACATTTTCAGCTAATAGAATTCCAGACAAGATCTATTTCTCTAAGCCATCTAGCAGTGGAAGTGCAAAGACTTTTGCTAGAAATCATCTGCTCTGTGATCATTGCAAGATGAGAAATCACACGATTGATAAGTGCTGGAAACTGCATGGATATCCTCAGGATAACAAGAATAAAGGCAAAAGGGTTGCTGCTTCAGTTCAATCAAATTATCATGATTACTGTAATGAAGATTCTGGTGTTGTTCATGCTACTTTCACTGCAGAACAACATAGACAAATCTTACAAGACTTGGGAGAAGAACAAAGTCAAAGTCCGGATAATTCGGATTCAAGCAATTGGATTGGCTATGAATTCTTAGTTAACAGGTAACGTTTGTCTACTCTCTAATTATCACAACACTTGGATATTAGATAATAGATCTACCGATCACATGTGCTCGGACCTACATATGTTTGATTCATATGCTAAAATCAATTAACCACATCCTATGATTACCATACCTAATGGTACAAAAATCGAGTTGAACATAAAGGTACTATCTCTTTAGGAGGTGTTGTTACTCTTGAAAATGTCCTCCATCCATCTAGATTTCACTTCAACTTAATCTCCATCTCAAAATTATATCATAATGCTACTTATTATGTGTCCTTTGTCAATAATGAATGTGTGCTCCAGGACCTTTCCTTGAACAAGTAAATTGTATTTGGTCATTTGGATAAAAGTCTTTATATACTGGATGCTAGCCTTCTTTCTTCTCGTCGCTAGTTGTTGGTTCACAAATCTAGCAATCTTCTACTGCTCTTTCTTCTACATGTTCTGCTGCTATTGAAGAAGCCAAGTTATGGCCTATGAGGATGAGACGTATATCATTTGGCAAAATAAAGAATGTCAAAGGGCTTGATGTTCAAGGATGCCCAAGTGAGTGTTTTTGTAATGTTTATCCTTTAGCCAAGCAACCAAGATCTCGTATCTTTGTTAGATCGATATTAGGTTTAATAAGTCATTTGAGTTGCTACATTCAAATGTCTGGGTCCATATGTGATTTCGGATTCCTTTAGCTGTAATTAATTCCTTATAATAGTGGATGATTATTATACTAGAATGACATGATACTCATTTTCATGAAGAATAAAACATAACTGTTTCTATAATGACTCACTTCTTGCAGTACATTGAAACTCAATTTGATACGAAGGTTAAAACAATCAGGTCAGACAATGCTCCTGATTTAACCGAAGGAGCAATGAAGGATTTGCTTGTTAAAAAGGGTATTATGCGGCAGAAGAGTTGTAGCAACACTCCACAACAAAATGGTGTTGTGGAGAAGGAGCACAAACATCTTGTTTGCAAGAGCTCTCAGCTTCATTCAATCTAGGCTTCCTGCCACATATTGAATGAGTGTATTCTAAGTGCAACTTACTTGATCAATCAAATGCCTTTGAAAAGCATCAATTTTTCTATCCCATATGAAAAACTCTTCAACATTCAACCTGACCTTTCTCCACCTGAAGGTATTTGCCTGTGTTACATTTCTACACCTACTGTTAAAAGGCACAAGTTTGATTCTAGGGCTCAACCCTGTGTTTTTCTTTGGTATCCACTTAGTCATAAATTAAAGCCTACAAAGTTCTCAATCTAGCTATAAAGAAAATTTTCATATCAAAAGATATACATGCAATTTCATGAAAAGCATTTTCCATTTCATTTCTCTTGCACTCCTAAACACACTTACTTCACTAAATTTTTTCTCCCCTTTGTCACTAATGATTCTCTCATTTCTCCTGCACCGGATATTTTTCATCACACTAATACTTCTCCTTATATGTCTTGTCATAATTAATAAATCCACATTTTTCCATGATTTGCCTAAAAAACCATGCAACCATCATTTATTTGCTTTTTGGAATTCGTTTTTTTCCTTGTTTATTCAACCCAAAGGTTGAATTAGCTGATACATTTAATGCTCTTTCATCCACTATTATCCTTTCTGTCTCTTAAATCAGTTTTTCCCCACAACATTAAGTGTGTATCATTTCATCATTTTATGCGCACTTACCTTAATTCCTGTAAAAAAAAATGAAAAACAAGCATTTTATTATGGAATGGAGGGAGTAGGAAATATGTGAAGGAACCTTTTAGACACTCAGGGGTGGTTAAAGAATTAGTTACCAAAGGTGCTAAACTGGAACCATTTATTCCAATTGAATTGTACATAGAAAGAAGCTATATATAACAAGGCAAAAGTAACTACTTACAGCAAAATAGGCAACACAATCCTATACTTATATTTAGTGGATAATCATACTGACTCAATAACTACACTAACATAACAATCTCCTAAACAATAGGAACTAACCATTCACTTATATGAAGCAATATTCCAAGAAAAGGAATCTCTAGTTTTTTTTTAGGGAACTAAGTTACCAATTAACTATGGTATTTTTTTTGAGAGGAAACGCGAGAAACCATTTTATTATATCAAATCCATTTCCACCAAAGATATAATGCTTTGGGAAAAAGAGTTGGTACATACTACTTCAGAATGAACATTAACATTCCACCTTGCCATTAGATGTGCAACGGAGTTTCCCACCCTCCTAACATGACAACACGAAAAAGCATTAAAAACTTCACTAAGAATGAGTACATCCGAGAATAGAGAGAAGATAGGAGCAGATCCCATTTGTTTGCTGCAAAGGGTAGAGATGACTGACAATGCATCCCCTTCCAAGCACACTTTTGTGAAGCCAAACCTTCGAGCTATCATTACTACATAACGAGCTGTAGCTAGGGGTGTGCACAAACCGGTCCGGACCGGAATTTGGACCGGACCGGACCGAACCGGACCGGAATCAGGTCCGGTCCCCGGTCCGCCGAAAATCAGGATTCCGGTCCACCGGTCCGGTCCGGTCCAAACCCGAAAAATTCCGGTCCGGACCGGTTGGACCGGAATTTCTATTATTTTAGTAAAAAAAAAAATTTTATATGTTAAAAAAAATTAAATGGTAGAAAGTTAGAAACTTAAAAACCTACTATTTATTCTTTTAGGATTATTGACATTAAAATTATTAATTTTTAATGTATATAATTTATAAATATATTTAAAAAAAATAAAAAAGATTTTTTTTTTTTTAAAAAAAAAATTCGATCCAAGAGGTCCAGGACCGGACCGGACCGGAAAAATTCCAGTCCAGACCGGACCGGACCGGAATTTTCCGGTCCGGTCCTGGTCCAGGAAAACCCCGGATTCCCGGTTCCGTTCCGGTCCTGGACCGGTGCACACCCCTAGCTGTAGCAGCTTCCGCCATTCGAGCATAACATTCATGCGTGTTGCTGCTGTGACCAACATCCCCCCTTGCGAGTCATGAATGACAACACCAAGTCCCACCACTCTATTTTCCCCCACATGCACAGCTACGTTCACTTTAACCCAGCCTTGCTCGGGTTTCTTCCACGCTACAGCGGATGGTACACGATGGTGTGGTTTCACCTAGACTTGTGTATTCTTCGAGCATTCACGCGTCTCCTCTACAAGTTTACAGAAGCCAACAACCAAATGTACTGCAGATGGAGAAGAGGCTTCAAAAACTTGTTTGTTTCGACAAGTCTAGGAAGCCCATGAAAGCGTAACAAAGGACCGCAGCTCATCACAACTCACCATGCCTGCCATCCACACAAACATCTCAGCAAATGATGTTTTTGGGTAATCCTGATTGTGCAGCACAAAGTCACTAATGTTCCAGATTTCCATCGCGTGTTTGCAGAAAAATAGAGAGTGAATGATAGTCTCCACTTCACCACAAATTGGGCACTTATTATCCAGGGATATATGTCGATAGAAGAATTGCTCTTTCACGACCAAACTACCTTTGGAAGCCCGCCAAACAAAATGTTTCAACTTGTTTGGTCCCTCAATAGCCCAAACCTTCTTCCACAAGTCCGTCTCATGAACTCCCGCATATAATTGCCATACTTGTGTTCGACCCTACATCCCCAACCAACAGCCCGATTTGACAAAAAAAATTCCATCAACATTGGGCCAACAATACTTGCCAGTTAGTGGGCCAAAATTTCGACAACGGAATGTCAAGAATTTTTGCGCTATCATCGATCGTGAAGCAAGTTCACTTTATGTGCATTCCACCATCCAATCTCATGATCAATGAGGTATGATACATTGATATTTAGTTTAGTAACAGTATGTGGAGTATGAACATCGTATCCTTCCTCTCCTGGCAACCATGAATCAACCCAAGCATTTATTTTAAGCCCATTTGCAACTCTCCATCTTAGGCCATCAAGTAGCAGCGCCTTGTCTCCCCATATGCTTCTCCAGGAAAAGCTTAGATCATATCCCCGAAACGCATTTAAGAACTCATAATTCTTAAATACCGAGCCTTAAATATTGTATAGAGGAGGGAGTTCGAATTTTCAAATAACCTCCAGCATTTTGTTGCAAGAATTACTTGGTTGAAACATTTCACATCTCTAAACCCCATGCCCCCTATTGATTTTGGAAGACACAAAGATTCCCAGTTATGCCAATGGAGTTTTCTTTCAGAACCATTAGAACCCCACCAAAACTTTGCTAACATTGCATGAATTTCTTCAAGTAAACCATCAGGGATGCGGAAAATGCTTCTAATGTAAGTTGGAATTGCTTGGGACACCACTTTAAATAAGATTTCCTTTCCGGGGGCGGGACAACAATTTTTCTTTCCAACCATTCAACTTTTTCCAGATTCTTTCTTTCAAGCCAGTAAATACACCTTTTTTTGAACGTCCAATGATCGTCAGGAGACCCAGATATCTCTCATGCTTTTCCACTTCTCTAACCCCCAGCGTTTCAACAATCTCTTTTCGCCTCTCCACATAACCTTTTCGCTCAAAGCCACTTCAGTTTTGCTTAAATTAACTTTTTGACCGAAAGCTCTCTCATATAAACTGATAATATCAGCAACCTTAGAGCATTCTTGCAAATTAGCTCTAGCAAACAAGATATTGTCATATGCAAAAAAGAGATGAGATATTCTCGGGGACTCTCTATAAATTTTCATACCATGGATCTCATTATTTCTCGCTGCTTTGTTGAGCAACATAGAAAAAGCATCTGCACATAGTAAAAATAGATAAGGGGAGATAGGGTCACCTTGTCGAAGGCCTCTTCCCCGAATAACATTGCCAGATACTTGGTTATTGAACTTGAAAGAAAATGACACACTCTCTAAATAGCACATGATTTTCTGAATCCATCGAACATCTAAACCAAATTTCATCATTACATGCTCCAGAAAACTCCACTGAACTCTGTCGTATGCTTTACTTATATCCAATTTCAGGGCAACGGTACCATCCCTACCTTCACCCCCCTTCTTCATATGATGGAAAATCTCGAAAGCTATTAGTGCATTGTTCTGTTATCAATCGTTTTGAACAAATGCACTTTGATTGGTGGATATAATTTCTCCCCGGACACATCTTTAATTTATTTGCTTGAGTTTTTGAAATTATTTTGTATAATACATTACATAAACTGATGGGTCGAAACTCTGACATATATTTCGGTTATGCACACTTAGGAATAAGCACAATACATGTCTGATTCACATCATTCAAATCAATCTCACCCCTCCACCAATGTTGCACAAAACATATAACATCAGGACCTACAATATGCCAGAATTTTTGAATAAATAATGCATGCATACCATCGATTCCCCGGGGCCTTGTTAGGGTGCATCTTAAACAACGCTGCTCTAATTTCTTCCCCACTCGGCTCTTCCAACAACATCTTTTTCATTGCATCTGAGACTAATGGCTCTATGTCAGCCGCCGCTTCTTCAAACGCATTCGGGTTATTAGTAGCAAAGAGCTTCTCAAAGTAGGTGGATATTACACCTTCCAGCCCATCTCGCGAAGGTATCCACACACCCTCATCATTGAACAACCCTTTTATCTCATTCTGTTTCCTTCTCTGACTTGCTTTATGGTGGAAATAAGATGTATTTTTTTCCCCATCACGTAGCTCATTCGCCCGAGCCCTCGTCTGCCAGTACGACTCCTTCAATTTATGAAGCTTATCTAACTCATTTGCTACATGTTGGCACTGTTCAAGGATGCTACCATCAGAAGATTTTTCTTGAAGTTGGTGGAGCTGTTTTTCCGCCTTAAGGATCAATTTCTGAATATCCCCAAATGTAATCTGGGCCCATTTTGTGAGTGACACTGCCACCCCTGCAACCCGAGAATTAATATCATCAGACGCTCTCTTTCCAAGCACACGCCACCACTTGCTCACACTCTTCTTTGGACAACCAAAAAGCTTCAAATCTAAACATCTTCCCCTTCTTATATCTCGTTTTATCCTTGCCAAACTTCAATAAAATCGGTGAATGATCCAATTTGTATACGGGGAAGTGAATTACTTTCGAATAGGGGAACATAGAAAGCCACCCATTATTTGCAAGAAAACGGACTAGCCTTTCCTTCACAAGGGTCTGAACAGAATTGCCCATTTGCGAAGTGAATAAATTTCCTTTAAAACCAAAATCCATTAGCTCACAGTCATCAATAACACTACGAAAAGCATCCATTTGCCGTTCACCTCTTAATGCCCCTCCTAGCTTCTCATTCAGACTAGTGATCTCATTAAAATCACCAAAAACAACAGTGGGAATATCTCCCCCTTCACAAAGCCGACGCATTAATTGCCAAGTTTGACATTTATTTGCAGCTTCGGGCCATCCATAAACGCCAATTGCCCTCCATAAAACAACGTCATTATCATCACAAACATCAACCGCAACGTGGTGAGTAGAGAAAGATCATACATCTATGTTAACATCTTTCCACCAAAAACCCATGCCTCCTGACAAACCAACACTATCAAAACAAATACCGTTTGCAAAATCGCATCTTCTTTTCACATTCTCCAAAGCTTGCTTATCTATCATTGTTTCCATGAGGAAATCAATGTTTGGCCTATCTCTCCAGCACCAATCCCGGAGAGTATTCACTGTACGAGGGTTGCCAAGCCCTCGACAATTCCAGCTTAGTATTTTCATTGTCCTTCGCGGGATTGGATAGTACCAACCTCAGCTACTTTGAACGAGACGTAACTCTCATCCGTTAAATCATCACTAAGTAACCTCTTCTCCACCACTCCATCTGCCTCCATATCTTCTGTTATTCCCCCATCACATTCCTTCCGGTTTTCTCCTCTCACCCCCACGAGCTCCTCACTACCTCCAGCACTAATAGCCGAGGCCCCAGACTTCCCAGGTTTCATTTTTCTTCGAGCTGCTTTTTTATTTCGTCCTCCAGTAGATGGAGCACACCCCATCGAGAACACCAAATTATTATCTTGCTTCTTTAGTGTCACGACCTCCTCAAACTCTCCCCCAACACCTGCCAGACCGAGTTTATACCCAGATCATCCCCACTCCCAGGCACCCTTTCTCACTTTTTTGAACTCCCATCGTACTCCCTCACTCCCTTTTGTCTTCCACTAACCTCACATATATCATTTTCCCCAGTTCTATCCTCCTCCACACGTCCAGTTATACTTCGATTTGGACTTACCTGAATTATATTTTTTCCATTAGAGGACGAGGATTGCATTGAGTCCTTCCTTACAAACAGTTGCTTTTTTCCTTTTAACACTACGCCTTCTTCGCCAAGTATTGGGTACGACCTTTGCGAGGTGACGCCTTCAGCCATAAGCCCCACCCCAACTCCTTCTCCCCCTCATCATCTGTAGCTTATTGGCAATCCTTTTCATGTGATGCCCCATACAGGCACACAAAAAGCAAAAAAAGGGGAGTCTTTCATACTTATATTCTATTGTCACAATACTGTTATTCTTATTTTTATTTTTTTTGGAATCTCCGTAACGGTTTATTAACAGCCATCATCAATCTAACCCTACAAATTTTCTTCAGTCCTAATTCGTCATTCTCAACCTCCAACACTGCCCCCAAAGGAGATGCTATGGTTTTAACGTCCTTCATGGATCGGCAATTAAAAGGCAAATTGTGAATACGTAACCATAACGGCAAATAGACAAGCGAAGCTTGTGCAGGTTGTTCGTCACCCATGATCTCATTCAGCACAATGAGATGTTGATCAAAACACCATGGTCGTCCCGCTAATACCTTCTCTTTGTCCTTCCAATGAAAAAATTGGAAGACAAACAAATTGGTTTCAATTGCTTTGATAATCATCCCTTTTTTGAGCGCCCCATGATTGAGTTATGGTGCGCTTAAAAGCATCTGCATTAAATGCCCTACTTGTCAATAGTTTTCCTACTAATCTCAGCGAAAGTGTATCATCCATCTCAGTAGTAACATCACTCCTAAAATCAATGATTGTGTTTTCCTCCTCCGTAATTTTTAATTTGGAACATTTATCGATCATATCCTTTACCATGCCGCCAACGGAGAAACCCTAGGAAGGGGGTGCGAGCCTCTTTTCGAGAGAGAAACCAATCCTATCTTTCAAGGGAGTTTTTACATCCAATTAACTGTGGTATTAAAATAAAACAGAATTATAGATTGAGTAAACTATTAGCCTATGACCAAAATTATAAGATCTAATGTTGAAAAGAGAAAGCTCTAATGATCTCCGAGAGCATTGGTCTTTATCCCAACCAAATTTGATTTTATTATGAACAATCATGTTTAATAGGACTAGTTTGATCGATCAGAAAGAGTTTTCACAAACAACTTTATATGAGTATGTCTTCTCTTTTTCCATATATCTTGTATTAGGATAATTACATTGAGATGACATTTTACCTATAATCCCCTTTTTTAAGATAAAAACGAATTATATATATACGTCTATAGCTACTCATATTTAATTTTTTGTTTGTTACAACATGCCTCAGCATTTCACGATTCCTATGGACGAACAAGTAGAGTACTACATAAAAACACGTGGAGTCTTGGTCGAAAATCTTGGACAATCTGGTGCAGCTAAACTCCTATCAGAATCTGTATTCACCATTGTAATTGGAAGCACTGATATCGGGGAATACTTTTATTCAAAGTGTGCGAGCGTCACGGAGAAAAGAAGCCCTCAACAATATATTGATATAATAGTCATTACTATGAAAAGACAACTTAAGGTACGGGGTACCATACCTCCTCTCCACCATAGTTGAAGTTCAAGTTGGTAAAGTTTTAGAGTTGATACCTAAGATAAGATCAACTTTTTTACATCTTTAGTTTATACGTAGATCAAAAATATAAAATGTTTTTTTCTCCTTACCTTTATTTATATATATAATAAAGAAATAGGAGTTCAACTGTTCAAATTTATCTAATTGTCGTAGAAAAATGGTAGGAAACTTGTCATTTTGGCACCTTAAGGTTCAGTAAAATTTCACCTTTGTAACCAATATATAAATATCCTATTAGTGACTTGAATTCAGAACATTGTTAATTCCATTATGGAGATGGGGGACCAAGACCAATAGTATTCGAGATCTTGTGTGTTATGAAATAAATCCTTGATTCTTCAATTTATTTTACTTATTTTCATAAATATTCACAAAAAATAAGAAAAATTTAGAGAAATACTCTCAATGTTCCACAATATTTTGAACACTTTTTTTTTTAGTTTGTCACAATTTAGTTTGAACACTTTCATTTTTGGCGTAGTCCCACTATTATTATATTAGTTTTCTAACACCCTTTTGGCCCATCTATATCTCTAACAATAAAAGAAATTAGGATATTCTCAATAGTAACCCTAAGTTTTGGATTTTCAAGTGCATATTGGTAACCAAACTAAAATTTAATTTATCAATGGTAATCCTCTGCTTTTTGTTGGACTTGAAAATGTGGCATTATCAACCATTATTCATTATAAAGTATAAACAATTGATAAAGGGTTGTTTATAAACTAATTAAGGTTTTATAAACTAGAATGACATAACTTCCCTTAAAATAAATTGATTTCCTTCGTTCTCATTGAAAACCTATTTAACTCTCGTTTTTGGTAAGAGATGAATGAAAATAAGTTCTTTTAACGGGAATGTATGTATATCTAGATACTAACAATCTTACTAAGGCTATGTTATGTTCAACTAATTTTAACTTATTTCAGAAAAGATAAGATAAGATAAGATAAGATAAGATAAGATAAGATAAGGTAAAATAAGATATTAGACATACACAATAAACTATCTTATAAGATAAGATAAGATAAGAAAAAATAAGATAAGATAAGATAAGACAAAATATTAACCCCTGCCCACCTCCCACCCAACCCAACATTAAGCCCACCCAAAATTCCTACTGAGGCCTTTGTTTTTACAAGTCAAAATAAGGGTGCAGAAGGAAAGTCTCGTGGATGGAAGAGGCAAGCTAGAGTTGGAATAGGTGAAAATACTGATGTTAAAAGTATGGAGATGGACTCTGATGTTGTAAACAACAAACGTTCCTATGATATGACTGAAATGGAAGTGGAGGAGGTGGTGGGTTCGAAGAAGCAAGCTAGGCAGAGACCCGTGACATCCTATGCTCCCAATTTTTCGGCGGAGGTTGGCTCTGACCAACCCCGCCAAGCATTATGAATGCTTTGTGCTGGAACTGCCGAGGGATGGGTAACCCTTGGTCAGTTCGTCAACTCCGGCGGTGGAGTCTGTCTTATACCCCCGATATCATCTTTTTATCGGAAACCATGATTAATAAAAATGATGCCGAAGCTCAGAAAGTTCAATTGGGATACAAAAATGCTTTTGGTGTTGCTAGTGTTGGTAAAGCTGGTGGTTTGTGTATGTATTGGAAGGAAACTCTCGATTATTCTCTGATCTCTTTTTCTGCTCATCATATTTGTGGAGATATTGGTGTAGGTGATAATAAGTGGCTGTTTGTGGGTGTGTATGGGTGGGCTAAGGAGGAAGAAAAGCACAAAACTTGGCAGCTCATTCGCCATTTATGTGATGATTCTTCTTTGCCCATTTTACTTGGAGGTGACTTCAATGAAATCCTATGTTATGATGAGAAAGAAGGTGGGGCTGATAGAGTAAGGAAGGAAATGACTTCTTTTCGTGCTATTGTGGATGACTACTGCCTTTGTGATCTTGGTTTGTCTGGTGCTTGGTATACTTGGGAACGTGGGAAAACTGTTGATATTCGCATCCGCGAACGTTTAGATCGATTCCTTTGCTCTCCTTCATGGCTTAACATCTATCCTGAGGCTTTAATTTTTAATCTACTAAGGTATAAATCTGACCACTCTGCACTTGTTATTCACACTGAAATCCGCAGCAGGCCTAAGAGAAGAAAACGTGGCTTTCGTTTTGAAACATGCTGGTTACTAGACGAAAGCTGTGAGGAGGTTGTTTGGAGCTCTGCAAAATTCAATAAGCTGGGTGAAAAAATAAAGAAGGTGGAAAAAGAGCTCTCTATAGCGCAGCAGCAGCCTGTTTCGGAGGCGAGTGTGGGTGAATGCGCGGAGTTGGAGAAAAGCCTTGACAACTTACATGAGATGCATGAGGCTTACTGGTATTCGCGTTCTCGCATTTCGGAGGTCCGTGATGGTGATAAAAACACCAAGTATTTTCACCACAAAGCCTCCCAGAGAAGAAAACGCAACTACATTGATGGCTTATTTGATGGTGATGGTATTTGGAGGGATGAGGAGCCGGATATCGAAGGTATTTTTTATCGACTATTTTGACAATATTTTCACCTCCAGCACCCCTTATGAGACTCATCTTCAAGAAGTCCTTCAGTTCATTAAGCCTATTGTGAATGATGATTGTAATCGACATCTTATGCGCCCCTTCGTGAAAGATGACATATTTGTAGCTCTCCAACAGATGCACCCCTGCAAGGCCCCAGGGCCGGATGGTATGCATGCTATATTTTACCAACGATTCTGGCATATTGTTGGTGATGATGTTAGCAATTTTGTCTGTAATATTTTGCATGGTCTTACCTCTCCTAGCTCTGTTAATAAGACCAATGTTGCTTTGATTCCTAAAGTCAAAGAGCCCACTCTTGCTTCTGAATTCAGACCTATTGCTCTCTGTAATGTTATATATAAACTTGTCTCGAAAGCTATTGTAATGAGATTGAAAGATTTTCTCCCAGACATAGTTTCAGAGAACCAGAGTGCTTTTGTGCCAGGTCGCCTGATTACTGATAATGCACTAATAGCAATGGAGATTTTTCATTCTATGAAACATCGGAATCGGAGTCGCCGTGGTATCATTTCCATGAAGCTTGATATGAGTAAGGCTTATGACAGAGTGGAGTGGGGATTTCTGAGGAAGCTATTACTCACTATGGGTTTTGATGGCCGATGGGTCAATTTAATAATGGAGTGTGTCTCTTCAGTTTCCTATTCCTTCATTATTAATGGAGGGGTTTGTGGTTCTGTTACTCCGAGCAGGGGCCTCCATCAAGGTGACCCTCTTTCTCCGTATTTATTTATTCTGGTGGCTAATGCTTTTTCTAAAATGATTCAGAGGAAAGCTCAGGAGAAAATAATTCATGGAGCAAAGGCTAGTCGTAGTGGCTCGGAGGTTTCTCACCTTCTGTTTGCAGATGACAGCTTACTGTTTACCAGGGCAACCTGACAGGAATGCGAAGTGATAGTTGATATTCTCAATAAATATGAATTAGCATCCGGTCAGAAAATTAATTATGAAAAGTCGGAAGTGTCGTTCAGTAGAGGAGTAAGCAGTCAACAAAAAGAAGTTTTGATGGGAATTCTGAAAATGAGACATGTTGACAAACATGAGAAGTACCTTGGTATCCCTTCTATTGCGGGCAGATCGAAGAAAGCTCTCTTTGATTCTCTCATCGATAGAATTTGGAAGAAACTCCAAGGATGGAAGGAAAAGCTACTATCTAGAGCAGGAAAGGAAATCTTATTAAAGTCTGTCATCCAAGCTATCGCTATTTACCTTATGGGAGTCTACAAACTTCCTCAGGCTGTTATTCAGAAAATTCATTCTCTTATGAGTCGGTTTTGGTGGGGCAGTTCGGAGGAGAAAAGAAAGACTCACTGGGTTAGCTGGGAATCTTTGTGCTCTTTGAAATGTCTCGGAGGCATGGGGTTCAAAGACCTCTCCGTCTTCAATGATGCGCTACTAGGGCGTCAAGCTTGGCGTCTAGCCCGTAATCCCACTTCTCTTCTTGGTCGTGTTATGAAGGCAAAGTAATATCCAAAATATGATTTTCTTGAGGCCTACTTGAGTCCGTCTTGTAGTTACTCATGGAAGAGCATTTGGAGTTCCAAAGCACTTTTAAAAGAAGGCTTGTTTTGGCGAGTTGGCAATGGTGAACGCATCAACATTTGGCAATCTCCTTGGTTGTTAGATGAAGAGGGGCGCTTTGTCACAAGTGAGCCGCATGTTTTAGTCACCCGGGTAGTTGATCTCATTGATAAAGAGAGTGGTGAATGGAAGGTAAATTACATTGAGCAACATTTCAATTAGCGAGATGCTAGGCGAATCCTAGCCATTCCCTTAAGCGACAATGGAGGTGATGATGAAATGACTTGGGCCTTCTCCAAGAATGGGATGTATTCTGTCAAAACGGCATACATGCTAGCCAAGGGGTGCAACCTTGATAATTTTCATCAAGCCTAGGTTGACATTTGGAGCTTCGAGGTAAGTCCGAAGGTGCGGCATTTCTTGTGGCGTTCTTGTACCCAATCGCTTCCAACTCGTGCTCTCCTTCATCACCGCCATTTCATTGAGGATGCTACTTGTCCTAGGGGCTGTGGTGCTCTTGAAACTACCCGCCACGCCATCTTTGAGTGTCCCTTCATCAGCCGTCTTTGGGTTGACAGTGGGTGTGATGAGATGTGCAATGCTGATCCAGCCGTGAGTATGTGTGATGTTGTGATGGGTTAGGGAAAACTGGATAAAAAGAAGCAAAGTCGAGGAGCGTTTTTGGCATGGGGAATTTGGGGTGACCGCAATAATCTCGTTTTCAACAGCAAAGCCTCCCCCCACGAGCTACTGCTGCGCCGTGTTGATAGATGGGCTGAAGAACATGGGCAGTATGCAACCCATATTTATTCGAATGCTCAACACAAACCTGCCTCAAGTTCGAAGATTTGGTGCCTTCCTCCTGCAGGTATTACTAAACTCAATGTCGACGCTTCGCTTGCTATAGAAGGGTGGGTTGGTATGGGCGTTATTGCTCGAGATTGTCAAGGGAAAGTGCTGTTTTCGGCCACCAGGCGGATGAGGGCTCACTAGTCTCATGAGATTGCAGAGGCGAAAGCCATTGCAATGGCTTTGAAGTTGGCTAAACGTTATGGATGCAATGCTCTGATCCTCGAATCTGACTGTCAGACGGTGATTCAAAGGCTTTCGAAGAGTGCTACTTTTCTCTCCGATTTGGATATAGTTCTCTATGATATTTTATCTTCTTGTGTTTCTTTCTTAAATGTTAGTTGGTCTGATGTGAAAAGAGATGGCAACTTTGTCGCCCATCATTTAGCTAAGTTAGTTCCGTTTGGTGTGGAACAAGTTTGGGAAAACCACTACCCTTATGAGGTGGCTCCCTATGTACTCTTGGACAATTTGTCCCTTCCTTAATGTGATATGGTTTGCTTTTCTCCTCAAAAAAAAAAAAAAAAAAGATAAGACAAAATAAGTTGAATCAAACGGACCCTAAGTTTAAAAACAACCCTTTTAGCGGTTGTATATAACAAAAAATGGTTAATAATACCACTTTCTCAGGTATAACCATAAACATGGGGTTGCTATTTAAGTTTGTTCCGTTTGGTGTGTAACAAGTTTGGGAAAATCACTACCCTTCTGAGGTGGCTCCCTATGTACTCTTGGACAATTTGTCCCTTCCTTACTGTGATCTGGTTTGCTTTTCTCCTCAAAAAAAAAAAAAAAAAAAAAAAAGATAAGACAAAATAAGTTGAATCAAACGGACCCTAAGTTTAAAAACAACCCTTTTAGCAATTGTATATAACAAAAAATGGTTAATAATACCACTTTCTTAGGTATAACCATAAACATGGGGTTGCTATTGAGAAATAAAATTAAATTTGGCTACGAAAGAGAAAAAACGAAAATTGAGGGTTACATTGAGAAATTTCCTAAATAATTATCCAACTTTATCTTTACTTCAATAATCAAAACCCACCAACTCCTATTACGTCCAGTGGCGGAGCCAGATAGGGCACGCGGGGTCACGTGACCCCGCGAATTAAAAATATATTTTTAAGGATTTTCGTAAAAAAAAAAATAATTACTGCGCTAGACGCAGCCGAGCAGCGCCAGATGCAGCTTAACATTTCCTCTTCTTTCCTTTTTTTGATCGGTTGAGAAGTAATGAGAACCTAAAACAACCTCTTTTCTCTTTCTATCTCTTGTAATTTCTCACTCCTCAAGAAACCCCACCCCCATGAAACCCGATTTCCCTCTTCTCTCTCTCGAGGCTCTGCGTCACCGTCACAAGCTCCCTGTTCCTCCCTCCTCTTCTCTCGTGCTCTGCCTCCATTTCCCGCTATTTCGATGCTGCCGCTAGACGTAGCCGCATCACCGTCGCGCCGCCTCATCGCGTCTGCTGGCAACCTCGTTGGAACCATGGTACTTTCGCTCTTTCTTCTTGTTTTGATTGAAGATTAGTAGTATCTCAAGTTGATAGTTTCCTCTTCAGTTATTTTGGGTAGAATTTGAAAAAGTTATTCCTTTTGTGATTCTTTTAGTTTTTTGTTGCAATTAAGAAATATTGAGAATATCATGAATTTGGATATGTGGCCAGTGGCCTGATTAAAGTAGTTATTGATTGACTGATACATGAGGCCGGTGTGAAGAAATTCAATGGTTGTCTGTAAACCTGGAAATTTTTTTTGTGTGGGATGTAGGGTAGAAGGATTCTGATCGACTATGTTTAAAATGTCGATGGCAAGTGTTGCTCTCAGTCCAGTTCAAAAGCATTCCTTCAGTCTGAAGTTTATATCGGGTAGTGTTTCCTCTTATAGGAATGATTCTTTACTCTTAACAAGCTACAATAGATCTAGTCAGCTGGTGGCGGTTTGATTGAGTCTAGATTATAAATAGTTATACCGAACTTCTATTTCCTTGGCTTTGGTTGCTCAACGTGTTATATTAGATTTTTTATGTACTTGTATGATGGTAATTTGTTGATTGATTTTCATATAGTTAGTTTATATGTGTTAATTTGTATTAAATAATGAATATAGGGAATGATGAGTGATACACCTAGATCAAAAAAATCAAAGGCGATGGGAAAACAACCCGATATTAGACAATTTTTCTTTGCGTTGTAAATTTTTTACTATCGAATATCTTTTGTCTTTTTTTGTGACCCCCCGATTTTGAAATCCTGGCTCCGCCACTAATTACTTCTACTTTTTAATAAAATAGCATTTGATAGCCACACTACAACTTATCACCTTAAATCACGTGCCTCAACAAGTGTTTAGATCTTTCAAAAACGAAGGGATTAAGTAAAACTTCAGACTAGTAGAGGTTCCCTGTTTTGAATATTGTTCTAGAAAAAAAAATTGTTAAGTTCGTCCAAAAAAATTTAGAAAAGTTTATATAAAATGAGAAAAGTTTGGTATAATAATTTAGAAAATGTAAATTAAAGATTTAACCCTAGCAAATGAATTATTTAACGACTTGTTTTTTTTTAGTTGGTAATGTAAAATACTCATGACTAGAACACTCGACTCTAACGCTTTCTAGTTATAACATTTATGAGCCAGACACTTAATAATAGAGGGGAATGTAAGAGATCCCACCTTCAAACACTACAATTGGCAAAATTTACCCTTATAATAATGTTAAGATTATAACTTTACAAGTTGAATTACCAACAAACTCCACCAAATTAGTTATTTACGAGTTGTATAATATAGTATAAGTAGTTTTTATAAGCTATTGCTTCTTCTTGACAGCGGATATACGATCATGGGGGGCGTAAATTTGTTATTTTCGGGATAGGTCCAGTTGGCTGCATACCATCCGCGCGAGGCAAGACCAAAAATGAGGCGTGTGATGAAGTTGCAAATTATTGGGCTTCGAATTATAATCAAAGACTATTACTAGTTTTACGAGAACTCATATCAGAGTTTCAAGATTTCAAATACTCCTACATCAACATCTATGATATCTTTCTCAACATCACCGAACAAAGAGATTATTACGGTATGAATTCTATAAATAAGACTCTAAGAGCAATGAAAACCAAAATAAGTTTTTAGTGTGATAAGGAGAATGTCATATGAAATTAGAACTCCCCCACGGTTAGAATACTGGTCTATGGTCCAACAATGAGTATTACGATAATCTTCTTATATATTAAAAATAAGTGTGGTACATGCATTATTTAATTTAACTATTTGAGTTAACCTCACAAGTCAAAATAACAACCTCAGCTTTTATTTGTATAGTGTGAATGACCTTTCATCCAACTTTAGACACGCTCACACACACTATATATTATATGAGCTATAACTACATAAACTATTCTAACTAGGCTATAAAATGCATGATGAGGATAATAAGGCGACCAAAATGTTGGAATTTGGTGTTAATTATGGGTAATCACCGTACTTTACTGATATATATAAAAAAATATTAAGTAAAATATTGATATATTCGTAATTTTTTTATAATTTGTACAAAAAGCTATAGCCTATAAGTATTAATGATCACGTGTCTGGGAAATCGCAAAAATCCGATATAGCAATGCTTTTAAAATGGTTAGAGTAAAAATGAAATTAGAGTGAGGGATAAGTGGTCTTCTAGCGGTTGACTAATTAAGTAAGATTAGGTAACCCGTCTATCATTAAGGAACATCACTACATCAGTGTAGTAATACATATTATAAACGGTTTTTTCACCGTGCACTCGAGGTTTCACGAAACGCACTGTACCCTCGTTGTTTTGAAAATGCACCAAATACCCCTAAGGTTTGCATTAAATGCACCAAATGCCATTAATGATGAACGGCGTTAGACTGCCGTTAGTGCTTATTTACACAATTGCCCTAAGTTGTCTTCTTCCTTCTCTCTCTCTCTCTTCCCTCCTCTCTTCTCCTCCCCTTCCCCTCCATCCTATCCCCTGCCACCCCCTAAAATCCCCTCCCTTCCATCTCTCTCACTAACACCACCATCTCTCTCTAACACCCACCACCAACCACCAATACTTCCACCACCGCCATCGTACCACCACGAAGTCAAACACCACCATACCCGGATGTCGACGACAAACTCCGGATCCACACCGAAGACCACCGTACCCACCGAAGATCAAAACCATCCCCCAAAAACCATATCTCGCTGAAGTCGACCAACACCGCCGCCACCACCGCAATCTCCTTCGTGACCTCCTTCACCACCACCCTTGAATTCGCCGATCTTTTCTCTCACCGAGTCACCACCCTTCTTTCTCTCTCCTCGATCTCCTTCACCGACCCACCACCCTTTTTTCTCTCGTCCTCAATCTCTCACCATCATTTTGGGAACCTCAATCACACACCACACTTCTCTCTCTCTCTTTTTGATCTCCTTCACGACCTCATTTTTTTTTATGGTTGATTTGGGGTTATTTGGTGTTATTTGGTGGTGGTGCTAGTGTTGGTGGGTGAGTGAGATATTGGAAATTGATTTGGGTTTCACGGTGGATCTAGGTTGGATCAATGGTTGTAGTAGTGGATTTCGTTGGCGTCGGTCTTGCGGGGGAGGGCAAAGAGGGGGTTCTGCGAGGGTGGGGGAAGGGGGGCTGCGTGGGTGGGCAAAGGGGGGCTGCGGGGGTGGGGGGGAGGGCAAATAGGGGGTTCTCTGAGGGTGGGGGGGACAGGGGCTGCGTGGGTGGGCAAGGGGGCTGCAGGGGTGGGCAAGGGTTCTGCGAGGGTGGGCAAGGGGGCTGCGAGGGTGGGGGGGGGGGCTGCGTGGGTGGGCGAGGGGGTTGCGGGGGGTGGGGGAGGGCGGCTACGGGGGAGGGCAGAGGGGGGCTGTGGTGGGGTAGTTAGGTGGGTGGGTGAGCGGTTGGTTGGGTGGGGGGAGGGGTGCGGGGTGGGGGGGTGCTAAGGGGTGGGCTGCGTGGGTGGGGGGGAGGGCGAGGGGTGTCTGTAGTGGGGTAGTTTGGGTGGGTGGGTGACTGGATGGGTGGGGGTTAGTGTTAGGGTAGGGTTAGAAGTTAGGGTTTAGGGCTAATTAGGGTTTAATTAGGGTTAGAGGGAGTTGAGGGGTTAATTAACCCTAATGACTAACGGAAACATAACACCGTTAGTTATTAATGGCATTTGGTGCATTTAATGCAAACCTTAGGGGTATTTGGTGCATTTTCAAAACAACGAGGGTACTTGGTGCATTTCGTGAAACCTCAGGGGTACCTGGTGAAAAAAGCGTATTATAAACCAACTTCACAAAGGAATCAGGGAAACTTAAAGCATTCAGAATCATGTTTTACAGCAAAAACATGATAATTGTAGACAAAAAAGTGGATACTGCTAACAGAAATTTGTTTCAGGATTTAAGGACGTGAAAACTGCATGTTGTGGACTTGGCAGACTAAATGCTGACGAAGCTTGTTATCCAATCTCATCTCTATGTCCTAACAGAAGTGATCATGTTTTCTGGGATCTTTATCACCCGACCGAAGCAATTACTCGGATCATTGTAGAAGCTGCTTTTGATGGTCCACATCACTATGCTTTCCCGGTTAATGTTCGACAGCTAGTTTCTACATAGGCATCTTTCTTTTTCTTTTTCTTTTTCTTTTTCTTTTGGCTGTTTGGTTATGATTTGAAATAAGATGTCAGATTTAATTTCTTTTTCATCAGAGGTAAGAATGTTGAAATAATCTACAAAATCTTGAACACTCTAGATAATAGTTGTGAAATGTGTAAAACCATCTACAAGTAGAAGAAGAAAAAGATGAGACAAGGAAAATAAGAATCTAGATAAATCTAGTGTAATTTAACAATGTGAGACAAAGTTAGAAAATTCTGGAATATGTATAAAAATGCAAGTCGGTGGAAATACCGACATAGAATGCCTATATAACCATGTATTTGTTGGGAAAGATCACAAATAATCTTGCAGCGGAAATAATATTCGTTTTCCCTTCGTGTATAAACAAAATAGGCTAACAATTATATCTCTATAATATAATAGAATAACTCACAAAGTGTTTATAAATTATAAACTAACATTCGATGGTGTACTCTCAAAATGTAAAGTGTTTCTATATTTCTGAAATGTGATTATAAATTCTATCTCTGAATCTTAATTAACAATCAATTAGATTACATATTTATAATCATCCTATAACTAATAAACTAATGATGCAAATTAACGTCAAATAATTTGCCTCTTATTTTCTTTTTACTCTCCTTCTTTTTCTCCCCTTCCATTCCTCTCATTCTTTTTCTCTTACTATTTTACTAATTTGATCTTTTCCAAATAAGGAGGAATAACCAACAAATCTCCCCCTTCGACTTATTTGGAGATTCTTGATAAACCCGCTTCAACTCGACAAACTTCAAGCTTTTGCATGGTCAATATCTTTGTCATCATATCTGATCCATTGTGGTTAGTATGGATCTTTTCCAAATGCAACAGCTTGGCTTCAAAGACTTCTCGTATCCAATGATACCTTACATCTATATGTTTGGAACGGGCATGGAAGGTAGGATTTTTCGCCAGATAAATAGCACTTTGGCTATCACAATAAAGTGTATACTTATCTTGTTTAATCCCTAACTCTTGTAGGAAATTCTTCATCCACAAGAGCTCTTTACAAGCTTCTGTCACAGCAATATACTCAGCTTCCGTTGTTGATAAAGCAACACATTTTTGTAATCTAGATTGCCATGATATAGCTCCCCCTGCAAAAGTCATCATATAGCCTGATACAGACTTTCGCGAATCAACATCATTAGCCATATCTGCATCTGTGTAACCATTTAACACAGGATCTCCTGAACCAAAACATAAGCACAAATTGGATGTGCCTCTTAGATACCTTAGAATCCATTTTACAGCTTCCCAGTGTTCTTTCCCTGGATTTGAGAGGAACCTGCTAACAACACCGACCGAATAAGCAATATCCGGTCTCGCATGCACCATAGCATACATCAAACTACCAACCTGCAGATGCATAAGGGACTTTATTCATTTCTTCTATTTCATTCTCACTTGTAGGACATTGTTGAGAACTCAACTTAAAATGACCTGCAAGTGGAGAACTTACTGGTTTAGCCTTATGCATGTTAAACCTCTCGAGTAGCTTCTCAATATATCTTTCCTGTGACAGCCATAACTTCTTATTTTTCCTATCACGAGATATTTTCATGCCTAGTATCTGTTTTGCTGGTCCTAAGTCTTTCATGGCAAAGAACTTATTCATCGCCTTTTTCAAATTGGCGATTTTATTGTTATCACGACCAATGATTAACATATCATCAACATAAAGGAGTAAAATAATAAAATCTCCCTCTGCAAATCTTTTAACGAACACACAATGATCCGATGTCGTCTTGTGATACTTATGATCCTTCATAAAGGATTCAAATTTCCGATACCCTTTGTCGCGGAGCTTGTTTTAAACCATACAAGCTCTTATATAAACGACATACCATGTGCTCTTTTCCCTTAACCTGAAATCCCTCAGGTTGTTCTATATATATTTCTTCTTCCAAATCACCATGTAAGAAGGCTGTTTTCACATCTAGTTGTTCAATTTCTAAATCCATGCATGCTGCCATGCCTAGAACAACTCGTATTGACGACATTTTCACCACAGGTGAGAATATTTCTTCAAAGTCAATACCTTTCTTCTGACTGAACCCCTTCACAACCATCCTTGCTTTGTATCTTGGTTGCGGATTATTTTCTTCAGTTTTCAATCTGAACACCCACTTATTATTGAGTGCTCGTCGACCCTTTGGTAATTGTACCAAATCAAATGTATGATTCTCATGCAAGGATTTTATCTCATCTTGCATGACTTCCATCCACTCTTTTTGGTGGTTATCTCTTAGAGCCTCTTCATAAGACTCGGCTCTCCCCCTTCAAGAAGCAATCGATACTCACCACTAGCAAGTCTTGCTGGAAGTCGTTTATCTCTCGCTAGACCTTCTCAACTCGGTGGTGGTGGTGGTTGACTCTCTTGTTGTGTCAACTGTTCCACATTCTCATTATTATCATCCTCATCATCATCAATATTGTGAGGTTGATCTTCTTGGTGTACTTCTCCCCGTGATCATCAATTATATCTCGGAGAAGGAACTGGATTCATGATTATAGGTGATTCTTCTGATGATGTTGTAGATTTTCCTGTGTTTTGTATATCTTCAATGGTTTGATCTTCAAACAAGACAACATCTCTGCTTCTGACAATCTTTCTTTCAGCAGGACTCCATAACCTATAACCGAACTCATCTTCAGGATAGCCAAGAAAAATACATTGTTTTGTCTTGCTATCAAGTTTTGATCTCTCATCCCTCGGGATGTGAACAAAGGCTCTACAACCAAAGACCTTCAAACTTTCATAGTTTATTTTTCTCCCCGACCATATCGTTTGTGGAACACCACCATCAAGTGGAACCAAAGGAGAAAGATTAATCAAATGAACTGCAGTTTTAATCGCCTCCCCCAAAATGATTTTGGTAACTTTGCATGAGACAACATCGAACGAACTCTTTCAGTAATCGTACGATTCATTCTTTCTGCAAGACCATTTTGTTGAGGCGTTTTTGGGACAGTTTTCTCAAACTTTATCCCATACTTCTTGCAATATTCTTCATACGGTCCTCTATACTCACCACCATTATCAGATCGTACACATTTTAATTTCATGCTTATTTCTCTCTCCACTTTTGCATGAAACTCCTTGAACGCGTCAAGAACTTGGTCTTTACTCTTCAAAAGATAGACCCACACTTTCCTGGAATGGTCATCAATAAATGTGACAAAATAAGATGCACCACCAAGAGATTTCTCCGTCATAGAGCATACGTCTGTGTGAACCAAATCTAGAACACTTGGTCTTCTAGATGGTGGATTTCTTCGAAATGAAACTCTGTGTTGTTTTCCAGCCAAACAACCAACACAAGATTTCAAATGAACATCCTTCAAAGGAAGGAGTTTCTTCCGAGTGAGGATTTGCATTCCCTTCTCACTCATATGTCCGAGCCGCTTATGCCATAGCTCGGTAGAACATTCTTCAGCTACATTCAACTGTGAGCCGAGCTTCCCATTTGTGACATAAAGGGTTTGTTGCTTCTTTCCATGAGCAACAATTATCGAGCCTCTCGACAACTTCCACTTTCCATTAGAAAAGTGATTTGCATACCCTTCATCGTCAAGTTTACCAGCTGAGATCAAATTCAGCCGAATATCTGGAACATGTCTAACATCGTGTAGTGTTAGCTTGCACCCTGCATTGGTTTCCAAGCAAACATCTCCAATACCAATAATTTTGGAGGATCCATTATTTCCCATCCTTACAAAACCAAGATCGCCGCTAGTGTACGATGTGAAATAATCTTTGTTTGCAGTTAGATGATATGAAGCACCTGTATCAATCACCCAACTACAATCTTCATTTGTAAGGTTATAACATGAGTCATCACCTACAAAATAAACTTCGTCACCAATCTGCCGTAGCCGTGACATTTTTCTTGTCTTCATTATCACTACTCTTGTCATTCTTTGATCTCATGTCCCGCTTCCATATTCGACATTCACTTTGCTTATGTCCTGCCTTATGACAATAAAAGCAAGTGAACCTCTTCTTAGATTTTGATATGCCTCTCCATTTATCTTGACTTTGGGAGCCTTTAAACATTGGTCTCCCCCGACTTTCAACAACGTGTGCTTCAGTTTGATTATTTGTGGAGGCAAATTATTTCCTTCTAGCTTCTTCATTGAGCAAGCTATCTTTCACCATGTCAAGGGTGAGTTTACCATTCGGAGCCGAATTGCTCAACGAGATAACAAGAGTTTCCCAGCTATCGGGTAATGAGCTAAGGAGTAATAAGGCTTGGACTTCATCTTCAATTGTCATGCTAACATTTGTTAGCTGATTAACAATGCCCTGAAATTCATTCATGTGTTCTGCCATATTTTTACCTTCTTTGTATAGAAGACGAACCAACCTTCTCACCAATGTAGCTTTATTTAAAGCGGTGTTCCTCTCATACATTGACTCAAGCTTTTTCCAAAACTTGTAGGCATCGGTATCATTAGCAACATGTTGAAAAAATGCTTTGATCAATATGTTGTCGTATCAACCCGACTGCCTTTCGATTTTCCAATTTCCATGCATCTTCAGTTTTATTTTCCGGTTTATTTTCTTCCTCAATGGGTTTATACAAATCCTTACAATAAAGGATATCCTCTATTCGAGACTTCCACATGGAATAGTTGGACGACGTCAATTTAATCATTCCCGATAGACTTACCATCGAATCTTCCATTTTGTTTTATACAATATACATATCCGGCTCTGATACCAGACTGTTGGGAAAGATCACAAATAATCTTGCAGCGGAAATAATATTCGTTTTCCCTTCGTGTATAAACAAAATAGGCTAACAATTATATCTCTATAATATAATAGAATAACTCACAAAGTGTTTATAAATTATAAACTAACATTCGATGGTGTACTCTCAAAATGTAAAGTGTTTCTATATTTCTGAAATGTGATTACAAATTCTATCTCTGAATCTTAATTAACAATCAATTAGATTACATATTTATAATCATCCTATAACTAATAAACTAATGATGCAAATTAACGTCAAATAATTTGCCTCTTATTTTCTTTTTACTCTCCTTCTTTTTCTCCCCTTCCATTCCTCTCATTCTTTTTCTCTTACTATTTTACTAATTTGATCTTTTCCAAATAAGGAGGAATAACCAACAGTATTGAGTTGGGAGCATGCAAGGGAAAAGAAGGAAATATATCATTTGTCAACTATCCAATTAAAATAAAGTGTCCATATTTTTTTCTCTTCCCAACAACAACAATTAACTAACCAAAACCAAGAGTTCACCAAAATTCCCTCTAAACTTCCACCTAATTTCCATCAGTGGTAGTCGAGCCAAAAATTCCCGACCCCTTACTACTTCAACAAAAAATACATTTAACCTAAACACAACATAAATTATAATGACACTCAACAATCCAACTTTCTCATTCCCAACTTTTGGGGGTTAAAATTATGATTTCTGGAAAATTAAGATGAAGACAATATTGAGGTCATATGGTTTAGGGAGATATGCTAGCTATTAATGAATATACGGAGTATGATGATGACTAATTTAACCGCAGCACAAAAGAAGCAACTCGAGGAAGATCGAATGAAGGACGCTAAGGCATCGTGTCTTATACAAAGTGCGGTAAATGATACAATATTCCCAAAAAAACTGAGAGCCAACACGGCAAAGGAGGCTTGGGAGATGCTGCAACAAGAATTTCAAGGAAATAACAATGTGAGAAGTATCAAAGTCCAGTCCTTAAGAAGAGAATTTGAAAACTTAAAAATGAAAGAAGGGGATTTAAGGAAAGATTATTTTACAAAGGAAATAGAAATAGCGAACTAAATGAAATCATATGGAGAAGAAAATTCAGATGAAAAAATTGTGAAGAAAGTTTTATTAAGTTTAGCGGAAAAATATGATAACATTGTTGCTATTATTGAAGAAACAAAATATATATCAAAAATTACGGTGGAGCAACTTACGGGATCTTTGGAGTTCCATGAACAAAGGAAAAATCGGCATATCAATGAAGAAATAGTTGAGACTGCTCTTGCAGCAAAATTTAAGAATCTAAAAAAAAATTCAATACTCCCCCTAATCTGAAAAATCTTGAACTCCAAGATTTTTCAAAGGAAAAATCTTGTTGATGCACTTGTCACCAACCTCTAGAGGATATGTGCTTATGAGTTCCCATGTTGGCACTCATGTTTACCAACCTTCTTCTTGTTAATATGACTTCTTAATTTTTCTGATCTTCTCGTTGGTACGCATGTTACCAACTATTTTACTGATGCTCTATTGTGACCAGCCATCACCCAAAATATTTTTCTCCAAATTTTCTTTTGAAGTTGGTGCTCATGTCACCAATCTTCCCGCTAATGCTCTTGTCATTAGCAAACTTCAAAATAAAGTTTCTTCTTGATTTTCTTCGCCAAAATTGGCAATCTCATTGTTTTTCTTGGTCTTGTAATTCTTTCCTACATGACCAAACCTCTTGCATTGCCAACACTGTGGCTTCCCTTTATGCCAACAGTCCGCAGTATCATGGTTAGTCTTTTTGCAAATATTACAGGAAAGTTTTTGGTTTATACCTTTCGATGATTTCTCTTCGTCTTCATCCTCAACATTTTTCTTGGGCATTTTCTTAAATTTTGCTGCCAGAGGTGTCTCAACTATTTCTTAATTGATATTGCCGATTTTTCCTTTGTTCATGGGACTCCAAAGATCCCATAAGTTGCTCCAACGTAATTTTTGATATATCTTTTGTTTCTTCAATAATAACAACAATGTTATCATATTTTTCCGTTAAACTTAATAAAACTTTCTTCATAATTTTTTCATCTGAAATTTCTTCTCCATATGATTTCATTTGGTTCACTATTTCTATTACCTTTGAAAAATAATCTTTCATTAATTCCCCTTCTTTCATTTTTAAGTTTTTAAATTCTCTTCTTAAGGACTGGAGTTTGATACTTCTCACCTTGCTATATCCTTGAAATTCATGTTGCAAGATCTCCCAAGCCTCCTTTGTCGTGTTGGCTCTTAAAATTCTTGTAAATATTATATCCGTGACCGCATTTTGTATTAGATATAATGCCTTAGCATCCTTCATTTTTTCACCCTCGAGCTGCCTTTTTTGAGCTTTGGTTAGGGTACTCTCGTCTTCGTACTTCGTATATTCTTTATCGGCATAACTCCACAACCCATGAGATTTAAGTAATGTCTTCATTTTAATTTTCCAAAAAACATAATTTTCTCCCCCAAAAATTAGAATTGGAAAAGTTGGGTTGTTGAGTGCCATTATAATTTATGTTGTGTTTGGGTTGAATGTGTTTTAGCTAAAGTAGGGAGGTTTAGGAATTTTGGCTCGGACATCGTTGATGGAAATTAGGCAGAAGTTTAGTGGGAATTTTGGTGAACTCTTGGTTTTGGTTAGTTAATTATTGCTATTGTTGGGAAGAGAAAGAAATATGGACACTTTATTTTAATTGGATAGTTGACAAATGATTTCTTTCCTTCTTTTCCCTTGCATGCTCCCAACTCAATACATGCTTATATAGGCATTCTATGTCGGTATTTCCACCGACTTGCATTTTCATACATATTCCAGAATTTTCTAACTTTGTCTCACATTGTTAAATTACGCTAGATTTATCTAGATTCTTATTTTCCTTGTCTCATTTATTTTTTAAAATAATGATGGGTCACGTGACCCACCATGACACAACGTGGCTCCGCCACTGGTTGTAGAGAAGGCAATCGTAGTGCTAATGGTTATCAAAGTCCTCCAAGGTAATATGTAGTTCAGTATACAATTTCGTCTTTGGGTTCAGTTTAGGCCCATTCTATTTAGGTTTATTAGAATGGTACTACATAAACTCTATAATTTATCTCTGCATCTGTTGTTCTGTAATCTATACTCTCTCCTAAACTTAATAAAATAGATTATCCCTTCTGTGTGGACTTAGCTAACATCTTGTTAGTGAACCATGTTAAATTCTTGTGTTGATTGTTCAATTAATTGTTTGTTTTGTTAATTGCTTCTGTCACAACAGCGAACATAACAAAAATGGACATTGCATAACATAAAATCAATTTAACATCAATATATTTGTACCATAGTTTATATATCAAAACTATGAGAACTTACAACTAATTTCAAATCCAGAACAATTTAGATTTTCATATATTCTCAAAACTTAGTATTCAAGTTCGAATTTTGGAACCAACAAATGATTTCATCCACATCTGGTCCAATATAATTTGACTGAAAAATAAGAGTTAAAATCCACTCTTAAACTATTTTAGTCCAATCAATAAGCTTAACAAGTTTAACTGGTCCTTCAAGAACAAGTTCGAACTGGAGTTTGCATTGGACTATGGTCGTTGTGATTGCACCTTTATTAAGAACCTTAAGTTACACGACAAAATATGTGGTCCTGAGCGCATAGATACAAAACTGCCGTATACAATGACTTGAACTTCTTGAAGGTTAATTTCAAGAATTTTCTAACAATTAACACGTAAGTTTAGTTGATCTAATAACACCTACTCCTTTGCTTGTTCTAAGCAAATTAATTGACCATATATACTTTGAGGGATGCTAAGAAGCTCTTCATGGCTCCCAATTTCAATAATCTTCCCTTGTTGTATTACTGCAATACTGTCTGCATTGCGTACGGTCGACAACCTATGAGCAACCAAAATTGTTGTCCGCCCTTGCATTACCTTGTGGAGAGCCTCTTGAACAAGTTTCTCTGACGTAGCATCAAGTGCACTTGTTGCTTCATCTAGGAGAAGGATTGATGGGTCTCGAAGGATGGCACGAGCTATGGCCACCCTTTGTTTTTGACCACCTGATAACATGCACCCTCTTCCTCCAACCTGGGTGTAGTACCCTTCAGGCATTCCACTTATAAACTCATGAGCATTAGCAACTTTTGCAGCCTGCAATATCTCTACTTCTGTGGCATCCTCTTTGCCATAACGTATATTCTCGTAAATTGTGGTCGAAAATAATGCAGGCTCTTGCTGAACTAAGCCTATTCTCTGCCTGAGAGACTTCAAATTTAAGCTTTTTATGTTCAATCCATCAACAAGTACTGAACCAAAAGTTGGGTCATAGAATCTCATAACAAGTGAGATTAATGTGCTTTTACCTGACCCACTCTGACCAACTACTGCAAGGCATTTTCCCGAAGGTATCTTTATGTTTAGATCATTCACAACAATTAGTTTTGGTCGTGTTGGGTAATAAAAGCTAACATCTTTAAACTCTATGTATCCTTTGATATCGTTTAACACCTTTGATGTAACATCGCTCGTATTGATAACTGTTTTCCTCTCAAGAATGGTAAATACTGATTCGAGTGCCTCAGACCCTTTCATGATCTCGGATGTAAGGGCAGATGCTTCTCCTATTGCAAATGAAGTTACGATTAGGACCATAAAAGATGTTATTATATCCCCGAAATTGTCAACTCCCTGCTTGATGAGTACCGAAGCATACCAAAGGGTCACTGCATATGAACAAAAGGAAACGAATTGTGAGAAGCCATATGCTACACCTGATATATGGCCCCATATAAGAGCTTGCTTCATTGGCTTGCTTAATTCTGAGGCAAACTGTGCTGAGATCCGATCTTCGGCTCCAAATGCTACAATTGTTCGAATATTTTCTATCGCTTCTCGAGCCAAAGAATTGGCATGAGAATAAGCTCTTGTGTAACTCCCCCCAAAACCTTTGAGGAAGTATTTCTGCACAAGAGTCATAAGGATATAGAATTAATAATTTACTAAGTTTTTTCACATCACAAAGCAAAAATGAGGAACAAAATATAAGTAGAATAGACAACAAGAAGATAAAACTCAAGTGGATAAGCACTCAGCAGATTGTAAGTGAGTTAATCTAGAAGGAAATCATTTTTTCTGTTTGAACAGAGGAAGTGTTACCTCAGTTAATGAAGCTCCTATTAACAATGGAAATATAGCAATGGTGACTGATGCAATGCGCCAACTGAATTTAAAGGCTATAACAAATGCAGCAACGACCAGTGCTGCATTTTGCACTATGGTTGACAAGCGATCCACTAGAGAAGTACGAATGAGTGTTGCATTAGCAGCAAGTTTCGACACAAGTGAGCCGATTCTGTTTTCATCTAGGTCGAACCAGCCAGGTTCACTAGAAAGCATAGCTGCAAGATTAAACAATCCAGTCTCAGCCAATCAGAGAGTTTAAAACTATTTGATTTCCCCATATGGAGTTTATGGGGGTGGCGTATGCAAGAATTTTAGGTCATGGGTTCGAAGTTGAATAGAATACCAACTAGATCGGTCATACGTATAATAATATTCATTATTCAATATCTTAGTCCAGATTGGAAATTACAGGAGTTACTATAACTTGACCTGTTCCATTTAGCAAAGCCTTTTCAAGTAACGATGGACGCGTACATTCTTCATAAAACTGACTTTATTATCTAGAGTTTTGTCGGTTTTGTTGAACCCACTAAACCCTGATATATGGTGGCAATATAACTACAAATTTGGAAAAGTAAAAGCAAAAGGATGATAACAAGATCACACCTGAAAACATTTCTGAGCGCATACGAACAGTGATTCTTTCTCCCATAACTGTAAAAAAGTAGTGTTGCAGTAGATACATAGGAACTGTGATGGCAGCCACTACTAGAAATAGAAACGCGGTTACTTGGACATCATGCTTGATTTTGGAATTTGAATTAGAATAGAATGCCGTCAACATATTTGTAATTCCAAGGGCAAACAAAGGCACTTGTATGCCAGTTAGAATTGCACCTATAGACCCAAGCACTGCATAAGGCAATTCAAGTTTATTTAGCTTAACCAATTTCTTGAGTGTTGGAGCAGGGTCTTTTGTCAATGAACCCACTTTTGCATTTCTCGGTCGTGCTTCTTTAACAGAAGCTGAATTATAACTTTCTTGGTGGTCATGGTTGATAGATAGCTTACTAATGGTTTTTGCACTTTGATTCTCACCATGCGCTGATAATTGCAAACTGACTAAATTCGCATACTGTCCTGCTTTTGACATCAACTCCATATGAGTCCCTATTTCGTCGACTCTACCTTCGTTTAGGACAATGATTCGGTCAGCATCTTGAATTGTGGATAATCTATGAGCAACTATGATAGTTGTCCTATTTGACATAATTATTTCAAGGGCATTCTTGACTATATGTTCAGACTCTAGATCAAGGGCACTAGTAGCCTCATCTAGGAGCAAAATCTTCGGATTTCTTAAGACAGCCCTAGCAATGGCAATTCTTTGCTTTTGACCCCCTGAAAGTTGTGTTCCACCTTCTCCTACCTGAAAGGAAGTAAATTGTCATGCATAGTGATAGCTTTACCACATTAAATTGTTAACCAGAAAAAAAACTGCAAGTATCCAAATTTTAAAGACATTCAACAAATGATGGAATTGTGTTGTTTGAAGGTATGGGATTATAATTTATCACAAAATCAATGAATTTTCAAAACTGGTTCACAAGACTCTAACCTGAGTATGGTAGCCAAGCGGTAGATCTTGAATAAAAGAATGTGCATTTGCAGCTTTAGAAGCTTCTATAACTTGATCCATATCCGCACCTTCTTTTCCGTATAAAATGTTTTCCGATATCGTTGTTGCAAATAAAACTGGTTCTTGATTAACCAACCCCATCTGCTCTCTCAACCATTTTAACTGGAGATCTTGTATATTATGTCCATCCAAAAGTATAGTACCTTGTTTTTATTTGGCAAGCAAGCAAATATAAGATTCAAAACCTTTCTGTTTAACTCATAGAATGGAAAGCGAATATATAATCATATAGGGAGAAGTAGCTACAACTGCTCGCTCCACTATGAACAGAATACATCTATAAGTATAGGAATTAGGAAGGGTCACTTAATGTGTTACCATTATTATTTTATTTTATTTTGGGCCCCTTTTAGAACCCGTGGTAAGATGAATTTTCTCTGGACTGTCTCGCACAGGGCCACTCACCCAAAGGCCGAACAAACCCCAAACCCCCCTCCCCCCAACAATATTAAAATTTGGGATATTATCTTAGATAACCCTGACTTATAGGCCTTTTTCCAATATAACCCTGACTTTAGCAGGCCTGTCTCCGATAACCCTGAACTTGATTTTTGTCATTAAACTGGACAGAATTAGTGACGGCGTTAACTATTTAAAAAAAAAACCAAACTCATTTCTCTCTCTCTCTTGTTCTTCATCTCTTCTCAAGCATTCATCAATGGTTTCCACCATTTTCTCTCTTTTTAATTGAAAAACACTAAAACCCCATTTTCTCTCTTAATATTCATCCATTCTTTAATGTCTTCATCCTTACTGTAAAAAGGAAAAAAAAAAATCCCACTTACCACGATTAAATTGAACCTCCAACAACGTTTCAAAAAAAAAAAAATTGAACCTCCAACAACAATCTGGGTACAAAGACCAACATCATCTTTGACCCCACTATAACCCCACTTAATCGTTACTTGAATTGGTAACATATTGCACAAATTTCCCTACACTTGGTTCTGCAGTTCTCCCCCTCCCTTCCCCTTGATTTTCTCTCTCCACTGTGTGAATCTGGGCCTGGTTGCTGTAATGGGGTTTCCCCTCCTCTGCTTCGTTGCTGCACGCGCGCCGCACCACCAGCCTTCTGTCGCCATAAACGCTGGCAGACGTTGCCGCTGCTGCCCGGAGCTCGCCTCCCATTCCCTTGCTTCTGGGTATGATTGAATTTGAGTTTCTGGGTTTGTTGGGTTTTTATTTTGTTGAGGAGAAGACCTTCAGCCCCACCAAATTAACTTCCTCCAAATACTTTGTGGTGTGTCTCATCTTCATATCATCACTTTCCACTTTTCTTCTCTCTCTCACTGTAAAGCTGAACTGTGGCACCAAAAACCCGACGCACTAATGCAAATTGAAGAAGTAATATACTTAGGTGAAATTTTCAGCCACTGATAATTTTTTTCTTTCAATTCTTGAGGGAAAATTGAAGTACTTTTTTTTGTTGGAATCTTGTCCGTGATTCTCTGGAAATTTCTTTTTCCTTGATTTTTGTTAAAACGTTTGTGTGGTCAATTTCTTAGATTTTTTTGTTGTTCCTTCAATGGTGGTTTTCCAGTGATAAATTGAAGGAGATCAAACATTATCCACAACAGGGGTCGCAACATTTTCCAGTGTTCATTTTATCGGATGAAAAGTTACAAAGAATACGATAATTAGATAACTATTGCTGAAATTCTGGAAAAATAATTTGTGAATCGGGTAAAGATAGAGTTAATTTAAAAAAAGTTAGAAAATGGTGGAAACCATTGATGAATGTTTGAGAAGAGATGAAGAACAATAGAGAGAAAGATATGAGTTTTTTTTTTTTTTTTTAAATAGTTAACGCCGTCACTACTTCCGTCCAGTTTAATGACAAAAATCAAGTTCAGGGTTATCGGAGATAGGCCTGCCAAAGTCAAGGTTATATTGGAAAAAGGCCTATAAGTCAGGGTTATCTGAGATAATATCCCTTGAAATTTTGTTTCCACCAAGATTTGAACCTTGGTCTTCCATATAGGAGATAAGAAGCCATACCATTGGATCCAAGGGTCCTTGGTGAGGTGTTACCATTATAGGGTTGAGGAGGTTATCAATCAGGTGAAAATAGTTATTCTCAATAAACGGAAACCATTACCCCACCACTCATGCCAAACAAAATGCAATAGATATAGGATTTATGCCTTGAATTCTGGTCAAAAGCCGTTTTGTCGGACCGCCCGACCGGATCGGGCAGGCTCGCCCGATCGGGCGGGGCAGCGACCAAGCAGCATGCCATGGGAGTGAGGCGCCCGATGGCATCGGGCGGGTTCGCCCGATCGGGCGGGTTCGCCCGATCGGGCGGCATCGCGAACAACGACTCGGGCCTTGTTCGCCCGATCGGGCCCGCGACTGGTTTTGGCTGGGCATTTACCGCCCGATCGGGCGGATTCCGCTCGACCCGATCGGGCGGCAGTTTAATGATGCGGGATTGGCGATTTTCGGGGTTTGCATATAAATAGGTTTTTTAACCTAGTTTATTAGTGACGATTTTCCCATTAATCATCTCTGTAATTCTAATTATTCTCTCATCAATAATATTATTCTCTCCCCTGCCCGTGGACGTAGCCAACACTCCGTTGGTGAACCACGTTAAATCTGTGTCTGTTTATTTTCAATTTTGCATTCAATATTTGTTCTTTCTCACATCTGTCATAACAAATTGGTATCAAGAGCTTTGTGTTCGATCCGGGTGAGAAAGATGTCTGGGATGAATGTGAAAATTGATAAGTTTATCTGGGAGAAATAGTTTCAGTCTGTGGCAGGTCAAGATGCGTGCTTTACTGAAGCAACAAGGGTTGTGGGCACCTTTGGCAAAGAAGTCATCGGATTCAGAAACCGCTGAGATGGCCATTCTGGAGGAGAAGGCGCATTCAACAATTATGCTATGTCTTTCTGACGACATAATTACTGAAGTTGCGGAGCAGGAAACTGCTGCTGGTCTGTGGTTGAAGTTAGAGAGTTTATACATGACAAAATCTCTAACCAACAAGTTGCTTTTGAAGCAACGTTTGTTCAGTCTGCGTATGCAGGAAGGTATGTCTCTGAGGGATCATCTAGATAAATTGAATACTATCTTGCTAGATCTTCGTAATATTGATGTTAAAGTAGATGATGAGGATCTTTGCTTTAATTCCGTTAGTATCTTTGCCTTTATCGTATGAGAATTTTGTGGATTCTTTTATTGTTGGAAAAGATAGTCTGTCTTTAGAAGAAGTAAGATCTGCTCTTCATACTAGAGAAGTCCGTCATCAGGCATCTGGTTCTAGTACAGAAAATCAGACATCTGGATTAGTTGTCACTGGGGGTAAGGGACAGGGAAAATCTGGTAAAAAGAAATCGAACCATAAAAATTCGAATTCTAAGGGTCCTAAACCTAATGATGTCTGTAATTACTGTAAAGAGAAGGGGCATTGGAAAAATGAGTGTCCTAAGAAAAAGAAGCAGCAGGACAAGAATGAAGGTTCTGCTGCTCTGGCAGAAACTGATGGTAATTCTGAGGAAGATCTGGCCCTAGTTGTTAATAACCAGTCACATTATAGGGATGTGTGGGTTCTTGATTCTGGGGCATCGTATCATATTAGTCCCTGCAGGGAGTGGTTTTCAACTTATGAGCAGATAGATGGGGGCAGTGTTTCTACGGCCAACGGTGCTGCCTGCAAAGTAGTTGGAATAGGCTCTATAAGATTGAGGACTCATGATGGTACATTCTGTACCTTGAACGAAGTTAGGCATGTTCCACTGATGACAAAGAATCTGATATCTTTGAGTCTTCTTGACAGTAGAGGTTTCAGTTTTCAAGGTGAAGGTGGAGTTATGAGTGTCTACAAGGGTTCGAAGGTAGTTCTGAAAGGTATTAAAAAGGGTACCTTATATTTTCTTCAAGGTTCTACTGTGACAGGTTCTGCTGCTGTTGCATCATCTGAGGTTCCCAGGGAAGACATGACCAAGTTATGGCATAGGAGACTTGGGCATATGGGTGAAAGGGGGATGCAAATTCTGTCAAAAAGGGATCTTCTGTGTGGGCACAAGGTGCAGGACTTAGAGTTCTGTGAGCATTGTGTGTTTGGGAAGCTTCATCGCAGTAAGTTTCCAAAGGCTGTGCATACTACAAAGGGCACACTTGATTATATTCACTCTGATTGTTGGGGTCCTTCCCGAGTTGAGTCTCTTGGAGGCTACAGGTATTTTGTGTCGATGATCGATGATTATTCAAGGATGACTTGGGTAATTATGATGAAGCATAAAAGTGAGGCTTTCATGAAATTCAAGCAGTGGAAGGCTTTGGTGGAAAATCAAGTTGGAAGGAAGATCAAAAGACTGCGAACTGATAATGGTCTGGAATTTTGTTGGTCTGAGTTTAATGAGTTCTGCAAGAATGAAGGGATTGCTCGCCATCATACTGTCAGGAATACTCCACAGCAAAACGGGGTAGCAGAACGCATGAATCAGACACTGTTGGAGAGAGCGAGGTGCATGCTCTCTAATGCTGGGTTACCTAGAAGATTTTGGGCAGAAGCTGTAAGCACAGCTTGCTATCTGATCAACCGTGGACCTCACACTGGTATTGACTGTAAAACACCTTATGAGGTGTGGTCTGGTAAGCCTGCAGATTATTCTCTGTTGAGAGTTTTTGGTTCTACTGTTTATTATCATGTAAGTGAGGGTAAATTAGAACCTAGAGCTAAGAAGGGTGTATTTGTGGGTTTTGGGAATGGAGTTAAGGGCTATAGAATCTGGTCACCTTCTGAGAGTCGAGTAATACTTAGCAGAAATGTAATATTTGATGAAAATTCTATGCTTAACCCCACTGTGAAGTCTATGGTAGTGTCTGCTGGTAGTGATGTTGATAAACAGGTGGAGCTGGAAGTCACTTATGATGGGAGTGAATTACAGCACCAAGGTGGAGAAGATCAACATGGTGCTACTGAATCTGAATCTTTTAGTCATCCATCTGCCTCATCTGAAGCACATCGAACAAGTATAGCACTTGATAGAGCTAGAAGAGTTGGTGTGGGACCTCCTAGGAGGTATGGTTTTGAGGATATGGTTGCTTATGCCTTTGCAAGTTGCTGAGGAGGTGGAGGTAGATATTCAGGAACCATCCACCTACAAAGAAGCGGTCTCAGGTAGTGAGTCTGCTCAATGGCTCGCTGCTATGGGAGATGAAATGGAGTCTCTGGATAAGAATCAGACTTGGGAGCTAGTCAAGCGTCCTAAGGAGAGAAAAATTGTCACCTGCAAATGGGTTTTCAAGAAGAAGGAAGGGACCTCACCTTCTGAGGGGGTCAAGTATAAAGCTCGGGTTGTTGCAAGAGGGTTCACTCAAAGGGAAGGAGTTGATTATAATGAGATTTTCTCACCAGTGGTCAGACATACTTCCATCAGGGTGCTACTAGCAATAGTTGCACATCAGGATCTTGAACTTGAGCAACTAGATGTGAAAACAGCTTTTCTACATGGGGAGTTGGAAGAAGAGATTTATATGACTCAGCCGGATGGGTTCCAAGTTCCTGATAAAGAAGACTATGTTTGCAGATTGAAGAAGTCCTTGTATAGGCTAAAGCAGTCTCCTAGGCAGTGGTACAAGAGGTTTGACAGCTATATGATTGAATTGGGTTACAACAGGAGTCCGTATGATTGTTGTGTGTATCATTACAAGCTGGATGATGAATCATGGATTTATTTGGTGTTGTATGTAGATGATATGCTTATAGCTGCAAAGTCCAAGTCTGATATTCAGAGGTTGAAGGGTCTTCTCAGTGCTGAGTTTGAGATGAAGGATTTGGGTGCTGCGAAGAAGATTTTGGGGATGGAGATTTATAGGGAAAGAGATCAGAGGAAGCTTTTCTTGTCACAGAAAGGCTACATTCAGAAGATTTTGTCAAGGTTTGGCATGTCAACAGCTAAACTTATAGATACTCCAAGTGCCTCCAATAATCATTTGTCTGTTGCTTTTGCACCCAAGTCTGCTGAGGAGAAGGAGTATATGAGTAGGGTTCCTTATGCTAGTGCAGTAGGGAGTCTGATGTATGCTATGGTCTGCACTAGGCCGGATCTTGCACATGCAGTCAGTGTTGTTAGTAGGTTCATGGGTGATCCTGGTAAGGAGCATTGGCAGGCAGTCAAGATGATTTTTCGCTACCTTCGAGGTACGTCTGATGTTGGTCTCATCTATGGGAATGATGTTCGGTGTTTAGTTACTGGTTATTCTGATTCTGATTATGCTGGAGATGTAGACAGTAGGAGGTCTATGACTGGTTATGTATTTACTCTTGGTGGTTCTGTTGTTAGTTGGAAGGCAACTTTGCAGGCTACAGTTACTTTGTCTACTACTGAAGCAGAGTACATGACATTGACATCAGCTGCTAAAGAGGGAATATGGTTAAAGGGGCTAGTTAGTGATCTTGGTTTGCATCACGATCAGGCCATTGTGTATTGTGACAGTTTGAGTGCAATATGCTTAGCCAAGGATCAAGTCCATCATGAAAGGACTAAGCACATTGATGTGAGATATCATTTTCTAAGGAGTGAGAAGAGGGTTAAGGTGAAGAAAGTAGGTACTGCTGATATGTTCACTAAGCCTGTTCCACAGAGTAAGTTTCAACATTGTTTGAACTTGCTCAATGTTCGTGATTGTTGATTGCCCTTGTTAGGGCAAGTCTGGAGCCTTTAGGGGCTAATCTGGTGTCCTTAAGGGACAAATCTGTTCTGGTTGTCTTTCGGGGCAAATCTGGTTGCAGGGAGGATCTGTGCATTGTGTTCAATGCGTCTGTTATCTGTTTTTCTGGTTCATTGTGAGAGGATTCAAGTCAAGGTGGAGATTTGTAGGATTTATGCCTTGAATTTCGGTCGAAGCTGTTTTGTCGGACCGCCCGACCGGATCGGGCAGGCTCGCCCGATCGGGCGGGGCAGCGACCAAGCAGCATGCCATGGGAGTGAGGCGCCCGATCGGGCGGCATCGCGAACAACGACTCGGGCCGTGTTCGCCCGATCGGGCCCGCGACTGGTTTTGGCTGGGCATTTACCGCCCGACCCGATCGGGCGGCAGTTTAATGATGCGGGATTGGCGATTTTCGGGGTTTGCATATAAATAGGTTTTTTAACCTAGTTTATTAGTGACGATTTTCCCATTAATCATCTCTGTAATTCTGATAATTCTCTCATCAATAATATTATTCTCTCCCCTGCCCGTGGACGTAGCCAACACTCCGTTGGTGAACCACGTTAAATCTGTGTCTGTTTATTTTCAATTTTGCATTCAATATTTGTTCTTTCTCACATCTGTCATAACAATAGACATGTGTACGTTCTCACTTGCAACGTACACTTAAAAATCTCATAAGAAATACTCCCTTCGTTTTTTTTAGTTACTAACTTTACATTGAGGGAGAACCAAAAAGAAAGTACAAAAGTATGAGACAGAAACTAAAAAGTGGGTTAAAATATTAAAAAGTGGATTAAAATATTAAAAAGTGGATGACATTGGTGAAAAAAAGAGGAGAAAGTAGATGGGACATGTTACTAATAATAGAAAAGACAACAATGTGTAGATTAAAAAGAAACAGACTAAAAAGGAAAGTGTGTAGATTAAAAAGAAACGGAGGGAGTATGATATAAAAGATTTCACTAATAGTAAACGCAACTTGGATACCTGCAGTAGCATCGTAGAACCGTTGAACCAAAGAGATGATTGTGCTCTTTCCTGAACCACTTGGACCAACAAAAGCAATTGTCTTTCCAGCAGCTACTGTGAAACTTAGACCATCAAAGATCATGTTGGGCCGTGAGGGATAAGCAAAATAGATGTCTCGGAACTCGAGTTTCCCAGTTATTGTAGGCAATGTTATCCCAGCAACAAGCCGTTTAGAAGAGTCGGTGTCAGTGCAAATCATGCTCCCAATGTTCGTAGCAGCAGCGCTGCCTTTTGCTATTGCAGCAAGGTTTGGAGCCGCATGTCCAAGAGCACTGCAAAATAAAAAAAACTTGATTCAGTTAGGAGTAATAAATTAGATTGGGATGCTTTCATAAATGTGTAATTCTTCTTAAAACTGGTCAGGTCTCAACTTTCTTAGAACTGTTCCATTTACCATTTAAAAATAAGATTCAACGTAACTAAGTTTAGTTCGGTGAAAATCAGTTTAGTTCAGCAACAATAAGTTATGTTGTTCAACAATATCAATAATGTATAAGAGAAAACAAATAGAGAAAATAATGAAGTTATATTCAGTAAAAAGTTGAACGCCTAAAAGGCTCACTGCTACTACATGACTGATAAATTCCCAAACTTATTGTTAGAATGAGAATTCGAACCTAGACAAAGTCCTGGAATTTGGGGTGGTATTTCGCTAAGCTACCTCCTCTTTATCTGATTAATAGTCCTATGAGGAGAAATTGAAAACTATGTTAGTTTGATGACTTACAATCCACTGAAAATGACATTGAAAATTGTTGCAAATGCTTTGCCTCCATTAGTATTGTGATCTCGGACAAGCACGCTGGCATAGCATAGAAGTAAAGCCCAAGTGCATAACAATAGTGCAAAGGTTAAACCCATACCAACTCCTTTTGTAATTCCACTCTTCTTCCCTAGTTTAATGGCTTTTTTTAGTGACCTACCATATGCATCAATTGCTCTGCTCTCTCCTCCAAATGAGTAAACTGTGCGAATTTGTGAAAGAACCTGTTTATTAGGAAAGATCAGTAACAAGGCAAGATATCTAAACTGTATTTCTTAGAATTGCTACCATAAAAAATCAGCCATACACGTGTGTACCATGTGCATGGACGAATGGTGCATATTAGCATATACATGTACTTTTTTTGTTTCTATGGGTCTTTACCATTTTGCTTACTTGCTCAACATTGGGTAGACTTAGAGCACATGATATACCCCGGTATATGATGTAAACTGTATCATCACTTAGTAAAAAATTAGCATAGATGTTACAAAAATTACCTCTTCTGCAACCTTTCCAGATTCAGCATAAGCAGCTTCAGCCTTTTGTGATAGGTTGGACAGAATTACAGTGTAAGCTCCTGCGACGGCCATCAAAGGAATAATAGCCACAGTGACAAGGGTAAGCTGCCATACCAACATGAAGCCTATTATCATACCAACTATGGATTGTGATAGATAACGAACACAATGCCCGACCTGCAAATTTTGAAGAAAGGATTGTATAATATAATACCATTAAAAAGATGTTCACAAGTCACAACAAACATTATTGTTTTTCTTGCCCCCTTTTTATTGTTAGCCATAAAAAAAAGTTAAAGAGTAACAATTGTTTTGTACCACTAAGTAGAGATAGGGGAGATCATGTACCACTGCTAATTTAATTTACTAAGACCCACCAACTAATTAATGCTTAGAACTAATATTCTCACCAACTAATTAATGCTTAGAACTAATATTCCCACCAACTAATTAATGCTTAGAACTGATATTCCACTAATTTTGGGCACTACTTTAGTATAAATTCGTAGTAACAACCAGTTTGATATATGATAGTAATGGTAGTAATGGTAATAAATTAATATATTTATATAATATTTGGGATAGACAAGAATAACATACCATAGACATTAACATTATTAAACTTTATGTACAACATCACAAATGAAATTTTTACTATTACATACTTCTTCCGAATTTTAATAGATGCGTCATATTGACTTTTTACACTATTTCAATATCAACTTTGGACAACATGCGATGCGAGAGAAACCTGGAGAGAGAGGAACCCCACCAAAAGAAACCCCACCAAAAGTAAACCCCATCCATCCCATACCTGCCCTTACGGCTAAAATCAAACCCCACCGGCATTCTTCCGCGCCACCGCAGATTAGGTTCAGCTTAGATGAGAAGAGTCAATCCCGATCATGCTCCCTCCCTTCCTCCCCTATTCTCACCCCCACAAACCCTGAACTTTGCTAGGGCCCTAAGAAGTCCTAACACCATCCCTGCCATCCCAAACCCTCTGTGTAACCCACAGCCATCCATCCCCACCCCTTTTTCGCTCGTGAACCCTTCTCCTCTGCCTGAATGTGTCCGTAAAGGTCATGTGGTTATCCCAATTTCGGCTCAGGATATTAGCGATTTAAGCAAACCATGGCTTGCATCAATTATTTGTAAAGTTATTGGTAAGTCATTCTCATGAGAGTTCTTGAAATCCTTTATTGTGAAAAGCTGGAAGATCCCAGAAGACCAAGAACTAATTGCACTAGGATAGGGATTCTATGCAATCAACTGCCAATCCATTCAAAATAGAGCCTCAATTCTTGCGAGGGGCCCTTGGTTTATACAAGGTGCTCACATCTGGACCCAATGTTGGGAGCCAGGCTTCTGGCCGTCGACGGCGAACTGTAACCAGGGCGTAGTTTGGGTTAACCTACCTGAATTGCCCTTGGAATTCTATAGACAAGATGTCTTAAAGGTAATTCGTTGGGGCAAGTAGTGAAAATTGATACCAGATCTCGTGAGGGGGGTAACAAGCGTTTTGCAAAATTATGTATCCTAGTGGGCAATTCAAGTACACCAGCTACCGGAGCGTGGCTGGGGAATAGCTTTCAACTGCTAGAATATGTGGAAGGGCACTGGTTCTACGGTAAGTGTAACATCTTTGGCCATGGTCAAAACTCATGCATACTCAATCAGGGGAAATCGGCCGGAGAAATGAGAGCGGTGGATGCCGATAAATCGTTACCAAAAGCCCAGGCAGGAGTCATGGCTGGAAAAGGAAAAGAAATACAACATACTTTAGGGTGGGTAAAAAGGGAGGAATTTTCGTAGACAATCAAAGGGGAGATGGACCCCAAAAAAGATTCAAGAAGTAGACAAGGGCAGTTGTCAGGAGGGAAAAGATAGAAGCCACGACTTATCACTGTCTAGGGAGCCTGCTTCTAATACCCTAGACAATCATGTAAACCCATTTTCAGCTTTGCAAAATCTGCCAGAAGATTTCTCGATCATCACAACTGAACTATCTTCCAACCAAATGGCGAAACATGGCGGGTCAACTCCTTTGTTGACAGAGGTTGAGGTTCCCAAGTGTGGGGAAATCTCCATTAATCCCCATATTAGCCAAAGTCAACCGGATTTTAACCCAGAAAACCCACAAAAACCAACCCACACTCTAGAAAAAATTATATCTCCGCAAAAATCAACCCTCTCTCCGGAAAAAAATATCCCCTCCCAAACCAACGATGAACAATCTTCAGGTGGAAATCGAACCGTCTTCCCCACCACCAACATCAGCATCCTTAAGCCCGCTAGTTTTATCACCCGATTCCCCACCAAGAGTGCACAGAATGAGACCCGAAGCTCCGATAATTTTCACAAAGCTAGCCCTTCCCTTAAAACCCGAGACATCACCCCTCTTTGTGGATTATCTCCTGTGCGAGATAATCGAGTTGTCTTTATTCGAAGTGAAGCAAATGATACTCGACCCGAAGAACATTGACATACGCTTCAAAAATCTCCTAATGTATGTCTCGGGGGAAGGTTTCTTTCCTACTCACCTTCCCCAAGTTCAAGACATGTCTCACCTTCCCCTAGTAACCCAAATTCTCCTAAAATGGGTACTAAAACGAGAGGCCGGTCCAGAAGAAGAAGAGAGAGCCCTCCTCCACAACTTCAGACCTTGGCTCGACTCGAAGAGCCTACTTCCCCACCACCGCAAACTTGTGCAACTCAGGAGTGCGCCGGTAACCTTCAAATCAATGAGCAACACCAACGCTCTTCTCTTTGCCGTTCTCCTACCCATGTTGAAACAAATGAAAATAATGTCAAGTTGGGAATAGGTCAGAGGCGGCGGTGGGCTCCGGGAAGCCAAAGTGTGTCTCAATCCACAAAGAGACATCTAGATTTACCCCGAATTGGGGGAGGCTGTACTTCCGTGGAGGATGGAGGAGAATGCCGAACTTCGGCGCCTCAAAAGCAAACCGCACCTTCCCTTTGATATGTCGATTCTAATGTGGAATGTAAGGGGTCTTAGTACCTCCTTGAAAACCATAATCCCGACCTCTTAATTCTAGTGGAGACCTAAGTCTCGAGCCAAAATACTGCATGCCTCATTAATGATCTGGGTTTTGACTCTTCTCATCTCGTGGAACCTACTCGGACTTGTGGGGGGGGGATTCTCCTCATGTGGAAATCCCAAAAGGTGAACATCCACATCTTGGGGGAGAATTTCCAAGGAATATATGCTTTGGTGGAGGTAAGTACCCTTAAAACACCCTTTATTCTTGCTTCTATATACGCAAGCCCTACGTTTATGTTTCTTACAAATTTATGTACTGAGTTTTGCGAGTTTGCTGATGGTATGGATATCCTGTGGCTAACCATCAGCGATTTCCATGAGGTTGCATGCGCTAATGAGAAATTTGGGGGGAAGGCCATTAACCAAAGTCGTGTTAATTTATATGTTGAAACTATGAGTTATTGCAAGTTAATTGACTTAGGGTATAATGTTATGAAATTTACTTGGTCTAATAAACGAAAAATTAATCCAATACTTGAGAGACTCGACCGGGGGTGGGGGAATGAAGCGTGGATTTCATCGTTCCCAAATTATAAACTTTGGCATCTCCATAGGGTCACGACGGATCACTGCCTGATCCTTCTCAAACTTGACAACCCAACCAAATATAGTGGCCCTAAGCCCTTTAGGTTTGAACCTATGTGGATTAGAGATCCTTCCTTCCACCATATGGTTGATAATGCATGTGTTAAGGAGGAGGGTAGTATTAAGATTAGACTTGAGAATGTCCGTGATACCCTCCTAATTTGGAATCAAGAAACGTTTGGAAATATTTATTTTAGGAGAAAAAGAGTGGAGCGGAGACTCCAAGGTACTCAAATTGCGTTACATGAAAATCCTACCTCCCCGTTTCTCTAAAACCTTGAGTTTGACCTATAAAAAGAGCTGCTAGAAATCTTAGAGCAAGAAGAGTGGCTTTTGTACATGAAAAGTAGGGGTTAATTGGCTAGCCGCGGGAGAGAAAAACACGTCGTTTTTCCATAAATGTGTCACTATCCGTCGGAGCACCTCTAGGATCTATTCAATCAGAAAGGAATGCGGTGAAGAGTTAGTCATTATGGAGCAAATTAGGGATCACATTCGTTTAGCCTTTAAAACCCTCTATGAAACCGAGCATTCCTTCTCAAATCGTCACCATGAGGTTGTAGCAGGCACTGTTAGCATTCCCCACTCCCCTACACCTCAAGAGATCAAGTGTGCTCTTTTCTCGATGAAACCCCTCAAGGCTCCCGGACCTGATGGATTTCACGCTATCTTTTTCCATGCTAAATGGGACCTTATAGAGGATTAAGTTTGTGAGGAAATCCAAGCTTGGTTTCATCATAGGTCAATTCCAGAAAATCTCTGTCATGCCTTAATTTGTCTAATCCAGAAACACAAATCATTGTCAACCGTTGTCAAACCCCTCATTCCGGAATGGATCTCCCACAATCAAAACAGTTTCATTAAGGGTAGAGGACCAGAAATCAATCTTGTTGTAGCCTCCGAAATCTTGCATTCCATGCACAAGAAAAAAGGGAATGCAGGTTGGTTTGCGTTGAAAGTTGATTTAGAGAAAGCCTATGATAGGATGGAATGGAGCTTTGTGAGGAAATGTCTAGGTATGTATGACTTAGACCCTGCATCTATTGAGCTTATTATGGATTGCATTTCTAAGGCTTCCTCCTCTGTCCTTGTTAATGGTAAAAAAACTAACTCGTTTTCCCATACCCGTGGCCTTAGGCAAGGTGACCCAATGTCCCCTTACCTTTTTCAGCATGTGCTTAGAGTACTTGACTACCCTCATCAATTAATTTTGTGAAGCTCATGTTTGGACTCCGTTCTTGGTTGGCCGAAAAAGAGTGAAGGTTTCGCATCTGCTATTTGCTGATGATCTTTTGTTGTTTGGGAAAGTAGATGAAAACACTGCTTTTGCGGCCAGGGACGTGTTAGATGAATTTAGTAGGTTCTCAGGTCAAAAAATTAATGAAGCTAAGAGTAGGTTGGTATTTTCCCCGAATACTCAAACCGATCTTAGAGAGCTATTCCAAGATACTATCAATGTGCATGCCTCGGAAAACATGGGGACTTATTTAGGCCTCCCTCTCTTTCATAAGCATCCAAAGAAAAGTGATGTCCAGTTTGTGGTGGAAAGAGTTAGGAAAAAGCTAGCAAGTTGGAAATCGGCTACTCTTGCAAGGGCTAGTAGACTTGTCCTCATAACCTCTACCCTAAATTCAATCCCAAACTACTATATGCAGGCTAATTTCTTTCCCATCTTTACTCTTAATGATCTTGATAGAATCTGCAATAACTTCTTGTGGGGCGCCAAAGAGGGGAAAAATCGCCTTCATCTTGTATCAAAGGATTCGACCTTACTTCCAAAAGAGAGTTGGGGGGGCTAGGGATTTGGAGCCATCTCACTCTCAATCAAATGTTATTGGCTAAGTTGGGTTGGAAAATGTGTCATGGCCCCCCAAACTTGGATAAAGAGTGCATTTCGTCCAAATATATTCACAACAATGACATAACAAGGTTTCATAAAGGCTCGAGAACATGGCAGAGCATTGGTGAAGGGTGGTTTATTCTTGAGTCTAGTTGTCAACGGAACCTGGGGTATGGACAATCAGTCTCCTTTTGGAACGACAATTGGCTTGGGGTGGGATCTATTAGAAGCTTTGTTTCAGGACCCCTAAAGCAAAATGAGATGAACGCCTCAGTGAGTGAGTGTTGGAATTTGGGTAACTGAAATGACCTATCCTTCTCTATAGAACTCCCTACTCATATATCCAAAGAATTCTAGACTTTGATTGGCACCCCTCTAATGAACCGGATCAACCCTTGTCCTCCTTAGTTAAAAACCAAAATTTCTCCCTAAAACAGACGTTCTATCATATCACTATCTCGTCTAGTGAGAAGGTGAAAGATATCTCTTGGGTTTGGGGTGGTACACATCCACCAAAACTGAAATTTTTTTTTTGGTTGCTTTGGTGGGACAGACTCCCTACCCAAACACTCCTCTTCTCTAGAAAAATTGTGCCTAACCCGACGTGTAATTTGTGTGAATCCTTTGATGAAAATGCCCTCCATATGCTTAGAGATTGTGACTATGCCTCAAACATTTGGTCCCTTATTCCCATAGACATTGTTGCCGATATTAGTGACAAGGATTTTTGGTTCAAGCTAAATCTTGCGAACAATGAGCATGTGTAGGGCTTAAGATGGCGTAATCTGTTTCCCTTTATCTGTTATGAAATCTGGGTATGTCGGAATAAGTTGTTATTCGAACGAAGGTACCCGCATCCACCCCTGGAAGTGAGCCTTAAAAAGCCACCTTCGCTGCTTGGGAGTATATATCATCGTAAAGCATCTCGACCTCCCCAAAAGACATGACCTTAGGCTCTATTTCCCTCCCTCTTGACTGGGCGTGTATCCATGTGGATGCATCCTTCACTAACCGGTTTGAACCTTCAGGTATTGGAGGGTGCATTCGGGACCCTCATGGGAATTGGATCAATGGGTTTCAAAAAACTGTGTATACCTTAGATGCTCTCATGGCTGAAATTCTTGCAATAACTCATGGCTTACTTCTAGCTAAAAATGACTTTGTGGATAACGTTATGGTCTTCTCGGATTGCAAGCAAGTTATTCAATTAATTGAACAGGTTAATGATTTTAATGGTGCATATACAACTGCCTTGAAAAATTGTAGGGAGTCCAAACAGGGGTTCAAGGTTGTGAAGTGCGTGTTTGTGAAGCGGGAGCATAATCGAATTGCGGATGCATTGGCAAAGGAATGCCGAAAAAACCAGTTGCAAGTATATGAGTTTAGGGAGCTTCCCCTTCCCCCCATCTATTGTAATGAACTTATTAATATGGATTGTACTGGGTTGTTCAAGCCCATAACTTGAAAACTTGGATGATTTATGCCGATTTTAACCCAAAAAAATAATAATATCAACTTTGAACATATTTAATGCTACTTGTTTCTGCTTAGAAATTAGTCAATGGAGTGATGTGTGTTTAGAGAGACTAAAATCCCGAGTAATCCCGAGTCTTAATGCTTGAGGTCCTGCAAGACAAGGAAAACTGGCCCGGGGGTGTTCCCGGAAAAGCCCCTCCGACGCTCAAGTAAGTTGAGTTAGAGAGAGAAAGTGAGTAATTGTAGAGAGAGTTGCCCTAGTTTTGTTAGGTCAGAATTGAATACTTTTGTACTGATTGGATCTGCTGCTTTTATAATGTTGGGGATTTCCCAGACAGGAAACCCTATTGAGGGAACATCCATGATGTCAGGAAAGTTGTCCCCCATTTATGGTAAAGTTATTTTCTGTCTAAAGAACTGGTGGGCCCCTGGGAAGCTGGTTGAGCTAATCTTTTAAAGGGGCTTGGCCCAATACCCTTACCCTTGGACCGGATCATGGGTCCAAACAATTAGGCCCCACGATGAATAACTGGCTGTGAGACTGTAACATCCCGATTTAATTAGGAAAGACTAAAAAGTAAAAATTTGAACGATTAAGTGTAATGTATGTAATTAGTGTCTTAATTGAGGATACTTTCAAAAATGTGACAAAGGTTTTCTTATATAAAAGCTCTTTAGGAAATGAGTACTCTATTATGTTACATTTGCATATTTGTATATGTGATTATAAGTGTGTGATTTATTAGTTATCAGAATATGTGTGATGGAGTGCTAAGCACCTTCATTCATTAGTTATGTGTTATTTGTTGTTAAGATATATATTGAAAATTTCTAGATATATGAGTGGAAAATAGTTATGGCAAAAGTGCTCATGTACTTATGATTAAAGATTAGTACTGGAAGAACTTTTACAAAATACTTGGATTTAAGTTTGAGGATATAAGAGGTTCTAACCTCAAGTAAGGGAAGTGGTGGACCATGTGGGGTCCCAAAACCACTAATAAAGGTAGGAATTTTATAATTAAGGTTGATTAAAACAAGAAAGGAAATCGGAATTGTTGCTGTTGACCACTTGGGATCAAAAGACCAAAACACCCTTATTAGAGGGGATAAAGCCACGAAATAAATCATTCACATTCTTCCTCACATACACCTTCAACCCTCATAAAAAAAATTTAGCTCCAAGTCCTCACTAAAAGGAGATGCCCAGAAGAGATCTCTCACTCCCCTCTTCCTCGCCATTTTCACGGTGAAGAGGAGTCTTCAACTTTGCTCATTTTTCTTCCATTTTTCCATGAAATCTCTTACATGCAAGTCTTGATTAATGTTGTACATATCCAAGAGCATACTTGGCAAACTTTGATTCGAGTATAAAGGATAAGGAAATAGGAGAAACAGGGGTCATCTTCTTCACTAAGCAAAACAGTAAGTTTTGTCAATTTTTGGGTTAATTAAGCCACTTATCTTGGGGGGTTTCTTACGAAATTTTGTGTGAATGTTAGTGCATATTTGAGGATGCTAAGGAGACAAAGAAATAAGGTTGAAGAGAAGGAATTAATCAAGCTACAAGCTTTGAAGTTTAAGGTACACAAATTCACTCCATTTTGATGACATAGAATTTTCGGTTATCATGATGTTTTGGAGAATAGTTATGAGTATAAACTTTGAGCTAGATATGGATTGTATCTACTGTATTAAAGGGTTTTAATCCATTTAAGTGGTTGCATGTTTGATAAATTGAGTAAAGATACGATTTTTAATATCAAGTGTGTTTTAGTTAATCGGTTTTGTAAAGAAATGTGTGTGTGATTGTGTTTGGATTTTTGTGGAATTGTGTTTGAATTGTTTTGGCATGAATGGGCAGTAGGTCTACTTGGTTTTAAGAGGTTGCATGTGAGGCTATACTAGCCCAAGATTTGTATAAGGATTTCTAAGTGATTTAGTCACAAAACGTGGTTAAAGGACATCTTGTTTTCCATTTAAAAATTATTAGATCACAAAGATTTTGCATTTCAATTTTCAAAACTTATGATTTGATATATGGCAGTATGAATGTGGTATTTAGCAAGAGAAATTTAATTAGATCGAGTGTTTAAGAATTAGTAATGTAATTTCTTCAAAGAATCGATAAGAAGCTACTGACTTTGTAAATGAATTACTTTAGACTTCAAGATAAATTTAAGAACAAAATTTTGAGACAAAGAAATGATATATTTCAATAGCTCAAATATAAATATAGTGTGTGCTAATGAGATTTAAACTATTAATATTTAGTCCTTTCCAAGAAGTAACGTTAAATACTCAAAAACAACGTTTTTTGAACATTGTTTTCGAATTTCCAAAACAATAAGTTAGGAATCTTACTTCACTTGATATAATGCCAAATATGGCAGTACCTAAGAAGTATTTTGGGTTTAGAACATGTTCCATCCTTAATTTTAAAGATATTTCTCAAGTAAGAGGAAAAACACCTATTTTAGCTAAAGGATTTTGTCACTTTGATAACAGTCTACGGTGTAGGTTTTCCTGAATATTTTCTTATTAGAACCTCATAACTAAGTACCACTGGCCCTTGGCCACCTATATATTACTTAAGTTGTTAAATGATTTGATAAACGATGCTAGATTTCAAAAGTTAAAATAGCAATTATGTGGTTTAGAGTTATGTTCTTTTTGGAAAAGAGTTGGATTTCCAAATGTGTTACTAAGCGGAGTTTAGATTCGAAAATATGTTTTTGAATTTGTTTTTATGGGAAGGAGACTATGTGTGAATTGTGTGGGGACATGTCCTAGCTTGCAAGCGCTAAAAAAATCAGGGGTGCAAACTCCGAAATGTGTGGAGGTCAATACCTAGTGTATGCCTCAATGTGAGTTCTCTTCCCGAAATAACTTATCATGAAATAGATTTGTCATAATGAGAAAACATGTGTTTAGTTAGCTGTCAGATTTTGTTATGAGTTTGTGGAGTCATGTGTTGGGCTATTTATCATAAACCTATGCGTTTTCCAAAATATGATTTCTCTATCGAAGAAGCTCTTTTCGATTAGTGTGTGTGTGGGTCAAAATAACCATAAAGTTGTTTTTCTTTCTCCTTTGAAAGACATTATTTGTATTATCTTAGCAACCACTAAAGGTACATCGGTTTTTCGTTAACAACTTCTTATGGAATCATGGACATGATTCCTTTACTTTCAGCCACCCTACTATTTTCTAGGAATGAATTATGTACTAGCATAAGCTGATCTTGTTCTTTGAACCTGTCCTGGTGGGGACAGACTCTTAATTTGTGCAGGGATTTCGAGGTACGCTATCAGGCAACTTTAGGACCTTGTGATGTGATTACGCTATCGCAGAGTCGGGTGCTTCAAACATAATACTTGCTTTACGATTTCTAAATTGTGAATTATGATATTTTGGTATTGAAATGGGTTCCCACATCTTTGTTGTATTTAAACTATGTAATTTATTTGCTCGGACTCCAGTAGGTAACAACCTCCGCTATACTTAGTTCATGTGCTTCCGCTGATTAGATCTAAGTATGATTAGTTTGGTTGTGATTAGTAGCGGGCTGTTACAGGTGGTATCAGAGCCAAGGTTTTATTTTAAAAGAAAAGGATTTCAATTACTTATCTTCATATAAGTATTTGCATACGGTTTAAAAACATAAAAGATTTGCAACTGATTATGTTCGAAAAGCCTGAAGATTGTCGTGTGATGAGTTGTGTGATATTAGTGTGAGTTTACGATTAATATGAATAGCGACTGATTGGTTAGTTGTGTATGTGTGCACCATTGTGTATTAAGTGAATTACATTTGATTATGTGATATCCAAGTTAGGACGTGGTAGACATCATCCAACGAAAATCGTCGAAACGATGTTAGCCAACATTCTTACCGTCGTCAAGGAGATTCGGGTAATTATAAGCGAGCTTATGGGAAGAATTAATAGATTGTGTGCTTAAAGTAAAGGTTAATATGGAAGGTAGAGCATGGAGTAGGGGATCATAACCCCTATACGCATCAGGGAATTTAGGCATATACGATTATTAAGACCTTATCTCTGTTTGAAGAGTGGGCGACATTGGACGCACTTATTGCAGGTTGGTGATTAATATGTGGCTATCGGACGCCTGTAAGGTGATGACACCACCATCGAAAATGTGAATATATATGAACCTGATTAGGTGGGAGGGAACATTAAATGAGTTACAACGCCAAATAGAAATGGCCAAGGAATAGCTGTGAGAAGGAGTCGTATACCAAAGAACATATCTGGTATTAGTGACCTTAATCTCGTACTAGAAGCGCCGTTGCAAAGTAGCAGCGATAGCAGTTACTATTAAGACCCGTGCGACCTATGCTGAAGAAGCAAGAGGAGCCGAGAAATCGCTAGGCGACTAGTTTGAATGTGTTAGTTTCACGTTCTCGGAATTATCGTATACATGCTTGACTTTTCAATGTGATTGGGGTTCTATGTATGAGGTTGTGTGTAGCTAATACTAAGGGAATGAGAAGTATTAGGAATAAGAATGTGTGTGATTATGCTTGAGTATTGTGATTATGCTTTGGTAATAAGTATACGAACTTAATGAGCAAGGGAATAAATGGAAACGAAGTAGTGTGTATTAGTAAATTCCTTGGTGATAAGAGTGAACACCAAATGAATGTACCGTCATTTGTGACAAAAGTCAAATGTGTTGCCTTTTAGGAAATGGTCAGCACAAAGATGACCAGTAAAATAATCAGAATGAGGAGTCCTAAATCAAAAGGACGGATAAGATACATTGAAGGATAAAAGGATTTGTTAAATTCGGATAACAAGTATACAAGTATGGATAATGTTGGAAAGCAAGAGCTATAAATAAGGGAAATCATTTTCTACCTTGAGGCAAGATCGGATGTTGGTGGCTACCTACACTGTTGAGTTTGTGTAGTACATTTTGATAGACTCCTGACTATATGAGTAATGGAAGGGATAATTGAAATGAGATTCCTTGAAGGATTAAATTTAAATGCCAAAGGAAAATTTTGGGTATATAAAGTTTTGAAGACCTGTATGGCCGGGCTCTAGAATATGAATACTACGAGCAAAACGATAACGACACTCAGAAAAAGAAGAAAAGTGAAGAGAACTTTGCGGAAACGGGAGTAAGAAGCCTAATATTGAGTCCGCTGAAACTTTTTTTTTTTGCACTCACCTCATCAGAAAGAAACATCATGGAAATAATTTCAAACGGAGGAACACCCGCTTTAATTATAAGAAGATAGGGCATCTAATCAAGAAACCTTCTATGATAAACCAAGGGAAGGAACTTTCGAAGCAATCAAGACCCAAGAAAAGTATTACAGCTCAAGTAAGCAGGGACATTGAACTATGAGTGAAATAACAAAAGAGGATCATCCAAGACCAAAAAGTAAAGTATTGCCACAAAAGTTGAGGAGTTAGAAGAGTTGTAAGTATTGAGTAGACTTAATGTGGTATATCAGAACTTATGTTATGTGTGAACTATCGTGCACGTGAGTCATTCGTCTAGGGGCATTCCACTCCGCCTTTTCGAATATGTCTACACCAAAGATAGGAAAAAAGTTGTGTATGACGCCAGATGATCTGAATGTCGGTATATAGAATAGAAGTTTCGGTCCGATGTGATTATATGTTGTAAAAGTGTGGTGTTACGATGGTAAATCTATTTTATGGCGGATTCGATTCTATTTGATATAAGATGGTATGGTGGGATTTTAGGAATAAAGTGGTTAATTAAATTGATCTGTTAGAATTGTGAAATCTAAATTTTGCGAGTAAGCTATAGCTTATGAAGAGGACAGAAGGGAAGAGCCACAGGAAGAGTTTCGGTGTCAGGTAATAGGAATTTGTGGAAACAACTTAAAATAAACGGTTTTTTAACCATATACCCCCGACAAATTGGAAAATTCACCATATACCCTTAATGTTTCATAAATTCACCATATACCCATGAGTTTTAAAACTGAACCATGTACCCTTTTTGCTAACGGATGTTAACTCGCCGTTAGTTTTATTTACGATTTTGCCACCATTATCCCCTAACCCTAACTTTAACCCTAATCTAAATCCTAACCCTAAATTCTAAACCATAATCCTTAACCCTAAGCCCGGCCCCCTCCCCCAACCCTAAGCCCGGCCCCCCCCCTCCACCGGCCTCCCTCCCCCGGTTACGGCCCCCCCCCCCCCTCCTCCCTCCCAGTCGCGCCCCCCTTCACCCCGTTGCGGCCCCGTCCCCTCCCCCCCCTCCCCCGTCGCAGCCCCCGTCCCCCCCCTCCCCCTCCGCCCGCATTTTCGCACACTCTCTCTCTCCCTCTGTTTTTCCCAAATCCCGACGCACCACCCTATCTTCGTTGGCCATCACCGCCAACGCACGCCGCACCACCAATCGTGTGCCGCTTGTTGTTGTTTTTGTTGCCGTCGACGGGGAATGGGAGGGTGTTGAGGGCGAGGGAGGGTTTCGAGGAGGAGAGAGACAAAGCAGCGGCAAGGGTGGGTGTTGGGAGGGAAATCGAGCGGGGAAGGAGTGGGTGTTTGGGAGAGGGGAAAATCGACTGAGGGATGGAGTGGGTGTTGGGGGAGGGGAAATCGACGAGGAAGGGGAGGGGGAAATCGACGGTGAGGGAGTGGGGGAGGGGAGGGGGAAATCGACGGTGTGGGAGCGGGGGAGGGGGGGGGCGTGGCGGTGGAGTGGATGGGAGGGATGCGGCGGTGGAGAGGAGGGGAGGGATACGGCGGTGGAGAGGGGATGGGGGTGGGGTTGGGTTAGAAGGGAAGGGGTGGGGGGGGGTGGGTTAGAGTGGAGGGGGTAGGGGCGTGGGTTGGGTTAGAGGGGAGGGGGATGGGGTTGGGTTAGAGGGGAGGGAGGTGGGTTAGGGTTAGATTAGGGTTACGGATTAAAGATTAGGGTTAGATTAGGGTATTAGGATTTTAGGGTTTAGGGTTAATGGTGGCAATATTGTAAATAAAGCTAACGGTGAGTTAACGGCTGTTAGAAAAAGGGTATATGGTGAACGTTTTCGAAAACTCGGGGTACAAGGTGCATATACGAAACATTGAGGGTATATGGTGAATTTTTCGGTTTGTTGGGGGTATATGGTGAAATAACCGTAAAATAAAAGGACATCTCAAGTCCACAAAAGTTTCGATGATGTGTTCGAGAAGAAGCTGTCGGGATTACCCCCGCTAAGTGTGATGGATTATCGTATTGACCCTATCTCTGGTGCTACTTTAATCGAAGAAAGGGCCATATAAATTGGCGCCGCGAGAATAGTGGAATTAAGAAGCATATAAAGCGAGGAGCTTTGAAAGATATACTAAAGCGAAGTATTGTTTGGAAAAGCCTCGCTTCTTCATTGACGAAAAACATGAGTCGTTGAAGTGTTTATCAAGTAATATGGAATCAATAAGGTCACCATCCGAAATAGATATCAACTCAAATAAGTGATTCACTCGAGTCATGAGAAAGAGCTAGAGCCTTATCGAAGATTCATCTTAGTCAAGATTGCACCAACTGTTTCCGACAGTGATGGTATTCGTAAGATTACGTTCCTGACCGATATGAGCATTGCGAGTTTGGTAGTTAACCAGTGCACCTACAACATTTATGGATCCAATGTTGCAATGTTTAAGTCATATTTGGATCAAATTGTAGCGACATCCACCAATCACATTCTAAATTATTTGGGGAACCAAAAAGTTGTGAAGAGTTACTTGAGAACAAAATCGAAGTAATTCAAGAAGCTGGAATGCACGCCAATGTGTCAAGTACGACATCCGGAATAAAGGAGATAAATTTTGAAGGTATGGAATATTAAGTGATATGATCGGTACAAGAATGGCCAACTCTCGCAAATAACTTACGAGATGAGGAAGTACCCGGGATTAGTTGGATTTAACTAAGGATTTGAGAGATAATTCATCTACATAGCTTTGCTAGTTCGAGCCTAATAAAGGTAGACACCGAGTTCGGTAGAATGGGATATATGAGGCGGTATTCGAGGGTTTTAAGCGAACAATAACCGGTGCTTCGACCTTAACCGCTACCTTGGAGTAGAGGGGTTTGAAATTTGAGTTATCTCTCCTAGGAGGAACTAGGGTGCATACTTATGCAGCACCGTATGGTGGGGACTTACGTGTTCCATCAGCTGGAACCACATGATAAATTTTTTACCGGTGTACAACCTCAAGCTCGCAATGATGGTATGAACATTAAGTTATATTGATGTTACCCGTATAGGGTTATGTGTATGGTATATGTGCTTCGGCGGCGAAGGAAGTTAAGTTAAGGATCAATGCTCTATGAGACACCCCGGTCGGGGGTGGAAGAACTCCTAACCGATGATTAAGCGCTACAACCATAAACTCGATACTTATGAGAACAAGCTGGAAGGAGTCGATACATAAATGGATTTATTAGAGAGTTGAGATAGAGTTAAATGCTCAAAATTTGCAAAGTTTGGGGATGAAACAACGAGAAATAAGCAACGATCATAAGTACCCAATAATGAGAATTTGAAGGAAGGAATACTAAGGACACCCAAAATATCCATATTTAGTTCACTAAGGAAGCAATAGACGATTTAAGATATTGAGATATTTTCCGATAAGAAGACCTCAAAGGTGAAGCTGTTAAAATACCTTGCCAATGCTCAAGTAAGTTGCGAGTAGATGTGATAAGCGAGAGAATGCCAAAAATATTACAGCTCTTCCAATATGGAATGGAATGAGTTAATGTGAATTAATTGTGAGCCGTCTTGCGGATACCGTAAGCTTTATCATTGTGTGGGGAAAATCAAATTAAGAACTCGCGGGGCATCCACAACCACCATCTCATATTAAGATCTTCATTTCACGTCTTGCTCGGGGAAAAAAATTTACAAGAAGCATGGGGAACACGTTAAATTAAGAATTGTTTTCAGTAAGGGCCAATTCGAGTGTGTGTGTTAGACTTCAAGAATTGATGAAAAATCGGCTAGCCATGATTGCAACATTCTAGCATCATTCTTGAGCACCACCGAACGTCACTAAATGAAATTTTATATGTCGAAAGTGTCATATTGCGAATAGTTGGAATAATATAATATGAGAAAAAAAAAGGAAGGGGTTCGGTGGAACCTAACCTAAACAAAGGAACTTTGGACGAGGATCGGGCAGCACAAGAGACAATAGGTCGTTCAAACCTATAAAAAAGATATGTGCGACTATCCAAAAAAGAAATTCGAGCATTGTGAAAAAAAAGAAAAAGTAATTATAAGGTATACTCTCCCAAGTAGTATGAAACGATTCGGATTACGGGCGAGTCCGGCCACGGTCATGGGTCTGTGTGAATTATAAGAAAGTGTGATGAGGTAGCTTATGCGGATTCGTTATTAGTAGTGATAATACGAGTTCACTATATTTCTTTCGGCTTCAGTTAAAAAAAAGACATATGATCGCTACCCAATCTTATCTAAGTTATTGTTGAAAGTTTAGGGACGAAACTTCTTAAGGGGAGGAGCATGTAACAGCCCGATTTAATTAGGAAAGACTAAAAAGTAAAAATTTAAACGATTAAGTGTAATGTATGTAATTAGTGTCTTAATTGAGGATACTTTCAAAAAATGTGACAAAGGTTTTCTTATATAAAAGCTCTTTAGGAAATGAGTACTCTATTCTGTTACATTTGCTTATTTGTATATGTGATTATAAGTGTGTGATTTATTAGTTATCAGAATATGTGTGATGGAGTGCTAAGCACCTTCATTCATTAGTTATGTGTTATTTGTTATTAAGATATATATGGAAAATTACTAGATATATGAGTGGAAAATGGTTGTGGCAAAAGTACTCATGTAATTATGATTAAAGATTAGTATTGGAAAAACTTTTACAAAATACTTGGTTTTAAGTTTGAGGATATAAGAGGCTCTAACCTCAAGTAAGGGAAGTGGTGGACCATGTGGGGTCCCAAAACCACTAATAAAGGTAGGAATTTTATAATTAAGGTTGATTAAAACAAGAAAGGAAATCAGAATTGTTGTTGTTGACCACTTGGGATCAAAAGACCAAAACACCCTTATTAGAGGGGATAAAGCCATGAAATAAATCATTCACATTCTTCCTCACATACACCTTCAACCCTCATAAAAATATTTAGCTCCATGTCCTCACTAAAAGGAGATGCCCATAAGTGATCTATCATTCCCCTCTTCCTCCCCATTTTCACGGTGAAGAGGAGTCTTCAACTTTGCTCATTTTTCTTCCATTTTTCCACGAAATCTCTTACATGAAAGTATTGATTAATGTTGTACACATCCAAGAGCATACTTGGCAAGCTTTAATTCGAGTATAAAGGCTAATGAAATAGGAGAAACAGGGGTCATCTTCTTCACCAAGGAAAACAGTAAGTTTTGTCAATTTTTGGGTTAATTAAGCCACTTATCATGGGGGGTTTCTTACAAAATTTTGTGTGAATGTTAATGCATATTTAAGGATGCTAAGGAGACAAAGAAATAATGTTGAAGAGAAGGAATTAATCAAGTTACAAGCTTTGAAGTTTAAGGTACACAAATTCACTCCATTTTGATGACATAGAATTTTCGGTTATCATGATGTTTTGGAGAATAATTATGAGTATAAACTTTGAGCTAGATATGGATTGTATCTACTGTATTTAAGAGTTTTAATCCATTCAAGTGGTTGCATGTTTGATAAATTGAGTAAAGATACGATTTTTAATATCAAGTGTGTTTTAGTTAATTGGTTATGTAAAGAAATTTGTGTGTGATTGTGTTTGGATTTTTGTAAAATTTTGTTTGAATTGTTTTGGCATGAACGGGAAGTAGGTCTACTTGGTTTTAAGATGTTGAATGTGAGGCTATACTAGCCCAAGATTTGTATAAGGATTTCTAAGTGATTTAGTCACAAAATGTGGTTAAAGGACATCTTGTTTTCCATTTAAAAATTAGGTTTTAGATCACAAAGATTTTGCATTTCAATTTTCAAAACTTATGATTTGATATATGGCAGTATGAATGTGGTATTTAGCAAGAGAAATTTAATTAGATCGAGTGTTTAAGAATTTGTAATGTAATTTCTTCAAAGAATCGATAAAAAGCTACTGACTTTGTAAATGAATTACTTTAGACTTCAAGATAAATTTAAGAACAAAATTTTGAGACAAAGAAATGATATGTTGCAGTAGCTCAAATATAAATATAGTGTGTGCTAATGAGATTTAAACTATTAATATTTAGTCCTTTAGGGAATTAACGTTAAATACTCAAAAACAATGTTTTTTGAACATTGTTTTCGAATTTCCAAAACAATAAGTTAGGAATCTTACTTCACTTGATATAATGCCAAATATGGCAGTACCTAAGAAGTATTTTGGGTTTTAGAACATGTTACATCCTTAATTTTAAAGATATTTCTCAAATAAGAGGAAAAACACCTATTTTAGCTAAAGGATTTTGTCACTTTGATAACGGTCTACGTTGTAGGTTTTCCTGAATATTTTCTTATTAGAACCTCATAACCAAGTACCACTTGGCCCTTGGCCACCTATATATTACTTAAGTTGTTAAATGATTTGATAAACGAAGCTAGATTTCATAAGTTAAACTAGCAATTATGTCGTTTAGAGTTATGTTCTTTTTGGAAAAGAGTTGGATTTCCAAATGTGTTACTAAGCGGAGTTTAGATTCGAAAATATGTATTTGAATTTGTTTTTATGGGAAGGAGACTATGTGTGAATTGTGTGGGGACATGTCCTAGCTTGCAAGAGCTAGAAAAATCGGGGGTGCAAACTCAGAAATATGTGGAGGTCGATACCTAGTGTATGCCTCAATGTGAGTTCTCTTCCCGAAATAACTTATCAAAAAACGGATTTGTCATAATGAGAAAACATGTGTTTAGTTAGGTTGTCGAGATTTTGTTATGAGTTTGTGGAGTCATGTGTTGGGCTATTTATCATAAACCTATGCGTTTTCCAAAATATGATTTCTCTATCGAAGAAGCTCTTTTCGATTAATGTGTGTGTGGGTCAAAATAACCATAAAGTTGTTTTGCTTTCTCCTTTGAAAAACATTATTTGTATTATCTTAGCAACCACTAAAGATACATGGGTTTTTCGTTAACTACTTCTTAAGGAAACATGGAGATGATTCCTTTACTTTCAGCCACCCTACTATTTTCTAGGAATGAATTATGTACCAGCATAAGCTGATCTTGTTCTTTGAACCTGTCCTGCTGGGGCAGACTCTTAATTTGTGCAGGGATTTCAAGGTACGCAATCAGGCAACTTTAGGACCTTGTGATGTGATTACGCTCTGGCAGAGTCGGGTGCTTCAAACATAATACTTGCTTTACCATTTCTAAATTGAGAATTATGATATTTTGGTATTGAAATGGGTTCCCACATCTTTGTTTTTTTTTTAAACTATGTAATTTATTTGCTCGGACTCCAGCAGGTAACAACCTCTGCTATACTTAGTTCATGTGCTTCCGCTGATTAGATCTATGTATGATTAGTTTGGTTGTGATTAGTAGCGGGTTGTTACGAGAGACGACCCTTCTCGTCTAAAGGCGTTGTTCGGCGGAATTTTTAAATGTTGCCTAACCCCTAGTAAGCCAGGTGAATCCCGAGACGATGCCCTAGTGCTCGACCACGAACGGCCCCGAGTAGGGGGGGAAGGCCCTGCTCTCCCGAGTACATGTGGTAGCCTGGGACTTGCTTCCAAGAGGCCCCGAGATGATGCCCTGGGGATTGACAATGAACAATCCCAGGGGAGGGGTCTGTTCCCGAGTAGATGTGGGAGCCTTGGACTCGCCCCCAGCGACCCCGAAATGGTGCCCTAGTGCTTGATCGAGGGCGACCTCTAGAGGGGAGATTCTGCTCCCGGACTTAATTTGCCCGGATCAGAGTCGGTGCGGGACCCGTGGCCTGCTCCCAAGCAATCCCGAGCAGGAGGACGTGTTTTCCCGAGTCGGTGGGGGAAGCCTTGGGCTTGTTCAGTGTCCTTGAGGGAGAACTCTACTTCCCCGAGTTCATCTGTCGGCCATGGAGGTCTTGCTCTCCCGAGTTAATGTGTTGGACCCCCAATTTAGGCCCCTCCTCGGGAAAGAACGGATCCTTCTAGGGTTACACCATGCCTTCTCGGGGGATAACGAGTCCTCTTGGGGTTACCCCACGTCGGTCGTGGAGATGCTTAGCTAATATTTGGCTAAGTGTCGAGCCCCTGGCAAGATTGAGGTGGGTATGCGCCAACTCGGGGGCTAATGAGCCCCTCTATAGAGATCCCGAGTTAGCCATGGAGATACTTAGCCAAATGTTGACTAAGTATTGAGCCCCCTGGCAAGGCCGAGGTGGGTATGCGCGAACTCGGTGGGCGATGAGCCCTCCCATGGGGACCCTGAGTTGGTCATGGAGATACTTAGCCAAATGTTGGCTAAGTACTGATCCCCCTGGCAAGGCCGAGGTGGGTATGCGCCAACTCAGGGGCTAATGAGCCCTCCTATGGGAACCCCGAGTTGGTCATGGAGATATTTAGCCAGATGTTGGCTAAGTACTGAGCCCCCTCGCAAGGCCGAGGTGGGTATGCGCCAACTCGAGGGCTAATGAGCCCTCCTATAGGAACCCCGAGTTGGTCATGGACATATTTAGCTAGATGTTGGCTAAATGCGAGCCCTTTGGCAAGGCCGAGGTAGGTATGCGCCCGACTCGGGGGGCTAATGAGCGCTCCTATGAGGACCCCGAGTTGGTCGTGGAGATAATTAGCCAAATGTTGACCCAATGCTTGAGCCCCCGGCAAGGTCGGGGTGGGTGTACGCCGACTCGGGGGCTAATGAGCCCTCCTATGGGGACCCCGAGTTGGTCATGGACATGCTTAGCTAAATGTTGACTAAGTATTAAGCCCCTGGCAAGGCCGAGGTGGGTGTGCCCTGACTCGGGGGCTAATGATCCCTCCTATGGGGACCCCGAGTTGATCATGGAGATGCTTAGCCAAATGTTGACTAAGTATTGAGCCCCCTGGCAAGGCCGAGGTGCGTGTGCGCGCCAACTCGGGGGGCTAATGCGCCCTTCTATGGGGACCCCGAGTTGGGTGGAGGAGCGCTCACGGTCTCATGGTACGTAGGCGATGGATCGGTTGGTGACCCGATGCTAGTGTGATCCCGAGTGGGTTTAGTCTCTTCGGTGAGCTGGGTCTTAGTCCCAACTTTTCGGGCGTTTGACCATTGACCATTGACCGCTAGTATTGGGACGTTAACCGTTGACTTTCCCTTTGATGGGAATGGGGCCTTAATACTATGGGTTTTTGTCTTTGGGCTCTTCTTGCTATAGGCTTGTCTTTTGGAAGCCCACTAAGGGTGGTGCAGGAGTTGTCGCGGCGCGGGAATAGTGAGGGATCTATATAGAGGGGGAGAGACTTATTTTTCGTACACTCCGATCATTTGTGAAGTTTCTCTTTCTCTCCTCTTTATCTCTCTAGATAAGCTCACGAAAATCCTGTGCATTTGTTCCCGCTGAGTTGGTCCAATCTTTCGTACTGTGCCCGTCCAGAGTTCTTATAACCCCGAAAAGGTATGCTTTTCTTGTGTTTTACTTCCTTATTGCTTTACGTCGTAGATCGATCCCCCTAGAATGGACCCCGAGTCAGACCCCGAGTCGGAGTCGAGTACCCCCGCCTCCTCTCCTTACAAACTTTATGAGGAGATCCGCGGGGAAGGTGGCTTTTTAGTTAGTACTCGGATACCTTGCCCGGATCCCTCGGCGGTGCCCGAGGCAGTTCCTTTACCTAGCCCTTCTGATTCTTTATCGGAAGAAGACAAGGGTGTAATCCCGGGTCCTTGGGATGTGTCGATCGCGCACGGGCCTTGTGTTAGGAGTTATTTAGATAGATATATTTATGATGGTGTAGTGATGGTGTCGAGAGAAGTAACGAGGAGGATGAGGGCCCTAGCACTTCAGGCCAAGACTACCCTCCAATGGACCCCAGGGAGGTCCTCACACCTACTACCCAGACCCTATATTTATGAAATATATGGTGGAGAAGATTCAAACATATTAGGACCAAGTTTTGGATCCACGACATACCCTTTCTTTGTTGTACGCGCCAAGCATACCGAGGCAGTTCGCGCCCCCGGCGGGTGTGCGTCGTTTTAGCAGTATGCAAATGGGCCTCGAATTCCCCCTTGCATCCGTTCATCCGTGATTAACGCTTATCAACTAACCCTTACCAATCTTCTTCCCAACGGTTGTCTCACAATAAATGGGTTTGTGGCTATCTATGAGTCCATTGTCCATTGGGGTTACCCCGAGCGTGCGTTTATGGCGCAACATGTTTATTTTGATGTTGGGTCCTGGCGCGGACATGGCCCGGGATGGTTTAGCTTCCGAGTGTCGGGCTAGTTATAAGGTAATCTGTGATGCTCCTTCGAACCAAAAAGGCTTTAGGCGGAATTTTTTTCATATATACACTAGTGATGAGTTGGGGATCCCGATTCTTCTGTGGAAGAAGGTCCTCGCTTTGGCTTGAATCAAACTTTTCCGATATGTCTCGCCGAGGCGGTTGCGGGAATCTATTTTTCCACAACGCCAAGACTACGACCGGGGGCCTCTCGTATGTCCCCAAGAATTGGCTCCCTACCCGCTACGAGATACGGAACGAGGCGTTCTGGCGGGCTGCGGGTTTGAGCTCGTAGTTGTGATAAGGGTAATCCCGCCTTTGTTTTTGTAAAGGTCTTTTTTATGCTATGTGTTTGACGTTTCCTTTGTTTCGGTGGTTGCCGAGATCGGCCAGGGTCCCGAGATGGTGAGCGATTCATCGACCATGCCGAGCCGGCCCTGAAGGCGATTGGCGAGGTAGATGGGGAGACAATGTCCATCCCTCCTCCTCCTAATAAGGTAAATGTTACTTGTCTTTAATAGTGCTCACGATCCCAGACAAGACACGGATCCTAAGAGGCCCAAGAAGCCTTCCGTTCGGTCTCGAAGGTTGAAAGGAGATACCGAGAAGGCTCAAGCTGCAGAGAAGCAGGCTAAGTCCAAGGCGTATGATAAGGCATTGTCGGGTGTATCTACAGGCTCTAAGCGCAAGTCAGGGGACAATGAATCTTTCTTGGAGGTGGTTGAGTTGGAGGAGCCTCGGGTTAAAAGGACGGCCCGACCAAATTGGAGCGGGTGCGCCCTTCAGCAACATAACCCATACCCGAAGCTTGCCCGAGTGTGCCATGTAGTTCGGCAGATCTAAGAGGGCGGATGATTTAGTTCTAGCGGCTCCGAGCTCCGAAGAGCTCTGGGTTGGAAGTAAGTGTTGCTCCCGGACATGGAGCTTGTACTTTTTTAACTTTGTTTCGATAATGCTAACCCCGTCTTGCTCTTGCGAGACCTCCATCCGAATGACCTCGTTGATACGTCACCGGGTCCAACTTGAGGGACGAGATTGTCACTTTGAAGAAAGAGGTTGGTGATCTGAAGACCAAAGTGTCGGCTAACAACAACGAAGTGAATAAGCTAAATGCCGAGCTCGACTCGCAGAAGGACACGTTTGAGAAGGCCAACAAAGCGTTGAAGGAGGCCACTACTCTAAAGGATAGCAACAAGAAGCCTCGAAACTCATTGGATGCTTTGCCTTGATTGGCGCAACGAGGCTAAGAAGAATCTTTAGGGAGCTCCGGTGTAGGCTGGACGAGTTGTGAAGAAGCACAAGTTTCTGCCAAAAGCTAAAGAAAGTTGAGGCCAAGCTTCCGAAGGCCCGGAAGGAGTGGTTGGATGAGTGGAAGACTTCCCCCTAGGGGTTGAACTACTTGGGCAAGATGGCTTCCGCATCCTACCGTCTCGGGACCCGAGAGACCAAGCAACGCCTCCGGCGATTTTTGGATCGACTCAAATGCTTCCCTGGGTGGAAAGTTGTTGAAGCCGAGTTTGATCGTCGAATTGCCCTAGAGCAACGAGGCGAAGATAAGGGAGAGGCCTCACATACCCGGGTGCTTCTCGGGTTCGGGGTCCGATCTTGGAGTCAACCCTTGTTACTCCCAGGGCGTTTAGTCCCGGGATCTTTGCTGAGGAGGAAAGCTCCTTGCGACGATGGGGATGAAGCTCGGGGTTCTCGTTTCGCCGAAGCTGAAGTCTCGATGAAGATATGGGGGATAATTATGAGGGAACCCCAAACAAGGAACTTCTTTGCTTGATTTTATTCTTAGAATTTTATCCACTTTCTGTTTGAACTTTTTATGGATCTTGAGAGTACGTTTCTTGGGTTTTCTTTTGCTTTTGATGCCCGAGAGTATGTTATCGGGGTGTCTTTAGGTTGTATTTTGCAATGAACTTTTAAGTTTATGCCGGTTTCTTGTGGTTTACCGAATTTACTTGTTTTTTTATGTTTGCAATTTCCCCAAGTTCTTTATTTTGTTAAATGCAACTGTCGTGACCAAGTATTCGTTAAATTTTTGCTTCATTCATAACTCCAGAGATTACGCCAACTCTATGGGGTACATTGTTGCCCAGAGTTGTGTTTAACAAAATAAACTACTGGCTCAAGTGTGGGCTAAGTTTACAAAATATCCTCCCAACTCTAACAGTGGTACAATTGATTCCCCGAGTTATGGTTAACAAAATAGACTAAAGGCTCAAGTGTGGCTGTTTACAAGATGAGGCTCAAATGTGGCCAAATTTTCAAAATAATGGCTCATGTGTGGCCAAAACAATGGCTTATGTGTGGCCAAGTTAGATTCTTGCTCATTAAATGTAGTATTTCTTCGGATCGTTCGCGTTCCAAGGTCGTGCCAAGGGGGTGCCTCCAGGTGACTCGAGTTAGTATGTTCTGGCTTGACTACATTTGTTACCTTATAAGGTCCATCCCATTTTAGTCCGAGCTTCTCTTTCAGATGTGCCAATCTCGTTGCCTCAACTTTCCTCACTACCCAGTTGCCAACATGAATGGGTCTGGCATTAACCCTGAGGTTGAATTGCTTGATAACACGTTGTTTGTTGCGTATGGACTTGAGTAGCGAGTCGCCCCGAGCTTCGGGGAGCAGGTTGAGATTGACACTCTTCTCTTCTTCATTCTGCTCATAGTCATAGAATGTCATCCTTAGGGAAGGTATCCCGACTTATTTGGAAGGACAACGTCACTACCATAGACCAGGCTGAAGGGTGAATGGCCCGTTGCTTCTTTCACGGTTGTTCGTGCAGACCATAACACCCATGGAAGGTCATAAATCCATGCTCCCTTGGCCCCCTCCAGTGACTTCTTGATTCCATTCAGAACTACCTTGTTTACGGCCTCTACCTCGGCCATTTGTACGGGGTCGGGAGACCGCTGAGAATCTCGTACGAATGCGAAACCTATAACAGTATTCCGGGTAGGCCCCTTTGTTGAATTATCTCTCGTTGTACGAGATGATGGTCCTTAGGACCCCGAGCGGGTGATGATGTTCCTCCGGATGAAGTTACATACTTGATTGTATGTTATGTAGGCTAGGAGGTCCGCCTCGACCCATTTGGTGAAGTAGTCGATGGCTACTAGGAGGAACCTCCTTTGCCCCGAGGCTGCTGGGAATGGACCTATTAGGTCCATCCCCCATTTATCAAAAGGTAGGACAGCTTGAATGGTGGTTAAGGGATTGGTGGGAGCCCGCGGAATGTCCCCATGGAGTTGGCAGTTGTGACATTTCTTCACCAATTCTGTGGCATCATGCTTCGAGGAGGGCCAGTAATATCCGGCCCTTAGAGCTTTCCCGCTATAGTTCTGGCCCCTTGGTGGCTGCTGCAGGATCCTTCATGGATCTCCCGGAGGATGTAGTTTCCTTCGAAGGGAGTTGCACATTTGAGTAGGGGGTGAGTTTAAGACTTTTTGTACAAGTGGCCTTCATGCTAGATGAACCACCCCGCCTTTCCCTCTAGGCTATCAGCCCTCTTTCTCATCCGAAGGTAACAACCCGTCTTTTAGGTATCTGATAATCTCTTCCATCCAGGAGCCTGTCCTGTTGATGGTATGTACTTGGAATGAATTGATGCTTGGTTGGTTTAGGACTTCCCAGATGATGGTTCAAGGGTTCAACCCCTCTGCTGAACTTGCCATACGGGCCAAAGCGTCAGCTTGCTAGTTTTCTTGATCTCGGGGAAGTGTTGTATGTTGAATGAGGACATCTTCTTGATGAGTTCCTGGGTCTTGTCTTGGCCTCGTACTCCCCCGAGACCTGTCCTACAATAAGCTGCGAGTCCGATTTGGCTGTTACTGCCTGGGCTCCCGAGTTGATGAAAATTTGGAGGCCTAGGATCAGAGATTCGTATTCAGCCTCGTTATTGGAGACCAGAAAATCAAACTTCACAACATATTCCATTTTATCCCCGATCGAGGGTATAACTACTAGCCCGGCTCCTGCTGCTGCTTTGGTGGCTGAACCATCCACTTGCAATTCCCACGACTCCCTTTCCCTCTATGCATGGGCCTTGATCGCTCTCCAGAGGCTCGTATTCCAACCCGAAATCGGACAAGCCGGTCTCCCACTCGGTCATCCGAGTCGAATGATTTATGCTTTCAATCACTTTCCGGATAGGTTGCCCGGTTAGGACCTTAATAGGGTACGCCTGACATGGTTTCAACTTTCGACTCGCCATTACTAGCGCAAAACTATCTTCTCAATCTGGTTGTATCTTACCTCGGCTCCTCTATAAGCGTGGCTGATGAATTACACTGGTGCTGAGCTCCTTCTCTTTCCGCTACTAGCACGGCGAGAGCATATTATGATATCTGACAGATAGATGTAGAGTGTTTCTCCCGGCAAGGGTGATATGAGTTTGGGCAATGTTGCCAAGTGTTGTTTGTTTGTTGGAAAGCTCGCTTTAGCCTCGCCATCCCAGTCAAACTCCTTCCCTTTGAGTGCTCTAAAGAACAGTAAGCTCTTGTCAGCTGAGCGGGATAGGAAGCGGCCCAACGCTGCTAGGCACCCTATTAGTCTCTGAACTTCTGTAACATTCCATGGCAAAGACATTTTTAACACGGCGTTGATTTTGTCGGGATTAGCCTCTATTTCTCTCTCATCCACCAGGAACCCGAGGCACTTCCCCCCTTTTGCACCGAACACGCATTTCTTCGTATTCAGCTTCAGGCCATGGCGTTGTAAGGTGTTCAGGGTTTTCGCCAGATCCCCGACGTGGTCTGTTGTCTTTTTACTCTTCACGATCATGTCGTCCACGTATACCTCAATGTTCCTCCCGAGTTGCTCCTCAAAGACTTTGTTAATTGTTCGTTGGTAGGTAGCCCCTGCGTTCTTTAGCCCGAAGGGCATCATTTTGTAGCAGTACATGCCTTGGGCTGTAACGGATGTCGTGTGTATTCTGTCCTTTTCCTCCATCGGGATATAATGATATCTCGCATTGGCATCCATAAAGTCGAATCTACCAGCATGTCAATTTTTGGGAGGGGATGATTATCCTTTGGGCATGCTTTGTTCAGATCAGTGAAGTCGACACACATGCGCCAAGCTCCACTAGCCTTCTTTACTAAAACCACATTGGCCAGCCACTCAGTGTACTGGCACTCCTCAATAATGCATGCCTCTAGCAGCTTGTTATCTTCTGCTGCTGCTGCTGCTTTTCTCTCGGGCTCAATGCCTAAGTTTCTGCTTGATGGGGCGGAAACCTTCTTTGATATTCATCTCGTGGGATGCAAGTTAGGGTCTAACCCCTGCATGTCGGAGGCGGAGTAAGCGAATACATCCTTGTACTCCCGCAAGGTGCTGATGAGTTTGTCTCTGATCTCAAGGGTGACTGGTGAGAGTTGTGCCAATCCTCATCACATGCCCGAGATCTTCATCTATCATTACTTCTTCATCCTCCTCGACCGGCTGGGGTCGTTCATATGACTTCGGATTTTATGAAAGGTAGACTCTGAGGCCTGTGGGGATATCCTCGGGGTCTTCCTTCTTCCTCTTCTTTGGTCGCTCTTCTTTCGTTGAATTTGTTTTGAAACTATTTGTATAACATTCCCGAGCTGTCCGCTGATCACCTTAAATTTTCCCGACTTGACCTTCGTCTGTTTCGTACTGCATGAGTAACTGGTATACCGAGATGGCTGCTTTTATCTTTTTCATGGTGGGCCTGCCCATGATAGCGTTGTAAGGAAGCGGGTTATCGACCACTAGGAAGTCGACTGGTAGGCTTCTTCCCTTTCCAATTTCCCCGAGTCTTACAACCAATTTTACATACCCGAGGGGGTATGCGATCCTCCCCAAAAGCCTATCAGCGGCTGATTGGTCGGGGTTACGTCTTTCTCGGTATACTTGAGCTTGTACAAGCAATCTAGGGTGAAGATGTCTGCTGAGGAGCCGCTATCGACTAGAATCCTCTTAACTTGGGAATTGGCAATCTTCATCTCTATGACAAGGGGGTCATCATGGGGGGCATGAATGTGCCGGTCAGGCTCCCCAAACGTCATGACGGGACACTCCGCCCTTATCGGCTCAATTTCTAGAACCTGCTGCTTCATTGATTGGAGATGGGCCTTGCAGGCTCGACTTGTTTGGCCCCCCCGAAGCATGGCCTCCTGTAATCACTTCGACATACCCGTCGGTGTTATCGCTATTATATTTTCCTTCCTTCTCCTTCCCCTTCCCTTCCCGATAGTGCTTGATGTATCCGTTCAACTTTCCCTGATCAGCTAAGTGATTCAAGGCCTTTTTCAGTTCCCGACAATCTTTGGCGGTATGCCCGCATTCCCGGTGGTATTCAAACCACAATCGTTGATCCCTTCTTTCCTTTAAAGTCCTTATGGGGGAGGGATGGGCAATACCGACTTGTGCTTTAGATCTAGGTAGATCTCACGTCTGCATCTGTTGAAGCGTGGATCATTCCCGTTATCCGTAGCTCTCGGGAGGAGTTGTTGATTGTTTTTGTTGCTTTTGTTGGATTCCCGGTAAGGGGTTTCTTCCTTTCTTTTCTTTGATTTTTCGATAACTGGCGTGCAAATGTCTGAGGCTTGAATGAACTTCTGGGCCCGACTCATGGCCTCAGTGAATGTGGTGACTTCATTCTCGATCGGCCAAGGACCATCTGAACTTGCCTGGCCAGAGCCCTGACATTAAGGCGGTGAAGGCTACCCCGTCTTGGAGGTCAGAGATCTTTAGGGATTCTTCATTGAATCGTTTAATGTAGTCGACCAAACTTTCATGCTCCTGCTGTTTGATTGACATTAAATGAATGCTTGTCTTCTTATGCCGACGTCCGGCGATGAAATACTAGTGAAACAATGCTTCTAACACTGAGAAGTTAGTAATTATGCCAAGAGAGAACCCTGAGAACCAACTGAATGCTAACCCCTTGAGAGTCGTTGGGAAATAACGACACCAAGCGGCTTCGCACCCTGTGTGCACACTCATCTGGACCTTATAGGCCGCCATATGATCATCAGGGTCATTGTTTCCAGAATATTGCTCAATTAGGGGGACCTTGACCTTGCCTGGATTAGGAACCTCCATGATCTCCCGACTAAAGGGTGTCATGAAGTTCTGTACCCCTCGGTTGACCAAGACGGGACTCCAGTTTTGTGGGGGTCCCGAGTCTCCATCGCCTTCAGCCCTGGTTTTCTTGGACCCGAGAGGGGACCCTTCCCGCCCCCTTCGAGGAGTCCGAGATTTGGCCTGCTCCTCTTGGTGGGTCTTCTCCTAATTGGCCCTCCTCTTGTCGTTTAGTAGGTTCCGGGCAACCTGCTCCATTCGACGCCTACGATTCTCCTCAATGATTCGTCGGGCATCCGAATTTGGTGTCCTACGAGAGTTAGCCTGTCGGGATCTTTCTCCCCCCACTTGTTGCCCGTCCCGGTTAGGGACTTGAGTGTTTAGATCAGCCCTGACCTGAGGCTCTCCCTGGGTCAGTTCTCGGGGTATCCCTTGGTTGAGTTGGGGGATTCCCGCATTGAACTCTGTAAAGTTGCGTTGCATGTTCGCATTCAACTTTGCTGAGTGATCCTTTCTAAGTCCCACCATGGTGATGGGAGGTGGATCGGGTTGGTATTGTTCTCGGGGAACGATGTGCTCTTCGTTACGAGGAGTAGATCCCTCATCATCGATGGCAAGCGATTCGACCAGCACATTGGGTTGCTGGGACTGAATCGAGGTCGGCTGGGGCTGATGTGAAGCTCGGGTAGTTTTCCTTCGAGGTGCCATGTTGCTCTCGGTACGTAGCTTTGAGATGTAGTATCCCCACAAACGGCGCCAAACTGTTTCTGCTTAGAAATTATCAAAGGAGTGATGTGTGTTTAGAGAGACTAAAATCCCGAGTAGGTGTATAATCCCGAGTCTTGATGCTTGAGGTCCTGCAAGACAAGGAAAACCGGCCGGGGTGTTCCCTGTGAAAGCCCCTCCGACGCTCAAGTCGGTTGAGTTAGGAGAGAAAGTGAGTAATTGTAGTGAGAGTTCTCTCGGTTTTGTTAGGTCGAATTGAATACCTTTGTTCGATTGGATCTGTTTGCTTTTATAATGTTGGGGATTTCCCAGACAGGAAACCCTATTTAGGGAACATCCATGATGTCAGGAAAGTTGTCCCCCTTTTTTGGTAAAGTTATTTTCTGTCTAAAGAGCTGGTGGGCCCTTGTGGAGCTTGTTGAGCTAATCTTTTAAAGGGGCTTGGCCCAATACCCTTACCCGTGGACCGGATCATGGGTTCAAACACTACTAATTTATAAAAATAAGTGTTATTATTTTAGTTGTTGTTGGGTTGAACACATCAACTCTTCTACTCAACAATCAACGAGTAAATGATTGTTGCTTCCAAGCCTCCTCCTCTCCCCTATCTCTCCTCTTCCTCCTCAAAAAACCCTAATCCTTCCCTCTCTTAGTTTGGGCTGCCATCATCCTTTTGATGGTGGTAAGCCCCAATTCTTCCTTTTTCTTCTAGTTTTCATTGTTTTTATTATTAATAATCTTCCATTCTATCTCTTTTTTGAGAGTTTTCTACCCAATTTTTGGGTTCTTTCTCTCCATTCATGGGAGTTTGGAGTTTATTTTTATTCTCTTCCCACGTAGGAAGTTTAAAAATTCGTATGAGAAATTGTTCCTATTGGTTGAAGTTCAAGACCATCAACATCGAATTATTGAAATTTGGATGCGGTTAACATGGCTAAATCAAGAATTTTCTTCCCCAAACTATGTCACAATGTTAGACTTACCCATCAATAGCGCTTAATTCAGCAAATACAAGGGGGTTCTTGTTTGTATTGCTCGATTTGGTTCATTGTAGTTTCTTCGAAGTTGAATTTGATTTGATCTTGTCTAATTATATCTTGTTTTTCTTTAATACTTTTTGTAGATATCGTTTTGACCTTCGTCTTTTAGAAAAAAAAAAAAGATTGTTGCTTCCATCTTCTACTACGTGCGTGTCGGGATTGAATAATTGTTTGGGAGTGGGGTGGAGTTAAGGATAGCTTGTACGAAATATAAGTAATTTTTATTACCAAAATTTCTTGAAAGCAAACTCTTGTAACTACTTTATATATGCAGTTTCTCGATTGTTTGATCATATAGGTAAAATTGTACAAACCTTATCACCTAGTGGCATATTGTACCAATATTGTATCACTAGAAATCTGGAAGATCAAACTTTTGCTTTGGGCTTCTGTCTCTATAAAATGGATATCCCTTTTCAAAACTGCGTTGAGATACTTTAAGCGCAAGCATATTGCTTGTCTTTCTCCAGTCTCGCTTCCAGTGCCGCAACACCTGAGAGGCGAAAAAAAATTTGATAAGATAGTAAAACATCTCGAAACAGATGATGGTCAACTCGATATACTTCCTCTGTTTTTTTAGATGATTCGTATTGTCCTTTGACCCTATTTACATACTAGACTTTTTGACTATTTCTTGTGATTATTTGTACTTAAGGAAAAATATAGTCATGTGGATCTTGTTCTCTCAATGTATACTTCGTCCGTTCTTTTATCATTACAACATTTCTCTTATTTGGATGTTTCATATTAATTCCAACATTACTAAATTTGACTATGTTTTCTCTTTATCTCTCTCCTTATCACACGGGTCCCTTTTTCATCTCTCTCTATCTCTACATATTGCAATTATTAAAGAACGGATGAAGTAATTTTCCAAATATCAACGTTTTGTAATTTTTGTTTATTGATAATTAAATATGTAAATGTTTAAAATAATTTCTCACCAAGTGTGCCCAAAGGAAATGGATCAACTAAAAAACAAACGAAGTAATAATTTTAAGGATTTTGTCCTCGATCAAGTGTAATAAACTAAATGTATATGGACCAATTATGAAGATAATATATTCAATAATATTAGGTGACCGCAGCGTTTTGCTAGAAGCTAATTGCGATTGGTTGGGATAGTATATTTAGGCCAACTACTAATATGTATTGGGTCCTATGAGGTCAAACAATGTGACAACCCTTGGATATTACCCAAATCCATTTGTGAAATGGGTTGGGCGGTTTTAAAGATGGATGGAAGAGTTGTAACTCATGAGGTTATTAAGGCTCATAATGTATGACATTATGAGGCAAAATAAAGCCTCATGAATCACCTCTTTGTAACCACATTATATAATGATATCGGGGTTACAAAGGAGCAGGTGATTACATTATTCTTGGTAGAGAAAATCTGATTTTCTTTGCTCCTCTTCCTCCCTCATTTTGGCCATCACACCTCAAAAGCAAGAGATTTATTCTCTCTTCCGTACTAGCATACGTGGTGATCTAAGGGTTGTTCGTGGACCAACACTAGAGGAACGGCAATTGACGTTCTAAGGATCTCTACTAGAAGGCTTTGGAGGTGAAAGTGGAATTCACGCATCAAGAGGTATATTCTACACTCTTTATAGATTCATGTTAGTTTATGCAAAGATCTTGGTGTTAGATGTTTGAGTATGTGATACTCGTTTTCCGCATTAAGCATCTAAATTCCTACAAAGTGGTATCGCTTAGCCTATTGCATAGATTAATATGATCATGTCGATGCATGTTTTCCTTTATTTTAATTCATTTAGGGGAGGGTATTAGCATGAGGATATTGTTTCGCATGATTAAAATTGGATTTTAATCTAGTGGGAGTATAAAAGTTGTTTATACATTTTTGATACATATATATATACATATATAATTGTTATATTATTTCATGTTTTAGTTAAGTTGTTAATTAGAATATGATGTATATATATATGTATGATTTCATGATTTGCATGCTTTGAAATTTTTTATGCTTAATTTGATTATGTATAATTTCATGGCATGAATTCTTGAATATAGAGGCCAAGTATGATTTAGTTATGCATAAAAAGTGTTTTAGTGTATAAAGAAAATCATACGTATTTTGATTAAAATTGCTTGAATTGAAATCGAAAAAGTGGAAGCAAGTGAGCTTCGCGAGTCGCGGCTCACATCGCGGTCGCGACCGAGCTCGCGAGTCGCGAGAGGTGGCTCCTCTTCGGCTCATCTCTCCTTCAACGGATAAAAAAAAAAAAAAAACTTTAAGATCCGTTTATCCCTTAATGCATATTAATGAGTTATTATGCATGGTATCCTATGTTAATACTTAAAATGAATTAAAAATTATGATGGGAGTTTCATTTTGTGACATTTAATTTTATGTTAGGATGTTAGTTTTAATAAGTTGATTAATTCTTACATGCTAGTGTTTGTGATTAAATGTCATGCAATGCTTTTATGTTTTAATATGATTTAAATATATGTGGTACCTTAAAGTGCTTATGAATTTTTCTTTAAATTTAATATTGATTAAATTTGTTAGATTAATGTTTTAAAAACATTTGGGAGATAAATTCTAATATGATTAAAATTTGTCTAGAGGTACTAACCATTTAATTTAATATGAGATTAAATTTGGTTGATGTTATTATGTTTTAAAGTTGTTGAACCATAATAATTTATTTTAATAGTTGATTAATATGCATGTTTTATATATATGATATTATGATTGCATGCGGTGACTAGTATGGCCCAAACTTGGATAGAAATTACGATCCGCGTATCGTTAATGTATTTTTTGTAATTTAAATACGATCCGCGTATCGTTGGTATTTTTGTAATTTTAGTTTAAAATTCCAAAAATGATTATTCAAGTTGTCATAAGAAGAATGGTGATTCAATCTTATTCCATGAAGCACAAGGATGGAGGTCCAAGGTGATTCAAGAATGGAGACCTTAAAGAGTAGTCTTTAGTGGTTAGGGGCCATACTAGGATCACATTTCATTTTATGCATTTAAATATTATTGCTTTTGAATGCTTTCTAAGTTTTATTATGCATGTGATTTATTTTTGCAATGAGTTCACTAGTAATTAAATCACATAATAATTTACTTAGGTCCCTAAAGCTAATATTGGGTAATTGCTTTTCCAAATAAACATCTACTAAAATCTTGATCGTTAGTAATAGGTTCCGCCAAAGCGGAGTGTTACTTCCAATCTTGGGCTAAGTAGAGTAAATTTCCGAAATTTGCATGTTTAGTTTGGTTTGGCCCAACAAAATCATCAAAACGGTTTTGGATTTTGAAGCAAAGGGTTGGGTTTTTGTGTTTGGGTGACAAGTTCTGTCTAGGATTAGGAAGGCTTTCCCCAACGTTGTGGGTAACTTCCTTACCTAGGAACTTTCATCACCTTAGCAATCACCCATCAACTAAGAATTACAATTGTTGTAATTAGTAAAAGAGTTTACTTACCTTTTAAAATTTGGTTTTAAGTTGAGGCCAAAGTCCACTTATAAATCATGTTTGATAGGATCTTAGAATCACTTGATTCAAAAGGGACACTTTTAAAATTGGTCAAGTGCATAGCTTCTATTTTAAAGCGTTTAAAATTTGTTAAAAGCTATTATGATAAACATACTCATTACTTTTGCATCTTCTATGTAGATATCATGTCCGGTAACAACAATAATTCACCTTTTAACTTACGTTCAATCCTTGAAAAGGATAAGTTGAACGGAACAACTTCCTTGATTGGGAAAGGAATCTCGAGAATTGTTCTTAGATCCGAAGGTCGAGAGGATGTTTTTGAAACCCCGATCCCGGTTTTAACGACCACCTCTACCGAAGCCGGAAAGGCGGCCCATAAGGCCATTGCGAGAAGGTCGGTAATTGTTACTTGCCTTATGCTTGCGGCTATGGAACCAAGTTCGCAAAGAGGTTTGCAAGCTTGGATGCTCTTGATATTATCCGACACTGAAAACCATGTTTCACCACGTAGCTCCGGATAGAGAGGTATGAAACTCACAAGGCTATTCTTGAGTGTGCGTTAGTCGAAGGCAAGCCGGTCGCCACTCATGTCTTTGAAATGATTGGTTATTTCGAGACAATGGAGAGGTTGGGCTTTCCTTATAGCCAAAAGTTGGCTACGACATCATACTACACTCACTTCATGAAGGCTTCAACCACTTTAGGTTGAACTTCAATATGAATGGGTGTCGAAAACCCTGGTTGAGTTACATGGGATGCTCATGACCTCGAGCAAAACATCACTGTTGCACCTAAGAAGGAAGTTCTTATGGTTCAAAAGGGAAAGGGTTTTAAGAAAGAATGGGCCGGCAAGAAAAAGAAGACAAGGGCAAGCAAGTTGCCGCTAAGATCTGCCGATAAGCCGCGTGCAAAGGCAAAGCCAAAGGTGGCCGCAAATGCCAAGTGCTTCCATTGTGGTCAAATTGGCCATTGGAGGCGTAATCGCCCGAAGTATTCGAATGATAAGAAGTCTAGGGCTTCTTCTTCAGGTATCTATGTCATTGACATTAATTTAGCAACATCTACTTCTTGGGTATTTGATACCGGTTGTGTTTCTCACATTACTTCGAATGTGCAGAGGACTAAGAAGGAGTAGAACCTTGGCTAAAGGGGGAGGTAAAACTGCTGCGTTGGAAATGGTGCAAGGGTTGCGGCCGTTGCAGTTGGGACTTATTGTCTACCTTTGCCTTCCGGTTTAATATTAGAGCTTAATAACTCGTTATTATGTTCCTGCTATTACCAAAACATTATTTCTATTCCAGCTTTGGATAATGAAGGGTTTTCATTTACAATTGAGAAAGGTTGTTTCTCCGTTTATTTGAATTCAATGTTTTATGCCATTGCTAAAAGGTCTAATGGTCTATATTTCCTAGACTTAGACAAAGATGTCCTTAACATAGACAACAAAAAACATAGATCAAGCGATACTAATCCTCGCTTTATGGCATTGTCGTTTAGGACATATAAACGCGAAACGCATTCGAAGTTACATAAAGATGGACTTCTAACATCTTTTGACTTTGAGCCATTTGATGTATGTGAATCATGTTTATTGGGTAAAATGACAAAGTCACCTTTTCCTGGAAAGGGTGAAAGGGCCGATGATCTATTAGGTCTAATACATACCGATGTGTGTGGACCAATGAGCACAAAAGCTAGGGGAGGGTTTGGGTACTTCATTACTTTTACTGATGATTTAAGTAGATATGGATATGTCTATTTGATGAAACATAAGTCGGAATCGTTTGAGAAATTCAAAGAATTCCGTAATGAAGTCCAAAACCAGCTTGGCAAAACAATTAAAGCACTACGATCCGATCGTGGTGGTGAGTATTTGAGCCAAGAGTTTAGTAATCACTTGAAGAATTGTGGAATTCTTTCCCAACTCACTCCACCTGGAACACCTCGCTTGAATGGTGTATCCGAAAGGAGGAACCGAACTCTACTTGATATGGTTCGGTCTATGATAAGTTTTGTTGATCTTCCCATCTCTTTTTGGGGATATGCTCTCGAAACTGCTATTTTCACACTTAATGGAACTCCATCAAAGGCAGTTGAAAAAAACACCATATGAGATGTGGAGTGGAAAAACTCCAAGTTTGTCTTTTCTACGTGATTTGGGGTTGTGAGGTTTATGTAAAACGTTTACTTTCGGATAAACTCGCCCTAAATCGGATAAGTGTTTCTTTGTGGGTTATCCCAAAGAGACCAAGGGCTATTACTTCTACCATCGGACTGAGGGCAAAGTGTTTGTTGCTCGTCGTGGTGTCTTTTTTGGAAAAGGATTTTATTTCCAAAAAGGCAAGTGGGAGTAATATATTTCTCGAAGAGGTTCGAGAAAAGCAACAAATGGACATAGTTCAACCTATGTTAGAGTCGAAGCACAAGTGCCACTGTGGAGCTTGAAGTAATTCCTCCTTTAGAGGAATCTTCTCCTATAATCGACCAAGTGTTGGAGGATGTGCATCCCGTACACGAACCTCCTATTGTCCCACTCGAATCTAATTCGTGCGAAAATTCTCAAATTGTTGAGAAGAAGATTTCTCCCTGTCGCGGCCCCTCGTAGGACTAGTAGATCAAGAATACCAAACAAAAGGTTTGTTGATTTCTTGTTAACCGAAAGTTCTCGAGATAATGATCTTAGAATTTGAAGAACCTACTACCTACAAGCAAGCTTTGATGAGTGAAGACTCCGAAAAATGGCTTGAAGCCATGAGGTCCGAAATGGCATCTATGTCGAAAATCAAGTATGGGACTTGATGGATTTCGCCGATCGGGTTACACCTATTGGTTGCAAATGGGTTTTCAAAGTGAAAACGCACAAGGATGGTAACGTTCGGGTTTACAAAGCAAGATTGGTTGCAAAAAGGGTTCAAGCAAGTTCATGGTATAGACTATGACGAAACCTTTTCACCCGGAGCAATGCTTAAATCCATTCGGATACTCCTAGCGATTGCCGCCTTCTATGATTATGAGATTTGGCAAATGGATGTCAAAACCGCTTTCTTGAATGGGTTCTTGAAAGAGGATGTGTATATGACACAGCCTGGAAGGTTTTATGGATCCAGAATGTCCTAGGAGGGTATGTAAGCTTCAAAAGTCCATTTATCGATTGAAGCAAGCATCCCGGAGTTGGAATCTTCGCTTTGATGAGGCAATCAAACCTGCTTGGCTTTCTCAAAAACGGAGAAGAGTCTTGTGTTTACAAGAAGGAAAGTGGGAGTAACATAGTTTTCTTGGTCTTATATGTAGATGACATACTTCTCATAGGAAACGACATTCCCATGCTCGAGTCGACCAAGGAATGGTTGAAGAGTTGTTTTTCTATGAAAGACCTTAGAAATGTTGAGTACATTTTGGGGATCAAGATCTATAGGGATAGGTCTAAGAGGATGATTGGACTTAGCAAAAGAACTTATATAGATAAGATCGTTACTAAGTTCAATATGGAAAAACTCTAAAAGAGGTTTTCTACCCATGCAACATGGTGTTTCGCTTAGCAAGACTCAGTGTCCTTCCGGACTCCGATGAGATTAAGCGAATGAGTAATGTTCCTTATGCGTCGCCTATGTGGTCCATTATGTACTCCATGATTTGTACTCGCCAAGATGTTTCATATGCCTTGAGCATGTGTAGCGATTCCAATCAAATCCGGGTGACGCACTTTGGAGTGCGACTAAGAATATTCTAAAGTACTTACGAAGGACTAAGGATAATTTCTTAGTGTATGGAGGTGAAAGCGAGTTAATTGTTGAGGGTTACACGTGATGCGAAGCTTCCAAACCGACAAAGATGATTTCCGATCCCAATCTGGTTTCATCTTTTGTCTAAATGGAGGGGCAAAGTGAGTCGAAAAGTTCAAAGCAAAGTACTGTCGCCGATTCTACAACAGAAAGCCGAGTACATTCGCTGCGGCGTATGCAGCAAAGGAAGCCGTTTGGATGAAGAAGTTCATTCTAGAGCTAGGAGTAGTACCTAGTGTTGGAGATGGTGTTGTTTTACATTGTGATAATAATGGTGCCATAGCTCGCCTAAGGAACCAAGATCACATCAAAGGTGTAAACATGTACTTAGGAAGTTTCATCTCATTCGAGAAATCGTTGAGAGAAAAGATGTAATAATTAGCAAAGTTCATACTGATAGCAATGTCGCCGATCCTTTGACTAAACCATTGCCTCACCCTAAGCATGAGAGTCATACTAGGGCTATAGGACTTAAGCATGTAGGAAAGTGGCTTTGATTGTGTACTATTTACTTTTAATTAGTTCACGGTTATAGTTACTCTTGTGATATGTTTGGTTATGTTTATCAATAAAAGGTTATGTTCTTATTTAATCTTGGTTTAGTATTAAATAAAACGCTCAAAGTATTTTATAACGTTTGATAGGATTGTCAAATATGTGATTTGACGAATGAAACCCTATCCAAAGGAACGAGGAGTTATAATTTTCCCTAGTTCGAATCATTAAAATTGAACGTAAATGATTCCGTTTGATGGACTAGATTGCAAGTTGATTGATAGCGCAGCTTCATGGGCTATGGGGACATCGAGATGTCTAGTCATTTGCATAGGCGTGTATAGTTGATACACGTTGGGCGTACCTAGCGGGAGTTCTCTAAAAGGTTTATGAGAATCTCATTAATATATTTAGTGGATTCCTTAGACATGAGTATGACACTGTTCTTACTTAAGGATTAGTATGTTTTCGACACTCGCAAAGCGTCGTGCCGTAAAAGGAGGGCTATAAAAGCAAAGTGATCGGAATCGGCTACGAATTGAGTGGGAGTTTTGGTTATACAAGACTGGATAAAGTCCTCCTAAGAGTTAGGATTGGTGTCTTGGCCTCTTCAAGAGCGAGAACCGAAAATGCATGGCCGTGCTCAAATGGATTAAGGAGTTAATCGTTTGTTTCGACAGTTCGAACTCGGATTTCAAGAAACGACTTGAATATTGGTATGGTTTACATACGATGTTACCATGTCATCAAGTTAGACATTAAGCTGACTCTAAGGAATATGAAGGTTACACACTTGTTCTTAGACAAGTGGGAGATTGCAAGGATTTTGTCCTCGATCAAGTGTAATAAACTAAATGTATATGGACGAATTATAAAGATAATATATTCAATAATATTAGGTGACCGCAATGTTTTGCTAGAAGCTAATTGCGGTTGGTTGGGATAGTATATTTAGGCCAACTACTAATATGTATTGGGTCCTATGAGGTCACACAATGTGACAACCCTTCGATATTACCCAAATCCATTTGTGAAATGGGTTGGCGGTTTTAAAGATGGATGGAAGAGTTGTAACTCATGAGGTTATTAGGCTCATAATGTATGACATTATGAGGCAAAATAAAGCCTCATGAATCACCTCTTTTGTAACCACATTATATAATGATATGGGGGTTACAAAGGAGAGGGTGATTACATTATTCTTGGTAGAGAAAATCTGATTTTCTTTGCTCCTCTTCCTCTCCTCATTTTCGGCCATCACACCTCAAAAGCAAGAGATTTATTCTCTCTTCCGTACTAGCATACGTGGTGATCTAAGGGTTGTTCGTGGACCAACACTGAGAGGAACGGCGATTGACGTTCTAAGGATCTCTACTAGAAGGCTGGAGGTGAAAGTGGAATTCACGCATCAAGAGGTATATTCTACACTCTTTATAGATTCATGTTAGTTTATGCAAAGATCTTGGTGTTAGATGTTTGAGTATGTGATACTCGTTTTCCGCATTAAGCATCTAAATTCCTACATAATTAAACTGAAACTAGTGCTGCATATAATACCGATCCATGAAGATACCAGCATTAGCAATCCAAGATATACCAGGTCTAGAGAAAACTGCAATAAAGTAATTTGAAAAAATTTAGTAAGTAAATTTGCATAAGAAAATAATTTACGGCGTAGGATATACATTAGATACATAGAAAATAAACTGGAATGGATAAGTATGAGAGTCAAGACAGTGGGATGCTCATTTTTCTATATAGGGAAATTCCATTTAGTACCACTGTACTTTGGCTTTTCCATTTGGTACCATTTTTTTTAATTCTATATGAGTACCACCGTAGTTTGGACTTATTCTCTACCATAACATTCCGTTAATAAAACATTAGTTTTGGGTTAAATGAGGTTAGTAGTTTGCCTCGTCTACATGCCTTGTGCATCTAGAATAGTTCAGCTAAGGTTTGGGAGTCATATTGGCCCTTATGGGTCAAATTTGAAGTCAAAATTAGTGAAAAACGACTAGAACCTCGTTTTACTTGTCAGGAAATGTCTACTCTTTTTTTTTTACCAAATTGGACCTTAAATTTGGTTGTTAAAGACAAAAAATGACTCCCAAATCTTAATTACGCAAAATTAGACAAACCCCTAACCTAACCCCCAAACTAATGTTTTATTTAACATCATGTTACGGTAGAGAATAAGTCCAAACTATAGTGGTACCATATAGAATAAAAAAAAATTAGGTACCAAATGGAAAAGCTTAAAGTACAGTGATACCAAGTGGAATTTTCCTAATTAAAATTAGACAATTAAAAACCAAATGTTGCAACCGAGGGAGTTTTTCATGACAGAAGAGATACCTTTGACATAGTGGTGGACAACAAATGGTGATCTGATGATAAACTTCCTAAAGAATCAATCATTTGGCCAACTAGCACAAAGAACACAGGAGGTGCAGCACCATGAATACATGCCCCAATGCTTCCCAGAAGCATCAAAATGTAGTCTAGAGTTTCTGCAGCCGCGAATAAGCCAAATGACCCGAATAATTTTGTGTTGGAAGCTTCTTTCATCATTTTGAAACGTGAATCAAATTGCAGTTCTTAAGTCAGCAAAAGTATGAAAAGACGAGATATGTAGGAGATGAGATAATATAGTAGAGCATAAAAAGTAATATATATATATATATATATATATATATATATATATATATATATATATATATATATATGTTACTAACTTCTAAATTAATACATGTATATGAAAGATGATCCACTCGACTTCTTATTTCCTTTGTTCATATTAAATTACAGCAGGACTATTATTCATGATGTAGTATCAAAAATGTTAAATAAAGATATACAGGAATATATCAGTGTTTGGCAGGGATACTTGAGCTGGCCAACTAACAAGCAAGCACGTTAAAAATAACAAATACATGGGGAGTAGAGAGTCAAGAGTTGAGGCAGATTGCATGGTGCATTTGCGAGTGTTTGGATGCACTTGTTTTGTTCATATACAAAATCTAGAAAGATTTTCATTTTGGTGCCTTTAGATTTGGATAATTTCAGTTTGCTGCCTTTAGATTTAGATTTAGATTTTGGTGCCTTATACATAAAGAGAAGAAATGTAATTAATGCTCAAGTTTCCTTATGATCCTAATTATTCAAATATGATCCCTGTTCAGGATTAATTTAACCATTTATTATTCACATGGTAGTACATGAGAGGAGCACTATAGAAAGAGTGAATCAATGATGTGGCAATGTCGAATGAGCTCAAATCGGTGACATAGCACATGACAAATTGACTATAAGTCTAAGATTATTTCATCAACTAACTTGTCCACAAAATCAAGAGGTTATTCTTCTCAACAACTTAAACTAGTCAATCTGACATGTGACCAGGATATCAGTCGTGGTGAGCAAGCATCTCCTCAAAATAGAGGATAATATGTCGTGAATAAAATCTTTTCAACAAACTTCAACAGCAAGTACTTCAGGGTGCCCATAAAAGGAGCATGTTATATATTTTACACTTGTCACTTTCTCCCACTCCAAATAAAAACTTTCTATTAATATACTAACCATTCTCTCTCTCGTCTTTTTTACTTTTTCTAATATACCGTAACTAGGTTTGAAGCCCGTGCGTTGCGCGGTTGTTGTTTATTTTATTTTATTGTAAATTTTTTGTTAAAATTATTGTTGATTTTGTGTTGTTGTAAAATGAGATTTTTCAAGATCATTGTATTTATATACTTCCTCCGTTCTTTTTCTATTACAACAATTACCACTTTAGGTAGTTTTATCTTTTGGAACCATTCCACTTTTGGTAAAAAAAAGAAACTACAGTTGACAATATTATCTTTACTTTATGTTAATAAAACCATCATTAATTGCCCGAATTGCCTTATAAAGTTGCGTTTACTTTAATAAGGATTTATTTGTCCCCTACTCTAGTTAACTAAAGAGGTACCTCTATGCTAAAATGCCCATTTTTTATTTCCTTAAAAACCATGTCCAAACCAATTGTTGAAGTAGGAAAAAACGGATAAAGTATTTGTCATTATACTGTAATTTCTAGATTTGTTATTGTGATATATAAATTTTATAATTTTTAATATTCAATTGAATATTGTAGCTAAGTCTATTATTAAATGGTATCTCAATAACGTGTATGACTAACAATAACTAATACGGTTTTAACATAAATAATACCCGAATGATACTTTAAGAAAGTAGTGGGTAATAATCTAATTGATGTAGGACATAAAGAATACTTTCTTAAAAATTGATAAGAATGACATGACATGCTTAGGTAGAGCTCTTTATAATATTCTAAGGCTGTTTTATTTAAATCAAACTCTAATTTTTACATAATCCAAAACTCTAATATGTAACTTTATCGCTATAGATTTTAATTAATAAATTTTGTTGCAATACTATATTGTTTTAGTTTAGTTGAGTAAGGTTGAGGTTTTGAAAGATTATATGTTTAATCCTGTAAATTGGACCTATAATCAAATGTTATAATCAAATATAATACATTATACTTAATACTTATAGCCATTATTATATTTATCTTAAAAAAAGACTAAATAATGTCCTAAATTGCATCTAATTTAATATATTTTCATGAGTTGTAAAACTATATTGTAAATAGATCATATTTTGAAGCATATTTCAAGCACTCTCCAATGGTAAAATAATTATAATGTTCTGAATTAGGTAGCAAAAGTTAAATTCAATTTACATAATATAATAATTTAGGTTGTTTATTCAAAACACAACTCTAATTTCCCCCTACCCAAAACTCTTTATGTATTTAAATATATGTACAATTCTATTTTTTTTCAAATATTTAAAATAAAAACTAATGACATGCCAATCTTAACTGGTGCTCTCTATTTCATAAATTGTAGAGCTATATTGTAAATGGATCTTATTTCGAAGCATATTTCGAGCACTATCTAATGGTACAAAAATTATAATATTCTGAATTAGGTAGCAAAAGTTATACATAATTTACATAATATAATAATTTAGGTTGTTCATTCAAAACGAAACTCTAATTTCTGCTTCTCCAAGACTCCTTATATGTATTTAAATCTATGTAGAACTCTATTTTAAAAAAAAAAATATTGATGACATGGCAATCCTACATGGCGCTCTATATTTCATACGTTGTACAACTATATTATAAATGGATCTTATTTCGAAGCATATTTCGAGCACTCTCTCTAATGGTACAAAAATTATAATATTCCGAATTAGGTAGCATAAGTTATACACAATTTTCATGATATAATAATTTAGGTTGTTGATTCAAATCCAAACTCTAATTTTCGCTTATCCAAATCTCCTTATATGTATTTAAATCATCTAGAAGTCTATTTTTGTAAACAAAATAAAAATATAAATTGATGAAAAGTTCCTCCTTTATATATATATATATATATATATATACTAGCTTTGAAGCCCGTGCGTTGCAGGGGGTTGTTGTTTATTTTATTTTTTTGCAAATTTTTTTGTTAACATTGTTGATTTTGTGTTATTGTCAAATGAGATTTTTCAACACCATTGTATTTACATACTTCTTGCATTCTTTTTCAATTGCAACAATTACCACTTTGGGTAGTTTCATATATTAGGACCACTCCACTCTATGCTAAAAAAAAGCAACTATAGTTGACAATGTTGCCTTTACTTTATGTTAATTAATCATCATTAGTTACTCAAATTGCTTCATATAGTTGCGTTTACTTTATTAAGGATTTACTTATCCCTTACTCTAGTTAATCAAAGGGGTACCTTTATGCTAAACTACCCATTCTTCTCATTTCCTTAAAAACCATGCCCAAACTCATTGTTGCAGTAGAAAAACAACGGAGAAAGTATTTGTCATTGTACTCTAATTTCTAGATTTGTTATTGCAATATATATATTTTATATTTTTTAATATTCAATTGAATATTGTAGCTAAGTCAATTTTTAAATGGTAACCCGATAATTGGTATATTTAACAATAGCTAACACGTTTTAACAACAACATTTCCTTAATAAATTTTGTTGCAATACTAAACCGTTTTGGTTCAGTTGAGTAAGGTTGAGATTTTAAAAGATAATATGTTTAATCCTGTAAATTGGACCTATGATAAAATGCTATAATCACATATAATCATATAGTACACTATACATATAGCTATTATTATATTCATCTAAAAGAAAGACTAAATGATGCCTTACCATTCATTTAATTAAATATATTTTCATGATCTGTAAAACTATATTGTAAATGGATCTTATTTTGAAGCATATTTTAAGCACTCTCCAATGGTAAAAATTATAATGTTTTGAATTAGGTAGCAAAAGTTATATTCAATTTACTTAATATAATAATTTACGTTGTTTATTCAAAAGCGAAACTCTAATGTCTCCCATCCAAAACTCCTTTTATGTATTTAAATATATGTAGAATTCTATTTTTTTTAAAATATTTGAAATAAAAATTAATGACATGGCAATCCTACATGGCGCTCTCTATTTCATAAGTTGTAGAACTATATTGTAAATGGATCTTATTTGGAGCATATTTTGAGCACTATCCAATGGTACAAAAATTATAATATTCGAATCACGTAGCAAAAGTTATACACAATTAACATAATATAATAATTTGAGTTGTTCATTCAAAATCAAACTCTAATTTTCGCTTATCCAAAACTCCTTATACGTATTTAAATCTATGTAGAACTCTATTTTTGTAAAAAATAAAAATAAAAATTAATGACATAGCAATCTTACGTGGTGCGCTCTATGACCTCAAAATCTTGAGGAGCTCCCTATGCTCCCGAAGTTGTAAAACTATATTGTAAATGGATCTTATTTCGGAGCATATTTCGAGCACTATCCAATAGTACAAAAATTATAATATTCCGATTCACGTAACCAAAGTTATACACAAATTAACCTCATATAATAATTTGAGTTTTTCATTAAAAACCAAACTCTAATGTCTCCCCATCCAAAACTCCTTTTATGTATTTAAATATATGTAGAACTCTATTTTTTAAAATATTTAAAATAAAAATTAATGACATGGCAATCCTACATGGCGCTCTCTATTTCATAAGTTGTTGAACTATATTGTAAATGGATCTTATTTCGGAGCATATTTCGAAAGCACTATCCAATTGTACAAAAATTATAATATTCTCGAGTCACGTAGCAAAGTTATATACAATTAAAATAATATAATAATTTGAGTTTTTCATTCAAAACCAAACTCTAATTTTCGCTTATCCAAAACTCTTTATACGTATTTAAATCTATGTAGAACTCTAATTTTGTAAAAAAATTAAAATAAAAATTAATATATGGCAATCCTACGTGGCGCGCTCTATGACCTCGAAATCTTGAGGAGCTCCCTATGTTCCCGAAGTTGTAGAACTATATTGTAAATGGATCTTATTTGGAGCATATTTAGAGCACTATCTAATGGTACAAAAATTATAATATTCTGAATCACGTAGCAAAAGTTATACACAATTAACATAATATAATAATTTGAGTTTTTCATTCAAAACCAAACTCTAATTTTCGCTTATCCAAAACTCCTTATACGTATTTAAATCTATGTCTAACTCTATTTTTTTTTTAAAAATAAAAATAATAATTAATGACATGGCAATCCTACGTGGCGCGCTCTATGGCCTCGAAATCTTGAGAAGTTCCCTATGCTCCCGAAAAGTTCCTCCTTTATATATATATATATATATATTGATTGTTCTAGTATTTTGACTATTTTAGTTACTAAGGGTAGACTATTATTAGGTCTTTTGTCAGATAAGACCTAATAAAATAGGCTTTTTTGTGGGAAAGGACCAATTAATATAAGACCAATTATAATACATCAGTTCACAACTTAACACCATATTATGAATTTTCGGCCAAAATCTCCACTTTCCGGTGTTGACATTTCATTTTCGTCCAAAATCTCCCAATCTTTGTCATTTTCTACCCAATCCCCTCTAAAAATGTTATTTAAAAGCCCTAATTAACAATTCTACAAAATCTCCAATTTCCCCCAATTTTGTTCACTCACTCTGCCTCACCATTGAAGGAGATCTTCACCAAGCTGAAATTATCATCTTGAAGAACGAGACTCAACAATCGAAGCATTACCTCACCAAGGTGTGTCCTCAATTTTTTTTTAGTTTCAAATCAGGTTTGCTGAACCTCTTTCCACTTCTCTCAAGACTTCTTTAATTTCGAGGTTTTCTTTTCTGGGATTCAATTATTTAGGGTTTTCATTTGGAGTGAGTGGTGTTGCAACCCCCCCCCGGCATTTGAATAGAGTGGTCTTGCAAGGTCGAATAATGGACGAGGTTGATGTCTTAGTTTTAGAGGAGTGAGGAGAGAGCGAGTTGTAGATTCGAAGATGGAAGATGATGAGTTTTGAGGGTGATAAAGTGCAATCAATACTTAATAGGAAACAAAAAGAAGAGTGGAGGCTAATTGAATCCCCAAAAAAGAAAACCATAAAGTGATTTTGGACATAAATGAAATTTCAACAATGGAAAATTGACATAATGTACTGGTGTTAAGTTGTCAAGCGATGTATTATGCTTGGTCTTTTCCTCCAAAAAAATTGTAATTGGTCCTTCCCCACAAAAAAACCTCTTTTATTAGGGTCGTTTGTGACAAAAAAAAATCATTATTATATGAGTTATTAGCTTGTCGTGGTTTGTTAAGTACTTGGTTTTTAATCAATTTGAATAGTTTGGTAATCACCAACTATTTCCTTTGTTCCCAATGTCTATGCAACATTTATATCTTTTTTTCCAGTTAACTAGAGCAATATATTAAACTTTAGAACTAGAGAGCTTTAAACAAGCTCATGAGCAGTAGAGTAGGTGGCCCTTGAGGCCCAATATTACAACAAAAACATAATTGTTCAAAAGTAACGTCTTCCCTAGCAACATTCAATTCCTCCCAAGCTGGCTTGGAAAATTGGAGGAATTCATTGGTCATTATGCTACCCTTCCTAACTGCTCTTGCTAGCACATCTGCATCCCTTATCTGCTCCCTTTCAGCCTTCCGGAACAAGCTTCACCTAGTCCTCCTGTAAAGACTCCCTGCATGCATTGGTCATATTAGTATACATGTCCCTTATCGGGGCATTACCATTAATATTTATCCACAGCTCTCCAGAGAGTGACAATATTATGCAGTCCTTCCACTTCCTCTCTTTGGCCCAATTCAAAGCTTCCTTTATAGCTATCAATTCAGCAATGGTGGAATCATTACCGGTTATATTTCCATATATGCCTTCAATCCAAGAACCTGATCTTTGAGGTTAAACATTATAAAATTTGACCGTAAATTCTCATCGTTGTAATCATATACTTTTTCTTCTGTAATACATCCTTTATTAATTTTTATGTGCAACGACATTTTCATTATTTAGAAGTTTCACATTAATCGCAATGTTTTCTTATTTGATAATATCTTATATCTAACTTTCTCCTATAACATGGGTTCCACATTTTATTTGTCTATATATTTCCTCTTCACATGGCTTTCTTAGAAAATACAAAATCTCATATAAGACTGCCTACTTTTTCTCTTCACATGGCTTTCTTAGAAAATACAAAATCTCATATAAGACTGCCTTACCTGATTTATGGTAAGATGACGGTATCTTACTGTCCTAAAAAGGTCACTTATAGTAGAAGCTAAGTAACCCCTTTCAGATACAAGATGATGTGACCCATCATCTAAAAGTGACCCCTATAACTAATAGAGCAAACATTTTCACTTACATATTTAAGGAACAAAGTGTCAAGTAAGGTAGTCTTACTACCATAATCTTATTATAAGACAATCTTATACAAGACTCACTAAAAAATTTGTCAAGGATACTATTGTAATAATAATAATTGAAAGGAGGATGTATATCCCTAAATCCTAATAAATGTAATCCCGAGCGGGAGGATGTTGGAGGTTAGAGAAAGGGGTCGAACACTTCGTGCTCTTAAGTGAGCTAGCATGAGAGGATTGATGTGTCTATTTTATATAGAGTTTTTAGCCACATTCTCTTAACATTGTGCATTATTTTGAACTCTTTTGAGCTCCTGATTGTGTGATTTGATATGGTAGGACTTGTTTCCATTCTTTAGTTGTTATTGTGCGGATTAGGCATCTAAGGCCTTAATCGAGCACGGAAGGAAAGTCCGATGATCACACATAGCCCATAGCAGATCCGGGAAGCAAGTCAAGCGGTTTAGATGAAGAAATGAAGTCATAAGTCGAAGAAAAGCTCTCGCCCGGGCCGACCGCGCGTTGGTCCGACCGTGCGTAGCCGTGTCCTCAAAGCCGCAGTTGGCCCGACTAACCGGGGAAGCCTCTAAAAATGCTTGCGCCCCTAATCGCGGATTTCCAACGGAGTCATAAAACAAAAATCATCGTCACCTCGTCGGGCGATTTGGCCGTTACGGCCGACGGCGGTTCTTCGGGATGTTTAATTTCGTACTTTTCTTGTAGTTTTACCAAACACTATATATAGGATTTTAGTAATTTCGATTAAACTATATTTTTATTCCTTGTTTTATTAGGTTATACACTTAGTGTTCTATCTAGCTTTGTATGCACTCTTGACTTTGAAGATTTATTAATGAGCGTTGATTTCACTTCCATTGTTCTTCAATCATTCCGTATTATTTATTCCTTAGTTTAATTTGATGAATTCTTTACTTTGATTGTGTTTATTATGTTCTTTAATATCATGAGTGTGTAGCCTATTTCGTGGCTAAGGGAGGGAAGCCATGTTTATAGTTCTTTGATTATGATTAAAAGTTCTTCAATGTTTGGATTGTGATTGGAGTAATGCCTATTGATTTATTATCATTATCATTATTTAATTCCACGTGAATTGAGAAATATCATGGGCCATCATTTAGCTAATAAGAGTTAGAATTGAAAGATCATAATCATTAGAGGCTTGTTACAATTGGTAGCATCTTATTATGTTAGCGACCATACTGCATATGTTAATCACAAGAGTGTTAAGACCCGACCATAGGATTAACAAAAGACTCTAATTACTCATCTGTCAATCCTAGTATTATTGAATTGTATTGTATTGATTGAATTGGTATAAGCATGGTGGACCGAACAAAATGCCCTAGGTTTTATTTATTTGATTTACAAGTCCGTATCTAATTTAGGTTACTTTAGTAGCTAGTTATTATTTATTCAACCATCTTTCTTCTGAAATAGTTAATTAATTGAATATTAATCTATATAAATCCTCTCCATGTGGATCGACTTGTATTTGCTAAGTCTGCTTAACAACAAGGCATATCATGCACTTGTGGTATTACTTTTGAACTCATTAAGGATCGGATGATTTAGATATACAAATATGACGCTTTAGATAAAATCTATAAACGATTACATTATTAGATTACGGAAGTTGATTGAGGTCCACAATCACTCAAAAGCTGCTGTCTTTGAACCTAGCACCAAGTCAACGATTTGGAACGTTAATTTGAAATCGTGAATTACTGTCCTTGATCCAAGAAATTTAAACAACATACACCAGCTATTGTGTTGCTGGCAGGCCTTAGTGCAACAGACATAAACAATTGCTACTCTAATTATGACAAGCGGTTTTTCATTTTTTCTTTTTCTTTTTTTTTTTTAGGGAATAAGGGATTGATTGTATAGTGGAAAAATTGTAAAAAATAATCCCAAGTTTAGGCTGCTTTCCCATATTAATCCAGTTTTAAATTATTTTGAATAATCTAAGTTTGGGAGTCATCTTTCCCATATTGGTCCAAAAGCCTATAATCGATTTGAACCAATTTTTAAAAAGTTTCGATAAGACACCATTTTATTTAAAAAAATCACCTCTAATCGCCTTCATCACCACTCAATTATTAAAATGAAAGGCAAACGGAAATGTTTACGCGGCGTATTGACCTTTAAAACGAGTTTTAAACCGACTTTTTCACTAGGGACCAATAAGGGAAGACTACTAACAAACTTGAGATTATTTAAAAATAATCCAATGTTGGGATTAATTTGGGAAGATGGCCAAAACTTGGGATTATTTTTGACAATTTTTCCTTGTATAGTTGATTAGGGTGTGTCTTTTTATTCTGGCCTTCTAGGGGTGCAATTAGTGCGTCGCATGATAACCGATAAGTTTGTCATGTATGTAAAATAATATATACCCCCTCCGTTCTAAAATATAGTTCTTATTTGTACGAGGTTTAAGAGGTGGTAGAGTAGTGGCATCGCTTCCCACCTCATATCCCCGAGGTCTACGGATCAAACATCATGGAACTCATTTGAGAATTTCCCTATCCCCCCCCGAGTGAGTCCCCTTCATCTTACCTTAAAAAAAATAAAAAAATTCCTCATTTGTATGGGCTCCAACACATATATTTGACTCCATGATTAATATCTTCAATTTCAGATTAGTAAAAAAAAAAATATAAAATTTGATATTATAAATGTACACATTGAGTCGAATATAACAAGATTTCACATGAGTATATATGTTTTGTATACATTAATGAGAATCTTTAGTCAAAGATTTTTAAGTTTGACTCTTGAAATAGAAACAGGAACTATATGCCTATCGGTATGGCTATCATGATATGACAAAATTTGCATACAATATTTTACATCGACCAGGATTCTCAATAAAGTGTATTGTCATAAACACTTAAAAAGGGGGCGGTACTGAACTTGAACATGAGTTCATGACTTGGTTGATCACCGCAAACTTTGTACATAGTTTAGGCCACGTCAAACAGGATTAACATAAATTTTATATGGAATGAAGGAGATTACATGATACAATTACAAGTAAGGTTAAGAGCATGTTTGCTTTAAGTCCGTGGAATATAGACCTAGGATTATGCCAATATAGAGAGATTGATATGGAACTTTCGAATTTTGCTTTTTGCACTTGCTTTCACTTATTTTCTTAAGTGTTCTTGTACAAATTCTGATTCATGTGAATTGTGCATTTTGCTTTTCGATCCATATCACTGTAGCCTTTTTTGTGTGTTTGCAAAGCTCCCCGATTTATCAGACTGGTAAACAATAGTGTGTTTTTCGTGTTTACCACAAAAATCTATCTTTGTCTCTCCTTGAACCTTAAGGCCTGAACCCCGAGTTTCCTCTGTTGATTATTTCCTTCCCAAAGAACAACCAGCACCTCCCCCCTCCTCCCCTATTAACATCGTCTTTCCCGCTCCTCCATTCATGTCTCATCTCAACTCGGCAAACTCCTGTAATCCCTTCTTTTGCCTTATCACCATGATGTGCACTTACTCATCCCCTAGAAGCTACATCCCTACTGAGCAAAGAATAATAATCATCCTTGATTACCTTAGCTATAACTTGACCTACCTTGTAATTTTTAATCACACCATAGGTAAGAATCTTTATCATCGGCGCATTACCTAAGCGATAATGCAACAACCTATAAGCTTAAAAAGAAGTGTTGGAGTACAAGGTGACACTCAAGAAGGGGTTGGAATTAAGTGACTAAAATTTAATCGATTTTCGCAAAAGCTCAAACTATAGCACTCGTGCCTCACACTTGTGTTAAATACTCGCATACTCTTTTTTAATGTTTTTGCTCAAATGAACTTGCATCAAAACTAAAAGTAAGGAAATATAACAAAAAAACAAGACATAGGAATTAACGTGGTTCTATCTCATCTTTGCAGATCTACATCCACATCCACCTACTCTTTGATTATTTGAATCTCAAAATATCAATCTTTTGATACAATATGGTTCCCCACTTTCACTAACTTTAGTAACGTGCTTTCCAAACACCCTAACTCTAAGTGTTGCTACTCTATATAATAATGAAGTTATAGAAAGATTAAGTCCTCACAGAGTGTGCTTTGCTTAGGTAAGCAAATCGAGGAATGTTACAAACGTTTTAAAAGACTTTTAATTCACTGAAACTCTGGTATATATGTGCTATGGGGATATGTTTTTAGCTCTCAAAACTTATCAAAACTAAATTCGAAAACGTGTATCACTGAAGTGATTTATATCCCTTATATAGATTATATTACAGAACAAGAATTATTCTTCAAGATATGATAATCTTCTTAGAACCATTTTTGTTCCACTAAATATAAGGGATAAAAATCTTTATTTTCAAATCCAAAAAATATATATTCTTTAATAAAAACTGATATTGATCTTTTAAAGATAAATATTCATCTTATCTTTTTCCAACCAAAATCAGATTTTTACAAAATAAGTTTTACGAAAATCTTTATAACCAAAAGCGTTTCTTGAAAATTAGTTTTTATAAAATAAATTTTCAAAATCATTATTTTGTAAACGCTTCTTGAAAATCAGTTTTTATAAAATAAATAATTCAGAAAATCTTTATTTAAAAGAATTTTTTTTAAAATTAATTTCATTATTTTTATAAAATCTCTGCCTTTTTGTTCTTTAAAATATAAAAACATGAAATTAACATAATTACCTATTTTCTTGACTCTAAGAAAATAGTTAATCATCCTACATTTCATATTTCTAAAC
>CANSNZ010001279.1:0-140116 GCA_947646795.1 Beta lomatogona
GAAATTGAACCAAAATCAAATACAACATGTACCGAAGATAACCCAAACTAAATCTATTCAACACAAAATTGTCCCCGAAAATGATTAGTCCAACCTCGATCCAAAAATGGTTAGACCGGAAAAATAATCCGTACAAGAAAAAATCTTAACGAAATATACCCGACATGAAATATACCCGAATAATTATGATCTAAATTCTACATGGAATTAGTTAGATTTGAATACAACTATGAGAGTTCATTCATCATACGCTCAAGACTAAATTCGCTCATTTGCTCTTTTGAAACTCTCCTTTTTAGTATATTTTTTTCATTTGGATGATTTTAAATAAGTAATGAGCAAAAAAATGGTCTTGGGTGTACCATGCTCACTGCACACCTTTCCAGTGTATGATAAAATTTGTACGGATTTAAAGTGTCTTGAAACAATTTTACATCACTTGGAATAACTCAAACCTGACGGGTAGTATAGGCGTGTTTTTATTTCGCCATGCGGCGAGAGCGCCTATTATATTTGACTACCCCCTTTATTAAGGTTTTATTGAAAATTGTTTTGTATTGAAAGAAGTCGCCAACAATTCTTTTTAGAAAACCTTAAGGATAAATTATCCAATGTAGATTTCCCGCCCCGACTTCATAGATGGTCAAAATGAACCAAAGATTGAGTTCGGAGTGAGGGTACGAATATAGTCATAATGAACCACATTGCCAAAAGTTGGCCTACTACTAAATATCGATCTATTACAAGATTTTATGCCAAAGAATAAACAAATAATATTTTTAAACACCCTAAAAAATATTTAGTCTAAGTTGGTTCGGGGAAATACATAAAAGACTAATTTTTAGTGACATGTTATTTGGCAATTAATATTACGGAAACCTTGCGGAGTTGTCCAAATTAATCGATTAATGTTAGAACAATTCTTTAGGTCTTTGATTAGCAAAAATAACATGGGTGATAAAAGCAATTAAAACAAAGACAATCATATAATATGCATATAATGATCATGCGGGCATATAATAATGTATGAAAAGAAAATAAAAAGAAAGAAGGAGGTTTAGAATATACAGTAAGAGAGCGATTTTACATTAAAGATCTACATCAGAATGAAAAGCCCATTAGTAACTTCAATATAAAAATAATTTATTTAAGGACGATCGGGGATTATACCGTGGCCGGGTCGCGAGATTGACAACCTTCGGGACGAGCAATCGTGAAGCTACCGAAAATCTAATGTCTAAAAGTATGTAGATTAAATGCATTTGTGTTTGAAAGTATGAGTTTTGCAGGAAGTTTTTAGTTTCCTGTAGAGAATTCGTAATTGTGTTTGTCGAGTTCAAAGTGTGTTAATGTGAAAATACGATTATTAAATCTTTACGGTAATCGACCATTTATAAGGAAAAAATCATTGCGCCTCACGCGCCGGGCCGCGTCCGACGCACTTGACATGGCAAGCGATGACGCGACATGACCTGAAAAAGTGTACACGTGGTACGCGCTTTTAGAAAAAGATAAGAAAGAAATTATGCGTCTCAAGCGTGAGAATCACGCTGACGCAGACTCTACATGAAATAAGCATGGCGCTTCGGTGCGCTTAGCATAGCTCGTGCGCTGGCGCAGCCACGTGGAAGTCCACGTGGGAGACACGTGCGCAAGCCATGTTCGGTGCGCTCGGCAAGATAAGCTGCCTTAGCGCCGCCTTGTTTTTTTGAGTAGTTTTTTTTTTTTTTATATAAACGCGTTTGAAAGATTTTCTTTTATCTTTTAACCCATAATCCCGATTTTGACTTAAAAAATATATCTTTTGAAAATATTAATTTATTAAAATAAATCAATTAATTATCAATTAATTGGGATTTTCAAAGAATTGGGCTCAAATACAATTAATTATCATGAATAATTAATTGGGCTTTAAAATAGGACTTTAACACTTTTCGAAATGGTTTTGAATGGCTCTTCTGACTTTTCTCTTGGATCGGACCAATTAAGACCATGGTATATTTCTATCTATCGGATCCTTAAATGGGGAGACACGATTATGTGTCTACAGAGGCCCCACTTTGACCGACATTCAGGAAACCGATAGTCAAAGTATACGTGATCAGACGAGAACGATTCTAAACACCTTTGTAGTTTAGAATTGATCTATAATTGCCGGTCTCTGCAAAACAAAGTTAGTATGCAGGACAATAACAACAAGCAATCTGATTACCTTCAGGGAAAGATGTTAGCAGATAGGTGGAAACAACTCACATAAGCACATAGTAATGCAAATGATGCAAACTTAGATTCTCCTGAGGATGCACAAGACGTTATCAAGGATTAGGGTTATGCAAAGCTAAAAGGATGACACGTCATGCAAGGTCAGGATTATGCAAGACTAGAATGTATGAAATGCAATGCAAGGTCAGGGTTTTGCAAGGCTGCGATGCAAGGTCAGGATTTTGCAAGGCTAGAAGATGTATAGAATGATAGAATGATCAGAATGATTAGAAATAGATTGAATGATTTTCGAAAATCGTTGTTAGTAAACAACCGGGGTTCGTAAACGAGGTCCGTGGATTACAACTCTTCGGGAGTTTGATTTGAATTGGAGGAACCACCACACGTAGGGAGGCCCCCCCACTTTGGGTGAGCTTGCGTGAATTAGGCATTATGAGCCTTGATTGAAATGTACTTGATCTAATATCGAAATATAGTTGATCTGTCTTGAACTTTGAAAGTTTTCACTAGTGGATTGCACTAGTGGATTCTTCTTTGGGAAGTTGATATAGGCAAAGTCAAATATCGCTAGAAACCATGGAATTATCTGAGAGTCCTTCAAGGACAAGGAGAGCTTGGAATTGAAAATAAAAAGTTTGAATTTCGTGACTCAAAGGAATGTAGGTGGGAAAAGGTTTTAACGAGGCTAGGTACGGACTCGAGTCTATGTCGGATCTAGAAAGAAATTATGCTCCCGAACTCTAGAAAGTCAAATCATTAGACCATGACTAATTTTTATTTTATTGAAGCGGCCGGGACCTCGAGATGAGGATTCCTACGTATCCTTGTGGAATCGACCATTCGTAGTCCCTGGATCCCTCCATTTTTCTTTTTTTTTTTTTTTTGTGCCCTAACTTTTGCCTAAGTCGCCCTTTCGGGTTTTCAACCTAGCTGGACTTGGGACATACCTTGAAAAAGGAGTTATGGTTGATGAAAGGTTAAAGGCTCTAGGCTTGATGAAGGTTGAATTGGTTTGAGGAAATGAAGGTCATGGATTTGAATTGTATGGATTAAAAGTTTAATGAATCGAAGGGATTTGAATGAGGGCGTAACTTGTGTGCAAGCCCCAACTCGACTTTTTATTTCTTGCCTTTGGCTTTTTCTTTTTTTTTTGCATTTTTTTTTTTTCATATGCGTTTCTTTTGCTTTTGCTTTTTTTTTCGCACTTTGAATTTCTTCATTTTTTTTTGTTTTTTTATTTGCCCTGGCATTGAGATTTTTTGTGTGGTAAGGCTCTGGCGCACGTTATTGGTTTAGGGTATTGGAAGGCTTTGAGGGCTATTTGTAGAGCTTTGGTTAATCGAGAGGGATTATTTGGCTAAGTATCATGGAGATGATGGTTTAAAGGATTTTGTTTTTCCTTAGTTGTATGAGGATGGCTTATGAAAGGTAAGGGAAGGGAGAGGGAATAACTCTTGATCCACGGATGTCCTTTTTAATTTTTCTCCTTTTTTTGTCGATCATTTTTTTTAGTCAAGTTCATTATGTGATTTGAGTTTCATCATCAATTAGAAGCATAAATAAAATAATGGAAGACCAATGAAAATGAAAAATAAATTAAATGAAATCGAAATGCTATAATAGATGAACTCTAAAGCGACATAAACTCGATGGGAAAGGACATAAATGGCTCGGTGAGGACTCTTTGACTCATCCTAGGAAACCAGAAACACAATACTAAGCCCGTTGAATTGTTGATGCACTGCCTCGGGGGTTGATAGGTGTTGCCGATTCTCGTTGTAGCAAGTGTGAGTACTTTGTTGTCATCGACCTTGTTTTGCAGCCGCATTAATGGTATTTGACAATAGATGCCGTTGCTCATTGTTTTGTTAGAATTCGCACGAAAATTTTAGGTTGCACCATTTGAATTATCTTTTAGGTGCGTGGTTCGAGTAGACCCCATGGAAGTTGATCGCGCCTTTAACGTGAAGGCGGTAGACCCTATGGAGTGATCGCGCCTCTATTGTGAAGGGCGTCAAAAGTAATCTTCATGAGTCTAAATGAAGTCGGGGTGGTGATAGTGCAATTGATGAGCTCTAGAGTAGGCTCACATTTTGTTCCTCCTTTAGGCATTCCTAAGTTGTAATTTCTCGATCGGGTCATGAACGAATCGAGCGGACCCCATAAATTTTAAGAAATGATACTTTCGAAATGAGAAATGGAAATGAGGATGGAGAAATGAAAATGGAAATGAGAGATGAGAAATGAAGATGAAAGTGGAAATGGGAATGGGAAATGATTAGAAATGGGTATGATAATGGTTATGATGGCGACATTAACTATATGCATTTGCAGATGTGGACTAGACTGTACTATGCAAGCAGACTGGACTGAATGATTGGGTTATTATGCTAGTTTCACTAGACTTAATGGACTGCCTTTATGGACTTATAGGCGAATAGGTGATTGGCTTCGCCAGATTTGATGATTTGGGATTGCTATAGATGTAAGATAGGAGTAGCTTCGCTAAACTCAGAGGGTGCCTTTAAGGTCTTAGGGTGACTAGCTTCACTAGGTCAATGGATGCCGTTATGGTCTTACGGGTGACTAGCTTAGCTAGGTCAAAGGGGTGCCGTTATGGTCTTACAGGGATGACTAGCCTAGCTAGGTCAAAGGGTTGCCATTATGGTCTCACAAGGATGACTAGCTTAGCTAAGTCAAAGGGGTGCCGTTAGGGTCTCACAGGGATTACTAGCTTAGCTAAGTCAATGGGTGCCGTTAGCGTCTTACAGGGATGACTAGCTTAGCTAAGTCAACCGGGTGCCGTTATGGTCTTATAGGGATGCTTAGCTTAGCTAAGTCAAAGGGTGCCGTTATGGTCTCACAGAGATGACTAGCTTAGTTAAGTCAAAGGGGTGTCGTTTTGGTCTTACAGGGTTGCTAGCTTCGCTAGACTTAATGGTTTGGACTTCGTCCTATATGGATTTGGAATTGGACTAGATTGACTTTGGAAATGAGTTGGGCCTTATGTGGACCTAATTTTGGACTTAGTCCTATATTGGTTTCAAGTTAGACTTGAAAATGCACATGAGCTTGACATTGGATTCGGAATAGAGTCGGATTAAACTTGGACTGGATTGACATAGACTATGGTTCACATAAAGATGCAAATGGGCCTAGATTTTGACATGAGCTAGACTTATACGGGCCTAAGATGGACTCTAATGCTAGCGGGCCTAATATGAATGCATGGACTCGAACTAGATGAACCCTATATGAATGCAAAATGGACTCTAATGCATATGGGCCTAGAATGAATGCAAGTGAATTGGGTCGATTGGATTGAAGATATTTGGAATGGGCTTAGAATTTTCGAAATTCATTTTTGAAAAGAACCCCTTGTTTTATCTTTTGTTAGGAAAAGATGATGGATTAATTTTGAAAAATATTTTTTTATTGAAATGTCGTGGTATGATGATGATTAGTAAATGTTTTTGAAAAATAGTAGAATAAAAGGAGGTGTAGGATTGATTTTGAAAAATGTAAGTTTTTGAAATTGATTGAATATGGTAAGGTAGGATTGACAGGGAAGATTAGTTGGACAAATAGGAGAAAATGGGAAAAGGTAGACATGCATGACAACTCTAACTCTACATTGACCAGTTTAGATGCACTTTTTTTTTTTTAAAAACAGACTTGACCTTGCATGAAAAGACTGACCCTTTTTTTTGAATATTATACAGATGCAAACTTGTTATCTTAGACTCGAACAAAGGTCAAAAGATCAATAAGCATGGGACGAATAGGTCGCGTGCCACGTAACTGGAAGGCGCAGCGCACAACGTATGCGCTTGGCGCGGTGCATTGCGCAGGCGCAACATAATGCGTTTGGCGCAATGCTCTGCGGCACGCGTATTTATAAATTGACGAAGGTTCGAGAGAAAACGAAGATTTGTTTTAGACGCGATTTGCAATTATTTCGGGCGTAAAGCATATTAGCAGGCAAAAATTGCAATCACACATAAATGTCAGATAACATGGATGCAAAAGTTCTCAACCTAAAGTCCAGCTTCTACATTCAACTATTGGTCGTTTAGGTTAAGGCCGAAAAGTCCATGACTAAGAGATTGATCCCACGCTCCGTACCCCCGCTAAAGAGGTGGCCACGTGTAAGACGCACTCCGGTCTCAAGTCGGGAACAAGAGAACAATGCCATGGTTGGGTAGGTTTGCTTATGACTAAGATCCAACACTATCGCTCATGAAGCTTTTTGAAGGACAAAGCGCAAACCCCCGGGGGTGACCTCACATATAGAACATGTGCTAATGAGGCAAGGTAGATTGTCCTTATGGTGGTTGAACAGGAGCCATGCATATGCAAAACCGTATATTATTCAAAGGCATAAAAATAAGAATGAATAGTATTTTTCAAGTTTCACCCACTCTTTTAAAATATTTTTTTTTTAAATCCTCCCCATTGAAGTCGCCAAATTGTAGGCGTGTTTTTATTTCGCCTACGCGGTGTGAGCGCGTATTATATTTGACTACCCCACTATTAAGGTTTTATTGAAAAGTGTTTTGTATTGAAAGAAGTCGCCAACAATTCTTTTTAGGAAGAATCATAAACCTAATTGGATATGAGAAAACCGTAAGGACAAATTATCCAATGTAGATTTCCCCGTCCTGACTCCATAGATGATCAAAATGAACCAAAGATTGAGTTCCGGGGTGAGGGTACGAATATAGTCATAATGAACCACATTCGCCCAAAGTTGGCCTCTACTAAATATCGATTCATTACAGATTTTATGCCAAAGAATAAACAAATAATATTTTAAACACCCTAAAAATATTTAGTCTAAGTTGGTTCAGAAACACATAAAAGACTAATTTTTAGTGACATGTTATTAGGCAATCAATATTATAGGAAACCTAGCAAAGTTGTCCAAATTAATCCGATTAATGTTAGAACAATTCTTTAAGTCTTTGATTAGCAAAAATAACATGTGGGTGATAAAAGCAATTAAAACAGACAATCATATAATATGCATATAATGATTAGGCGTGCATAAAATAATGTATGAAAAGAAAATAAAAAGAAAGAAGGAGGTTTAGAATATACAATAGAGCGATTTTACATTAAAGATCTACATCAGGAAAGAAAACCGTTAGTAACTTCAATATAAAAATAATTTATTTAAGGACCCTCAGGATTATACCGTGGCTTGGGTCTGCGAGATTGACAACCTTCGGGACGAGCAATCGTGAAGCCTGAAAATCTGAAAGTATGTAGATTGAATGTATATGTGTTTCAAAGTATGAGTTTTTGTAGGGAAGTTTTGTAGTTTGTAGGAGAATTCGTAATTGTGTTTGGCGAGTTCGAAGTGTGTTAATATGAAAATCCGTTTTTTAAATCTTTACGAAATCCGGCCTATTTATAAGGAAAAAATCACTTGCGCCTCACGCGCCGGGTCGCGTCTAGCACAACCGACGTGGCAAGCGTATGACGCGACATGACCGTAAAAAGTGTACACGTGGTACGCGCTTTTAGAAAAGATAAGAAAGAAATTCCGCGTCTCAGCAGAATTGCGCGACGCATGACTCTACATGAAACGTAAGTCTACGTGGCTTTTGGTGTGCTTAGCACACCGTGCGCTTGGCGCAGCCTACGTGGAAGTCCACGTGGCGTGACACGTGCGCTCGACACAATCAACTGCGCCGCCGCACCACCTTGTTTTTGATTGTTTTTTTATATAAAGTGTTTTAAAGATTTTCTTTTATCTTTTAACTCCGTAAATCTGATTTTTACGGATAAAATCTGATTTTAACTTAAAAATATATCTTTTGAAAATATTTATTTATTAAAATAAATCAATTAATTATCAATTAATTGGGCTTTTTAAAGAATTGGGCTCAAATACAATTAATTATCATGAATAATTAACCCGGGCTTTAAAATAGGACTTTAACACTTTTCGAAATGGTTTTGGATGGCTCTTCGGACTGCTTCTCGCCTTGGATCGGACCAATTAAGACCATGGTATGCTTCATCATCTGGATCCTTAAATGGGAGACACGATTATGTGTCTATTTGTAATTGAGTATTAATCTCTTTACTAGTAAATGAAATATCGATTCTATATTTTTTGTACAAGATTTCAAATATAAACATAAATTCCATGGCAATATTGACAAAAAAATAAAAAAAATGCAAACTCAATGAACAAATTTCGACCTAAACAAAGACTAATCCAAAATTTTCAATAACGACCCAACCCGACTTAACTCTACCTAATATATACTTGAGTCATCTAACTCAAACTCAACACGACAAAAATATTGTAGATTTGAAATATACCTGATTGCACTAGAACTGACCCGAACGTTATCCGAAGATAAAGTGAACACAAACATGACTTACCTGAAATGACTTGACTTCTGAAAAGGCTTGATATTCGTTTACAGCTTACTGTTACATTACAAAAGAATATTTAACTACTGTAAAATAAAAGGACGGTATATCGTTACATTAGAAAATAAAACCTAATAACTAATAAAAAGGGCTTTGAACGGACATGACCAACCCGAAATGACTTGACTAGTACCCGCCTAAACAACCTATTTGTCACCTCTACTTACTAGAGGTAGAGTTATTAAGCGATGTTTAGTCTAACATCTCACAATCTCAAGGTTGTGGGATCAAATCCCACTAAAAAGTACATAAATGGTTGGGATTTTTTTGCCCCTTTCCCCCTGCCAGATGGCGCATCTTGCCTATTTGTTTAAGACAAGTTGACTCGTGTTAGTTATAACTTTGCTCTCCCTTTGCTATATATACTTCTTCCGTAACAAAAATGGGAGATGTTACACTTTCAAAATTACACTATTAAACTACTACATTTGACCAAGCATTTTTTAGTTTTAGATAAAATCAACCTGTTCTTATATGATATGTTGTTGTGTTCGTCTCAATGTATACTTTCACAAGTATTAACTTCTTATAATTTTTACTCGATACACAATTAGAGTTATTAATGGGTAAAGTATCGCATCGACAAGCGTGAAAGTCAAAGTGTAACATCTATTTTGTTACGGAGGATAGAAGTATATCTAATAATTATCCCCTTATCCTTCCGTCCTTCATTCACTTCACCATGATTTAGCCATAAACAACTGGATTAAAGGCTTTTTGTCTTTGACATACCTAACTAGTTATTGGCCCGAGATATATATATATATATATACATTAGGTTATCTTTTGTAATACTAATATGTTATGTTTAATACTTTAGTCTTGTTTTAAAAAATACTAATTATTATTGATACTCGTTTAATGTCAATTTTGTTGCAACAACATGAACAAACATTATTATTTATGAATACATGTCAAGGGTATGATTGATATTCTATTATATTTTATAAAATCAATGTTGTTAGGATTAAGATCCTACTTTAGATCGCAGAGGCGGGTAGGATCGGATTGTAAGATTGTGAGATTATGTAATTTGGGGTAAAAGAGTTACAATTATGCTATAATATTCATGTTAAAAGTTAACACTCTAATAATGAATATTTTTTATTCTCAAACAAAGATAGTAGTTCAATACTTTAAGATTTCAAGAACATCTAACCAAAATCTCATAGTAGAAAATATAATATGTGAGATTGTTGAATCAAAAGATTATAGAATCCTATTAAGATCATACCATGTGAATCCTTTTAGGTGAGTGGGATCGAAGATCCTATAAAATTGACATTCTACATAGAATCGAGTCATTCGAGTCCTTTCGGGTTGCGGAATCATAAGATCGGGATTGAGATATTAATAACAACAATTAAGATATTAATAGCATACAACTAAACTTATTAACTATATCCACTAGGGAAAAAAAGGAAGGGTCAGGCAAGAAGGGCGGCGTTTTCTTTAGAAACCGCAGCCTTTTTGAAGGGTCCGCGGTTAACAAGAAAACGCAGCCCTTCATGCAAGTATGAAGGGCTGCGGTTCCGAGGATAACCGCAGCCCTACTAATGAAGGGCCGCGGTTAGCCTCGAAACCGCACCCTTCATAGAACGAAGGGCCGCGTTTCCTAGACTAACCGCAACCCTTATGATCCCACCATATCTCCAATTTTGCGCGCACACACAGTAGGTAGACATATTTTCTAAATTTTCCTCCCTTACACGCATTTGACGAGCGAAAACCCCTCGCCCTCCCTCTCACTCACTCGCACATTAACCCTAACGCCCCACCGGAGCCCCCGACGGAGCACCCACATTGCTTCACCACCACAACCCTTCTCTTTCTTCACCTCTCTTCTCTTCTCTTAGCTTCTCTTCTTTTCTCTTCTCTTCTCCACCATTTGAGTGGATTTAGGGTGTGGAGCTCCTCCACCACTACGCAGCGCCACCTCCCACAAGCGGCAAAGAACAACTACCACCACCACGCCTCTACTCTTTCTTCATTGCTAGCGCTTGGGTTTAGCTAATTTTTGCTTAGTTAAGTATGAATTAATGTTTTTAAGTTAATTTTGTTTTTCTTAATTGAATTAAATGATTAATGTGCAATGTGGGTTTTGTTAATTGTAGGAAGAAGAGGCTTAGGAAGGCAAATAAAGTTCCAACTATCTCTACTCTCTTCATTGCTTATCATTGGTGTTAAGAGGTAACTAGTTTAATTTCGTTGTCTTTTTTGTTTGATTTAATTTGTTGATGAGACAAAGTTGTCATGTGATTCCATTTGATTAAGTTATGATAATTTATTGATATATGTATTTCTTATAATGTATGTAGATTTCTTGATATGAGATTGTATGAAAACGCAATGTAATTTAGCTATGAAATCTACTAGTTGTTTGAATTGTCATCATATGCCTAGATATCCGCTCAAGACTTACTCATTAGAGTAAGTCTTGAATAGTCCCCGGCTTTGGGGATCGTTCTTGGACGTTTGATCTCACTTAGGTGGTGAATGTGTGTCTTCTTTTCAATTCCGAGGAAAATCTTGGCTCATCGCTTCTCTACATTGTTCTCTGGGTACATATGTAGATAAGCAATTATCTACATTGTGTAGTTGGAGAACTGGAAGGGAAATGCTGCCGGATTTTCCTTAGAATTGAAAAAGTTGGCACACATTCACTAGTGAGATTAGACGTCCAAGGATGGGTTAGGTTGGAGTGATAAGGACCTTCGGCTGCATGCATACAATTGAACATGTCACTATCTTAGATTGCTCTATACGTGCGTGATATGATGATATGTGAGTGTATGTACTTAAATAATGATTGATGCATTATAATGAATGGTTGTGTTTAATTATTAGAGGTCTTCTTGAATGAGATGGATCGTACTTGGATGTATGGTAGTCGTGAATCGATTGAGTTTGTGAAAGGGGTCTCGGAATTCTGTACAACTGCATTACAATATCAAGCATCCTCTGGAGCAGTCGACTTTATTGTCCTTGTTTCGATTGTAGAAATGTGAGCAAGGTTAGTAGTATACATGTGGTTAGGGAGCATGTCTTTCGTCGTGGGTTTAGGCCTCAATACCACGTATGGGTTTGGCATGGTGAGCAGGGGAAGTATATAGGAAGCTCTAGAGTAATGAACGATGTATGTGAAGAAAAGAAGGATGATGAGTTCGGGGATGAGAACTTGGATGATGAGTTTGCAGATGATGATAGGGATCGGGTAGACGAGATGATACACGAGGTTGAAGATCAGTAGTGTAAACGACCTCGTATTTTTGAGTCTATGTCTGAGGCTGCTGAAAAGCCGTTGTATCCAGGTTGTACAAAGTACACCAAACTTTCCGCGGTGATAACACTGTTCAACATTAAGTCGAAAGCTGGTTGGACGGACTCTAGTTTCACATCGTTGTTGGAAGTTTTAGCTGATATGCTCCCTGATGGAAATGAACTGCCAAAGTCGTACTATTATGCGAAGAAACTGATGTGTCCTTATTTGTATTGCATCACATAGCAGCTGTCCATCCTTATTTAAATGAACATATGGAGGAATTACGTGTTAGCAATCCTGGAAAAGGAGTTAGGGCATTGACGCAAATGCATAACAAGACTTTCATTGATTGGTTTCATGAACGAGTAGTGAATGATTTGGATGAAAGTGTTCCTGAAACAGTCAAGTGGTTAGCATTTGGTCCTCGTGAAGCTGTACGCTCTTATGAGGGTTATGATATTAATGGGTATACGTTTTGGACTGAACGTCAAGATCTGAAGTCAACATCGCAACAAAATAGTGGTGTTTCACTTGTGGCGTCAGCTACACAATACGCAAGCTCGAAGGATAAGTCGCCTGTACATGCTGAAAGCAATTATTATGGGCGAATAGAAGAAATATGGGAGCTGGACTACTGTACTTTTAATATTTGCCTCTTGTGTTGCAAGTGGGTTGACGATAATCGACGTTGCGTAAGAAAAGATGATCCTTGCGGATTCACTCTTGTTGACCTTAGTCGTCTACGTGAAACTGAGGAGCCATTTGTAATTGCATCACAAGTTAAGCAAGTTTTTTTTGTAATCGATCCTCGCCGATAATAAGTGGTCAATTGTTGTACCTGGTAAAAGGAGTATCCTCGGTATTGGTGATGTTGATAATGAGGAAGAATATGATGCATTTGAGTACCTCCCCCCTTTTACCTATCCTGAAAATAGTGTGGAAGATGATGTGAATATGTCGGAGAACTATATGCGTGTAGATCACACGGAAGGGATACATGTACTTGAGGATCCTAAGAAAAGGCGGAAGGTCGATCAATCATGAGACATAAACTCAGGTCTGTGTAATTTCTCCAATTTGTAACTATTATGTAGATTTTTAGGCTTATTTTTTGTTGTAGGTTGAATTTGGGGAATGAAAAGGTCATTTTAGGGCGACATGGCAATGATGGAGTGCAATGGGGGGGCAGTAGTGGTGGTGGTGGTGGGACTGTGTTACAAATGTGGAGAGTGAGGTCACATGGCAATGGAATGCTCTCCACATTTGTGACACTTTCCACTCTCTCCGCCGCTACCAGCTGATGGGCATTCCATTGCCATGTGACCTGATTCTCGGGTCATTTTAGGCCTATTTTAGCCTTTTCGCTTCCGATTCGTACTATATGAGTCATTTAACCCCAAATTCTTTTTGAACATGATTATATGAGGTATAATGTAAGTATTATGTAGAGTTTTAGGCTTGCATTTGTTGTTGGTTGCATTTCGGGAACGAAAAGGCATTTTAGGCCAATTTTAGCCTTTTCGCTTCCGATTCGTACTTATCGAGTCATTTAACCCCAAATTCTTTTTAACATGATAATATGAGGTATAATGTAACTATTGTGTAGAGTTTTAGGCTTGCATTTGTTGTTGGTTCCATTTCGGGAACGAAAATGTCATTCTTAGGCCTATTTTTGCCTTTTACGCTTCCAAAGCGTATTTATCGAGTCATTTAACCCCAAATTCATTTTGAACATGATAATATGAGGCATAATGTAACTAATGTGTAGATTTTTAGGTTTGCAATTGTTGTAGGTTGAATTTTGGGAACGAAAAGGGCATTTTTGGCCTATTTTTTCCTTTTCGCGTCCAATTCGTACTTATCGCGTCATTTAACCCCAATTTCATTTTGAACATGATAATATGAGGTATAATGTAACTATTATGTAGATTCTTAGGCTTGCATTTGTTGTAGGTTGTATATCGGGAACATAAATGTGATTTTAGGCCGATTTTCGCCTTTTCGCGTCCAACTCTTGTTTCTCAAGTCATTTCACTCCATTTTATTTTTCAATATGATAATATAAGGTATAATATAACTAGTGTGTAGAGTTTTAGGCTTGCATTTGTTTTTGATTGAATTTCGGGAAGGTATATGTCATTTTTAATCACTACTAAATACGGTAAATGATTGAATTCTTATATTTTGTGTTTATTCCTTGGTTGTTTTGCAAGGTTTATATGAATAACACACCACGTTTGAGGGCCTTCACCACAGACGAATTACATGAAGTTCGGGATAAGTTGGCGTCCCACATTTGTGATGATTGCTTATGATACATCTACTTGTTTGTATCAATTCTATGTACACTTTTTACATTATTAAATATATACATATTTAAAGTTAATTATTACGTTCAAAAACTTGTCATATATTATTGCAAGTTGATCGATTTTTTTTGTGTCGAAGGGAGGTTATGGGTGGAAGTGGGGTGGGGGTGGGCGGGTGTGTGTCTTTGGGGCGGCAAGGGGTAAGGGGGCCGGGCAGAGGTGGCAGGGTATGATGGGGCCGGGCAGGGGGTGAGGGGCTAACGGGGGTGTGGGTGAGGGGCGGGGGCGGAGGGTGGCGAGGGTGGCAGGGGTGGGGGTGCAGGGGGCTAAGGGGGGGGGGTGAGAGGGGGGCAAGGGGGTGGCAGAGGCTAGCGGGGGTGGGGTGAGGGGGGCGGGGGCGGGGCGGGGGTGGTCGGGGGTGGTAGGGTTTGTTGGGGTGGCGAGGGTTGTTGGGGGTGGGGGCTTGGTGGTGCGGGGGTGGCGGGGGTGGCAGGGTGGTGGTGCAGGGGCCGGGGTGGCAGGGGGTGTCTTGGGGGTGTAGGGGGCTAACGAGGGGGTGGGGGGGGGCCGGGTTTGGGGTGGAGGGGGGTTTTGGGGGTGGAGGTGCTGGGTGGTGCGAGGGTGGCAGGGGTGGCGGGGTGGTGCGGGGGCGGACCGGGGGTGGCGGGGTGGTGGCGGCCCAGGGGTGACAGGGTGCTTGTGGGTGCGGGGGGCTAACATGGGGTGGGGGTGAGAGGGGCGCGAGGGGGGGTGGCGGAGGGCTAGCGGGGGTGGGGTGAGGGGGCGCCGGGCAGGGCAGGGTGGCGGGGGTGTTGGGGGTGGTGCAGGGGTGGCGAGGGTGGCGGGGGTGGTGCATGGGGTGGCGGGGGTGGCAGGGGGTGCTGTGGGTGCGGGGGGCTAACAGGGGGTGCAAGGGGCTAACAGGGGGTGGGGGTGAGAGGGTGGCGTGGGGGTGGCAAAGGGCTAGCGGGGGTGGGGTGAGGGGGCGGGGGGGCAAGGGCGGGGGCAAGGAGGGGCTGGGACCGGGCCGGGTGGGGGTGGCTTGGTGGTACGGGGGTCTTTGGGGTGGCGGGGGGGGGGGGTGGGTGGGGGTGGTAGGGGGTCGGCGGGGGTGGCAGGGAGGCTCGGGGGTGGGGTCTTGGTGGTGCAAGGGGTGGCGGGGGTGGTGGCGGGGTGGTGGCGAGGGGGTGGCAAGGGGGTCCTGGGGGTGGGGGGTCTTTGGGCCGGGGGGGGGGGGGGCTTTGCGATTTAATTTATTTTTTTTAAAAAAAAGTTGAATGTGAAGGGTGCGGTTTTAGGCCTAAACCGCAGCCCTTCACTTTAATAGGGCTGCGGTTTAGGCTTAAAACCGCAGCCCTTCATTTAAAGAAGGGTGCGGTTTAAGGCGAAAACGCCCTTCAAGCTTAGAAGGGTGCGTTTTGGGCACGAACCGCAGCCCTCTCGTTGTGAAGGGTATGCGGTTAAAAACCGCAGCCCTTCTTATCTATGAAGGGTCAGCTATGGAAAGGGCCGCCGGCCAAAAACGCAGCCCTTAGGGTCGTTTTGCCCGCAACCCTTCCTTGTTTTTCCACTAGTGATCTTTACTTTGCAAATTATAGGTTATAGGTTCAAGTCTCCATATTGAACTATTTTTATGTGCAAGTAACTAATGTAGGATTTTAGATGCTTAATGCGGAAAAAGAGTATCATATACCCAAACATCTAACCTCAAAAACTTTGCATAAATTAACATGAATCAAATAAGAGCATAGAATTATACCTCTTGATGCGTGAATTCCTCTTACACCATAAGCCTTCTAGTGGAGATCCGTTAGAACGTCAAACGTCAATCTTCTAATGCTGGTCCACGAACAACCCTTGAATCACCACTTATGCTAATACGGAAGAGAGAAAAACTCTCTTGCTTTTGGGGTGTATGGTGGTCGAATGGGGAAAAGGAAGAGCAAGGAGAAAATCAGAATTTTTCCCTCTAAAGATGATGTAAAGTTAGTTCTACTTTGTAATCCCCATATCTCTATATAAGGTGGTTACAAAGAGGTGTTTCATGAGGCTTTATTAGCCTCATAATGTCACACATTATGAGCCTAATAAACTCATGAGTTACATCTTATTCCACCCATCTAAAAAAACCGCCCAACCCATTTCACAAATGGATTTGGGTAATATCCAAGGGTTGTCATATTGTGTGACCTCATAGGACCCAATATATAGTAGTAGTTGGCCCAACCATATTAGCCCAACAAACCGCAATTAGCTTCTATCAAAACGTCGCGGTCAGCCAATATTATTGAATATATTATCTCCGTAATTTGTCCATATACATTTAGTTTGTTACACTTGATCGAGGACAAAATCCTTCAATCTCCCACGTGTAAGAACAAGTGTGTAACCTTCAAACTCCTTAAGTCACTTAATGTCCAACTTGATGACATGGTAACACCGTATGTAAACCATACTAATATTCAAGTTGTTTCTTGAAATCCGAGTTCGAAGTGTCGAAGCAATGATTAACTCCTTAATCCATTTGAGCACGGCCATGCATTTATCAGTCTCGCTCTTCAAGAGGCCAAGACACAAATCCTAACTCTTAGGAGAACTTATCCGATCTCGTATAACCAAAACTCCCACTCAATTCATAGCGATTCCGATCATTGCCTTTATCACCTCCTTTTACGGCACGACGTTTTGCGGTGTCAAAAAGATACTAATCCTTAAGTAAGAATAGTGTCATACACATGTAAAAGGAATCCACTAAATATATTAATGAGATTCTCATAAACCTTTTAGAGAACTTCCACTAGGTCTACCCGACGTGTATCAACTATACACGCCTATGCAAATGACTAGACATCTCTATGTCCCCATAGCCCATGAAACTGCGCTATCAGTCAACTTGCAATCTAGTCCATGAAACTGAATCATTTACGTTCAACTTTAATGATTCGAACTAGGGACCAAAGTATATAATAACTCCTGTTCACTGGATAGGGTTTCATTTGTCAAATCATGTATTTGACAATCCTATCAAACATTATAAAATACTTTGAACATTTTATTTAATACTAAACCAAGATTAAATAAGAATATAACCTTTTATTGATAAACATAACCAAACATATCATAAGAGTAACTACAACTGTGAACTAATTAAAAGTAAATAGTACACAATCAAAACCACTCTCCTACATGCTTAAGCCCTATAGCCCTAGTATGACTCTCATGCTTAGGCTGAGGCAATGGTTTAGTCAAAGGATCAGCAACATTGCTATCCGTATGAACTTTGCTAACTATTACATCTTTTCTCTCAACGATTTCTCGAATGAGATGAAACTTCCTAAGTACATGTTTACACCTTTGATGTGATCTTAGTTCCTTAGACTAAGCTATGGCACCATTGTTATCACAATGTAAAACAATACCATCTCCAACACTAGGCACTACTTCTAGCTCCAGAATGAACTTCTTCATCCAAACGACTTCATTTCTTTGCAGTAATATACTCACCTCGTTGTAGAATCGGCGACGGTTCTTTGCTTTGAACTTTTCCAGCTCACTTTGCCCTCCATTTAGACAAAAGATGAAACCAAATTGGGATCATAAATCATCTTTGTCAGTTTGGAAGCTCGCATCTGTGTAACCCTCAACAATTAACTTATTTTCACCTCCATACACTAAAAAGTTATCCTTAGTCCTTCTTAAGTACTTTAGGATATTCTTAGCTACACTCCAGTGTGCGTCACCTGGATTTGATTGGAATATGATACACATGCTCAAGGCATATGAAACATCTGGGTGAGTACAAATCATGGAGTACATAATGGACCCTATAGCTGACGCATAAGGAACATTTCTCATTCGCTTAATCTCATCAGGTCCAGAAGGACACTGGGTCTTGCTAAGCGACATGCCATGTTGCATGGGAAGAAAACCTATCTTAGAGTTTTCCATGTTGAACTTAGTGACGATATTATCTATATAAGTTCGTTGGCTAAGTCCAATCATCCTCTTTGACCTATCCCTATAGATCTTGATCCCCAAAATGTACTCAGCATTTCCATGGTCTTTCATAGAGAAACAACTCTTCAATCATTCCTTGACTGACTCAAGCATGGGAATGTCGTTTCCTATGAGAAGTATATCATCTACATACAAGACCAAGAAGACTATGTTACTCCCACTTTCCTTCTTGTAAACACAAGACTCTTCTCCGTTTTTGAGAAAACCGAACAGTTTGATTGCCTCATCAAATCGAAGATTCCAACTCCGGGATGCTAGCTTCAATCCATAAATGGACTTTTGAAGCTTACATACCCTCCTAGGTTATTCTGGATCCACAAAACCTTCCGGTTGTGTCATATACACATCATCTTTCAAGATCCCATTCAAGAAAGCGGTTTTGACATCCATTCGCCAAATCTCGTAATCATAAAAGGCAGCGATCGCTAGGAGTATGAGAATGGATTTAAGCATTGCTACTGGTGAAAAGGTTTCGTCATAGTCTATACCATGAACTTGCTTGAACCCTTTTGCAACCAACCTTGCTTTGTAAACCTGAATGTTACCATCCTTGTTTGTTTTCACATTGAAAACCCATTTGCAACCAATAAGTGTAACCCCGTCGGGAAAATCCATCAAGTCCCATATTTGATTTTCAGACATGGATGCCATTTTGGACCTCATGGCTTCAAGCCATTTTTTGAAGTCTTCACTCATCAAAGCTTGCTTGTAAGTAGTAGGTTCCTCAAATTCTAAAATCATTATCTCAGAACTTTCGGTTAACAAGAAATCAACAAACCTTATGTTTGGTATTCTTGGTCTACTAGACCTACGAGGGGCTGCAACAGGAGAAATTTTCTTCTCAACAATTTGAGAATTTTCGCACGAATTAGATTTGAGTGGGACAGTAGGAGGTTCGTGTATGGGATGCACGTCCTCCAACACTTTGTCAGTTATGGGAGAAGATTCCTCCTAAGGAAGAACTACTTCAAGCTCCACAGCTGGCACTTGTGTTTCTGACTCTGACATTGAATGAACTATGTCCATTTGTTGCTTTTCTCGAACTTATTCGAGAAATACATTACTCCCACTTGCCTTTTTGGATATAAAATCTTTTTCCAAAAAGACACCACGACGAGCAACAAATAATTTTCCCTCAGTACGATTGTAGAAGTAATAGCCCTTGGTTTCTTTGGGATAACCCACAAAGAAACACTTATTTGATTTAGGGGCGAGTTTGTCTGAAAGTAAACGTTTGACATAAACCTTACAACCCCAAATAAGTAGAAAAGACAAGCTTGGAACTTTTCCACTCCATATCTCATATGGTGCCTTTTCTACTGCCTTTGATGGAGTTCTATTAAGTGTGAAAGTAGCAGTTTCGAGAACATATCCCAGAAGGATATTGGAAGATCAGCAAAACTCATCATAGACCGAACCATATCAAGTAGAGTTGAGTTCCTTCTTTCGGATACACCATTCAACTGAGGTGTTCCAGGCGGAGTTAGTTGTAAAAGAATTCCATAACTCTTCAAGTGATCACTAAACTCTTGGCTCAAATATTCACCAACACGATCGGATCGTAGTGCTTTGATCGTCTTGCCAAGCTGGTTTTGGACTTCATTCTAGAATTCTTTGAACTTTTCAAATGATTCCGACTTATGCTTCATTAAATAGACATACCCATATCTACTTAAATCGTCAGTAAAAGTGATGAAGTACCCAAACCCTCCCCTAGCTTTTGTGCTCATTGGTCCACGCACATCAGTATGTATTAGGCCCAATAGATCACTGGCCCTTTCAACCTTTCCAGTAGAAGGTGACTTTGTCATTTTACCCATTAAACATGATTCACACACATCAAATGGCTCAAAGTCCAAGGATGTTACAAGTCCATCTTTATGTAACTTCTAAATGCGTTTCGCGTTTATATGTCCTAAACGACAATGCCATAAATAAGTAGGATTAGTATCGCTTGATCTATGTTTTTTGCTCTCTATGTTGAGGACGTCTTTGTCTAAGTCTAGGAAATATAGACCATTACCTTGTAGCAGTGGCATAAAACATTGAATTCAAATAAACAGAGAAACAACCTTTCTCAATTATAAATGATAACCCTTCATTATCCAAAACAAGAATAGAAATAATGTTTTTGGTAATAGTAGGAACATAATTACAGTTATTAAGCTCTAATATTAATCTGGAAGGCAAAGGTAGACTATAAGTCCCAACTGCAACAGCCGCAACTCTTGCACCATTTCCAACGCACAGCTCTACCTCTCCTTTAGCCAAGGTTCTACTTCTTCTTAGGCCCTGCACATTCGAAATAATGTGAGAAACACAACCGATATCAAATACCCAAGAAGTAGATGTTGCTAAATTAATGTCAATGACATAGATACCTGAAGAAGAAGCCTCAAACTTCTTATCCTTCAGATACTTCGGGCAGTTACGCTTCCAATGACCTATTTGATCACAATAGAAGCACTTGGCATTTGCGGCCACCTTTGACTTTGCCTTTGCTTATGGCTTATCAGCAGTCGTAGTGGCAACTTGCTTGCCCTTGTCTTGCTTTTTCTTACCAGCCCAAACCTTCTTAAAACCCTTTCCCTTTTGTATTCTTTCTTAGGTATAACGAGGATGTTTTGCTCGGCAGTCATGAGCATCCCATGTAACTCAGCAAGGGTCTTCGTCACCCAATTCATGTTGAAGTTCAACCTAAACTGATTGAACCCATCATGAAGTGAGTGCAGTATAATGTCAGTAGCCAACTCTTGGCTATAAGGAAAGCCTAACCTCTCCATTGCCTCGAAATAACCAATCATTTCGAAGACATGAGTGGCGACCGGCTTGCCTTCAACTAACGCACACTCAAGAATAGCCTTGTGAGTCTCATACCTCTCAATCTGAGCTTGTTGCTGAAACATGGTGTTCAGCTATCGGATAATACTGTAGGCATCCAAGATTGCAAACCTCTTTTGAAGGCTTGGTCTGGCTGCAAGCATAAGGCAAGTAACAATTACCGACCTTTCTGCAATGGCCTTACGGGCCTCATTTTCGGCTTCAGTAGAGGTGGCAGTCAAAACTGGGATCGGGGTTTCAAGAACATCCTTCTCCACCTTCGGACCTAAGAACAATTCTTAGATTCCTTTCCCAATCAAGGAAGTTGTTCCCGTTCAACTTATCCTTCTCAAGGATTGAACGTAAGTTAAAAGGCGAATTATTGTTGTTACCAGACATGATATCTACATAGAAGATGCAAAAGTAATAAGTATGTTTATCATACTAGCTTTAACAAATTTTAAACATTTTAAAATAAAAGCCATGCACTTGATCAATTTCAAAGTGTCCCTTTTGAATCAAGTGATTGTAAGATCCTATCAAACATGATTTCTAAGTGGACTTTGGCCTCTACTTAAAAAAACAAGTTTAAAAGGTAAGTAAACACTTTTACTAATTACAACAATTGTAATTCTTAGCTGATGGGTGATTGCCAAGGTGATTATAGCCCCCATGTAAGGAAGTTACCCACAAAGTTGGGGAGAGCCTTCCTAATCCTAGACAGAGCTTGTCACACCAACACAAAACCCAATCCTTTGCTTCAAAATCCAAAACCGTTTTGATGATTTTGTTGGGCCAAACCAAACTAAACATGAAAATTTCGGAAATTTACTCTACTTAGCCCAAGATTGGAAGTAACACTCTGCTTTGGCAGAACCTATAATTACTAACGATCAAGTTTTAGTAGGTGTTTTATTTGGAATAGCAAAAAACCCAATATTTTATTTTTAGGGACCTAAGTAAATTATTATGTTGATTTAATTACTAGTGAACATTTATCATAATTAAATCAAAAGCATAAAATACAAAGAAAGCATTTAAAAGAAAATATTTAAATGTAAAATTAAAAAATGATCCTAGTATGGCCTAATCCTAAAGACTACTCTTTAAGGCCTCCATTGTTGAATCACCATGGATCTCCATCCTTGTGCTTCATGGGATAAGATTGAATCACCATTCTTCTTATTACTACTTGAACAAATATTTTTGGAATTATAAACTAAAATATTATAAAAATACCAACGATGCGTAGATCGTATTTAGATTACAAAAATACATTAACGATACGCATATCGTATTTTCTATCGAAGTTTGGGCCATACTAGTCACCTCATGCATCCATAATATCATATATGTATATATATATAAACATGCATTTTAATTAACTATTAAATTATCATGTTTTAACAACTTTAAAACATAATAACACCATCAAGATTTAATCTCATATTAAATCATATGGGGAGTACCTTAGATAAATTTTAGGCACCCTTTATATTTTAATTATATTAATATATAACAATAGTTACTAACTACTTAGTAACCCCTTAAAATGAAGTAGTCAATTATCACATATAATTAACTAATAAAGTCAAAGCTCATTATTTTAATTCAATTATGACTTAAATATGAAACTTATCACCATTAATAAATTATTTGCAATATTGGAATATACTCAAAAATATTAAACTTAAAAGAATTACTAATATAATAAAAACAAAAAGATATAGTCCCTTACAACTTACAACTCCTGAAAGTAATCATGCCTTTGTAACATTTGCATTAGCGTTTAATGACTTCGAAAAAAAACTTTTTTTTTAAGAAACTGGTAGACTGTTTGCAGCCACCACATAAAAACGTCGACCACCCTTGCAGCGCCGGCCACCGGGAAGCGCCGGCCTTTTCATGCCACCACCGACAACACCGCACACGTGCAACCCATCAGCGTGCCCAGAGCAGCAGCCAGCGCAGGAGGCTCGCCCAAGGCACGCGACCCCTGCCGCCACCACACCGGTCTTCGGTCCGGCGGTCATGCTGCCAGACCACGGCGGTCCAAATTCCTCCACCCTCCCACTCAATTACTAACAACCCTTGTGCATAATTGAATGGAACTTACAACAATTGTTTTGGGGAAAATTCAGTCAAGAACTAGGCATATCTATAATTCAATTTAAATAAGAAAAACAACAAACTTATTTTTCCTAACAAAAATACAAATTATATAGAAAAGAAAATCAGAATTTTTCGGGCTCTTTTGATGGAATTTTGAGTATAACATATACATAAATATCAAATTTTTATGTTTCCAATCAATTATTATCATAATATTAATCATGCAAATAAACTCACATATAAATCCCTCCCTTAATCGAATTAAAATAATAAAAAACACATCAAACAAATGATCAAATTAATCTATGCAAGAGGCTAACTGATACCACTGTAGGATTTTAGATGCTTAATGTGGAAAATGAGTATCATATACCCAAACATCTAACCACAAGAACTTTGCATAAATTAACATGAATCAAATAAGAGCATAGAATTATACCTCTTGATGCGTGAATTCCTTTTACACCACAAGCCTTCTAGTGGAGATCCGTTAGAACGTCAAACGCTGTTCTTCTAATGTTGGTCCACGAACAACCCTTGGATCACCATGTATGCTAGTACGGAAGAGAGAAAAACTTTCTTGCTTTTGGGGTGTATGGTAGTCGAATGGGGAAAAGGAAGAGCAAGGAGAAAATCAGAATTTTTCCCTCTAAAGATGATGTAAAGTTAGTTCTACTTTGCAACCCCCATATCTCTATATAAGGTGGTTACAAAGAGGTGTTTCATGAGGCTTTATTAGCCTCATAATGTCACATATTATGAGCCTAATAAACTCATGAGTTACATCTTATTCCACCCATCTAAAAAAACCGCCCAACCCATTTCACAAATGGGTTTGGGTAATATCCAACGGTTGTCACATTGTGTGACCTCATAGAACCCAATATATATTAGTAGTTGGCCCAATCATATTAGCCCAACAAACCGCAATTAGCTTCCAGCAAAACGTCGCGGTCACCCAATATTATTGAATATATTATCTCCATAATTTGTCCATATACATTTAGTTTGTTACACTTGATTGAGGACAAAATCCTTCAACTAATGTAGAGAAAAGAGCGCCAAATAGCCCATGCATGCATAAGGAGAGGCCATACCATAAAAAAAATATCTATGATAATTAACATGTTATTGAATCAACAAATTGTTAAGTTGATTATCCACATTCGATCATAAGACAAATTTGGTTAGGGTGGTGTCGAAGATAATTTTACATGGAAGATTGGATGTTGATCTTTGGGTAATAAAGTAACTATGTAGATGACAATGGTTTATTTGAATACAACATTGCAAGAGATTGGTTTGGATAATTGGCTAAGTCATTTATTTCTTAGTATAAGGTCACGTATGCTAATTTATTCATTCATTTCTTACAAATAATGGACTTGGTTCACAATAACTTACTACGCACTGCGTATTGTATGATATAGTCAGTTTATAATTTATTTGATATAGTGAACTTTTTATTTGATATAATCAGTTTTTGTATCACATAATCATCTTTTGTATAGTCAGTTTTTTTATGATATAGTCAATTTTTTTGTATATTTAGTTTTCTCTGTTATAGTCAGTTTTTGTGTGATATAGTAAGTTCTCGGTTCACCCATGACTTGTTCCCCTTAGTCGCGTCGGTCTCCCTTCCCTGGTTGTCGGTTTACCCTTTGCTTTCCTAATTGTCGAGCTCCCCTCCCCCCTGGTTGTCGGGCTCCCCCTCCCCCTCCTCCTCCCCGGTGTCGCGTAGCTCCCCCCTCCTCGTTAATTTAAGCTTGTAATGGTTGGTTCCCCTTCCCTTTTTCTTATTTGTGGTCCTGTCTTCGTGGTTTCATTATCTTTTTGCTACCCTTCATGGGGCAAAAACCCAACAAGTTCGGTGCATCGACACAAACTCAGCCGCCGGTTCGGCAGCAGTGGCATGGAGTTGTTAGGGTCAATTTGTTACAGTTTTGCCTTGGTTTATGTGTACTTCTCTTGCTAGGTAGATTTGGTTCTTTTGTGACAAGGAATGATCTAGGAAATCAGATCAATAGTGTAATTCATCCCGGAGTTTACCATGCGTGGATATGTATTGTTGAACTCTAGGTATCTATGTGTTGGCGGAGAACAGAAGTGTTTATCCAGTTCAAGATCCCTATTCTCAGGTTCAGTTCGAACCTAAATCTATCGTGTTTTGATCTTCATTGTTAGGGATTGTAAGTTTCGGTTATGATCTCCGGATCAGGTGATTGGGTGATGAATTAAAGCAAGGGAATTCATGTTACCCTATGTTTATGTGATGACTTTAGCAGTCATCACAACTCAAAAACGCATCTCATGGGAGGCCCACCAATTTAAATTAGGGCAAGTTTATGACCTCCACAAATGCCGAGTTTCTGCTTCTTGATCAGGCAAAACTCATGCTACCCGAAGTCACGAAAGAAAGTGACTTCAGTGGTAGTTTCATCTTTAGAATCCCAGGAAAATATATTCTTCATTTCAATGGCCTCGGGATTTACTGTCTTGTGAACTAGTAGTTCCACAATATAAAATTTGGCAATCCATTTTTGAAGATCGTTTTGGTTCAATCTCACGACAATATCCATCACATGTCAGCGGGTACTCAGTTGCAAGACACAAGGCGAATCTCCACCAGCAATCACCCAAGGGAAGTTCCCTATGTGGAATCTGTCATATCCTCTGCTTAGCGCATCGGACTGATAAGGTAGCACGATTTTTTGTAATGTTCAGTTTGTTTTTATTTTCAGTGGGTTGTAAGAGCTAGTCGAGTTCACTTTAGTTTCTGTTTGCTTGTTTTCTGTCAGGATGTATTAGCATTAGGTTGTACTCCCGCTTAATGCACATTCCTCGATGTCAAAAAAAATTACAAATTTGGGGAAATTGCTAAGTTCTTTTGAGAAGTTCTTTTCCTGTTGTTGTATCATTTATATCATTTTTTTATATCATTTTTCAAAAAACTTGTATCATTTTCCCCTAATTCATTATCATTTGTCAATTCATTACAAAGTTTATCATTATTACACAAACTAATATCAATTTAAGAGAAAATAATAGGGAAAATGGACTGGAATAATCCCACCTTTGGCCGATTTTCCAATAATAATCCCACCTTTGGATTATTCGGAATAATCCCACCTTTGCTAAGAATCGCTTTTTTGGTCCCAAGAACAAAGTGACCGGTAATAACAAGTTACCGCCCTTTTCCTCGTTGCCCCACCCCACCCCACCGCCACCCCCACCTCCACCCCCAAAGACTACATTGCTATTCCCCGCCGCCCCCACCCTCCCCTCCCCCGTCGCAGCCCCCTCCCCCCCCCCCTCCCCCCCCCCGTCGCACCCCCCTCCCCCTCCCCTCCCCCTCCCCCGTCGCAACCCCCACCCCCTCCCGGCCCGCACCATCTCACCATTCGCAGCCCCCCACCCTCCCATTCGCACCATCTCACCACCATCATCTCACCATTCACAACCCCCCACCCCTCCCATTCGCACCATCTCGCCACCATCATCTCACCATTCGCACCATCATCTCCACCATTCGCAACCCCCACCCCTCCCATTCGCACCATCTCACCACCATCATCTCACCATTCGCACCATCATCTCCACCATTCGCACCACCTTGAAATCCGCAAAGAGAGACGCGAAAAGAGGAAAGAGACAAGGGAAGAGAAAAGCGGCGACGGGAGAAAGAGGGGGTGGGGGCCTCGGTGGGTGGGGAGGGCCTGGTTCTTCGGGGAGGGTCCGGTGGGGGGCAGGGGTTTAGGAGGGAAAACTAACTGGAGTTACCGGTTTGCCAAGTTACGCGTTGTTGGGACCAAAAATCGATTTAAGTAGAAAGGTGCGATTATTCCGGAATAATCCAAAGTGGGATTATTATTGGAAAATCGGCCAAAGGTGGGATTATTCCAGTCCATTTTTCCAAAATAATATCATTATTACTAACCTTTATGTCATTCCATAACAAACTTGTATCATTTATGTCATTCCATTAAAATTACTTCCTGAACTCCCCCATGTCTTTCTCTCCTCCCCTCCCCCTCCTCCTCCTCATTCATCATCAAGTTGCCACCTTCTGAATCCCTCCCCAACCATCCACGTCCGCACCACCACTGCCTCCACCTCCACTTTCTCTTCTCCCGGAAAAGCTCACCCGAATTTCACCAATGTCATCAATCGTTTTGGTCGACGATTTGGTGGCAGAAGAAGACGAGGAGAGAAAAAATGGTAGCAGAGATGAGATGGTCCGAGGTCACCATCTCATCGGACATGCGAACATCACTACCACCACACCAATGCATCACCAGCCACGGTCCACAAACCTCTTATATCCCCTCTTTCTTTTGTTTTGGAGATTTTATCCGAAAATCTTCTCAATTGTTCATCTTGCTTGATGCCGATATGATCTCTTTGTTCTTCTCAAATACAATTGTTGCAAATTTTTCGAACAAACTGATCTAAATTCCGAAATTCAAACCCTAGAATATCAGCGAAATTTAGGCCAAAAACTAGGTCAAGATTTGTGTAGAATATTCAAAGGAAAAGTTCGTGGATTGGAGTTTTCAACGAGAAATGATCAAGATTTCAGATAATTTCAAAATTTCACAATCTACAATCTAGAAAACTTCGAACTAATTCTTTTGGTGCTTCTCTCGTGATTCATAGTTCGAAATTCTGCCGCAATTTTCTTCAGATTTTCCACAAATTTCTAATGACATTTTCTCTGATAATCTGCAAATTGATTGATTTTTGTGATTGTTGATTTGTCAAAGTCGCAATTTTCTGGAATCGCATCTTCGTTAGCATTGGTGATGGCGGAAGAGGGGTGATAGGCTGATAGCTATGGAGGAGAGGAAGGGGAAGAGTGAGAAATAGAGAGGAAGAGATGGGTTGATTCCACATATGTGAATATTTGTTACACAATAAATTCTTGTATAACAATTATATATACCTAAAACTTTGTGCATAAAAAACAATATCTCGACTTTACTTGAAATAAAATAAAATTTAAAAAAAAAACACAAAAACACGAACAAACTAACTACTTTACGTGGGAACAACAAGTTTCAAAATCAACATTATCAACTTTAATTTTTTTTTCGAAAAATCAATAACTTAATGCCACAACTTCCTCTACACGATTAACTGTTACAACTTTAAAAATTTTAATTTAAAAAATAAAATAAAGCATCCTAAACAAACTTGGTTCTTCCTCTTCTCCCTTATAATAATTGTTACCTACCTATTGTAATTTCATGTATGCTTTCACAGTCATTACGTGCATGCATATAAGGTTAGTAAACAAATAAGCTAATTCCCTTGGACAAAACTATTGATGGTTTCCCGTTACTTGGTAGTGTGTGCTATGAACATAAAAACATGCTATGCAATTATTCCCATAAGTATATATTAGGTAGATTTTCACACTATAAAAATCCACTATCTTCAAGATATATATGTTTATCTTCTTAAGGATTTTAAATCAAATTTTAATTAAAATTTTCTTAAAAATTCATTGCAAAATGACCTCAATTTCGAAAACCTGTGCCAGCCGAAAAAAAAAGAGTCTTGTTTTTTTCTAGTCAGCACTTTCTTATATAGATCAAGAAATCCAACACTAAAATTCTAAAAATCAAAATATGCATGATTTCCCACAGTCCCAATGTTATGTGAAACGCACAAATGTAAAATTTAATCGCATTTATCTAAGCTTCAATATATTAATATCCTCCCACTAACCATAGCATGGACCAATCTCCAATTACGTCATGTTCTTTTGGACTTATTTTTAATTGAGTTCAGTTCAGTTCAGTTCAGTCCAGTTAATGTTTTCATTATCATTTTTGTTTTTAATATTACTATTATTATTGTTATTATTATTAATATTATATTTTTTATTATTATTATTTTTATTATTATTACTATTATTATTATTTTATTATTTATTTATTTTTATAATTATTTTTATAATAATAATAATTATTATTATTTATTTTTATAATTATTTTTATTATTATTATTTTATTTTTTATTTAATTATTTTTATTATTTTCTACACCACCACCAACAAAAATTTAATAAAAATAACAAATAAATAATAATAATTAATATTATTATAATAATATTTAGTATTGATATTATTATGTTAATAAATTATTGATTATTATCAATTATATTATTTTAGAAAAATAAGTATAATATACAATTCAGCTCATTTCAGTTCAGTTGAGTTCCGTGTAATTTCTCCCATTCTAAAAGAACGGGGCTTTAGACCTGTACTTATTAGATGACCTACTCTCGACATCCCATTTTCAAGTAACATGAACATCAAAGAGGAGAAAAAAGAATTGATGTTACTATTAATACTTGTACTATAACCCGTTGCAAAGAAAACCAAGCAATAAAAAAGGTTGACTTGAGTGAGACGTTCATTGATCAAATAATCTAACAGTATCGCGCCATCACTTTACGACAGATTGAAGTCACTGAGAAGCCTACTAGCTAGAGGAAATAATACAACTTTCTTATATGAAAACTATACAAACATATCAAGGTAATAGGGACATGTGCGGATTTACCATTAAACATGGTGGGTCACGTGACCCACCATTCCCCCAGAAAAAAAGTCAAAATTTTTAGGTTTAGTCATATGCCGCTCCTTCTTTCCCTACGCTCCTCTTCATTCTTCTTCTTCCTCTCATCTCTAACTTCTTCCTCCTTGGTTGCCGCCTGAAACTTGATGCCACATCACGCGGTCACGCCTGCCGCCTGCCTTGGCCTCCCTAATTCATGCTCGGTGCTATCTGCTCCAGACCTCGGTGTTTGGTGCTCACATGTTGGTATTTCTACTTCCTCTGATAATTTTCATCTTCGTTTTTTGTGTTTTGGACAATTTTATGCTTGATTTTAATTGTAGATTTGTAGTGACAAATTAATTGCAATGCTGCATTTTTTTTTCTTGTGATGAATTAGGGTTTACAATTTTGCTTCAATTTATTGTTGTTATATTTAATATAATTTGTTACAGTGGCTAATTGGTGAATGATGACTATGAGCATTGGATTAGCTTTGAAGGTTTGATTGATTGTGTTCAGGTAATGCACTAAAACCCTTGTTTTAGGCTTTTCAGAATTAGACCTATCATGTGAAGTTTTCGGAGAGGCCATGAATGAGCCTTTGGTTTTATGTGTTTTATGTGCTGGTGGAATTAGTTGGAGATGGATATGATTTCCTTCTAATGTGAAATTATTTGGTATTTATGCATAATGCATTAATATGAGATTAAATTTGAATAGATTAAGTGAATGTAATTGATATGTTTGACAAATTGAATTGTTGTATCTAATTGAATATTATAATTTAAATTTCAGAATGAAAAGAAAGAAAATGCAACCAAATATCTCAAGTTTTTTCACTAAAACAACACCAATACCTGCTTTAAATCCTCCTTCTATACAAAATTCTCTCCCTTCTCAATCCAATGAACAAAATTCTCCCCCTTCTCAATCCAATGAACAAAATCCTTCACCAACTCAAGCCAATGAACAAAATCCTCCCCACCAAGCAAGTGAGCAACATTCTTCCATCACACGATTCTCCTCAAAATCAAGATGGAAAATCTCATCCTCAGATTTATGGTGAAAGATTAAGTGAATTTGATATAGCCAATCTTCCACAAGACCCGGGAAGAAGGAGAAAGATTACTGATTTTCATAAGAATGATAGAGATGTAGTGAGGAGAACATACATTGAAAGAGGGCCTTGTCAATCTAAATTTTTTGTCTTCCCTCAAATGCTTATGGGCTCAAAAAAGCGACGATTTAATGTTGAGTTGTTTGATACATGGAAAATTTGTCTTGAGTATAGTGTTGAGAAGGATGCCGATTTTTGTTTTATCTGTTATCTATTTAAGGAGGATAATACGTCGGGCGGTGATGCTTTTGTAAGTCATGGTTTCAAATCTTAATGGTGGTCTTTTTTTTCTATTATCGCTAATGAGTCTGCCGATGATTCTGATAAGGAACAAATGGCTCTTTGTTTGAGATATGTTGGTAAAAGAGGGGAAGTGTGTGAACGTTTCCTTGGTGTTGTGCATGTTCCTGACACTACTTCTTTGACTCTTAAAGGGGCTATTCAGTCTTTACTTATGGAGTATTCTTTAACTCTCTCAAGTTCGGGGACAAGGTTATGATGGGGCAAGCAATATGCAAGGTTCAATTAATGGCCTCAAATCTTTAATATTAGCTGACACAAGTTGTCATTGCTAAGAAGTATTCATATTGTGGTTGGCTCTTTATTGATGTACTTGCACCTCTCTTAAATTTTGTGGGAGGTTCACCAAAGAGGAGAGAATTTATTCGAGATAAATAAGCATAACGAGTTGTAGAAGCATTACCATTGGATGAACTTGAAACAAGAACGGGTTTCAATCAAGAATGCAGCTTAGGTAGACATTGTGACACTCATTGGGGATCTTACTTCAAAACAATCTTGAATGTGCTTCATTTATATCCTATAATTCTTGATTCACTTGATAAAATTGGAAGTGTTTCCGATACAATTGATTCAAATAAAGCACAATCTATTACACACTTGTTGATGTCATTTGATTTTGTGTTTGTGGCAAACTTGATGGTCGCTATATTTGGAACTACAAATGAGTTAAATGTGGCATTGCAAAAACATGATCAAAATATTGTAAATGCAATGCCGATGGTTGATATAACCATGTCTAATTTGCAAAAGTTGAGAGATGAAGGATGCGATTCTCATATAGAGAAAGTCACTTCTTTTATGGAGAAATATAATATTGAGGTTCCAAGTATGGAGGAGAGATATCTTGTCCCTGGAAGAAGGGTGTTTAAAGGTTAGACTCCACAAGTGACAAGTCTTCATCATTTTCGAGTTGAAGTTTTTCTAAGCGTCATTGATCTGCAATTACAAGAACTTGAAAGTCGGTTTCTGGAGATAAGTAATGGACTACTTCTGTGTATGTCTTGCTTTAATTCTGGTAACCGGTATTTTTCCTTCGACAAGAGAAAATTGATTCAACTTGCCAAATTCTATCATAATGAATTTTCAAGTAGTGAAGTGATGCTTTTTGAATTTTCACTTGAGAATTTCATAGTCTCTGTTAGAGAGGATGAAAGATTTTGGAATTTGAAAAGTCTTTATGAGCTTTTTATGAAATTGGTTGAGACGGGAAAATCTGAAACTCTTGATCGGGTTTACTTGCTTTTGAAGTTGGTATTGCTTCTTCCCATTGCAACGGTAACTGTAGAAAGAGCATTTTCCGGCATGACACAAGTGAAAGATAAATTGTGTAATAGCATGAGGGATCAAATGTTAAATGATTGCTTGATTAATTATCTAGAAAGAGCTTTGTTTTTAAAGGTTAGCATGGATGATATTGTAAATCGGTATCAAAATATGAAAACTCGTCGAGAACAATTGTAACAATTGTTTAGTTACTATTTTTTGTAATATGAACTATTATTAGTCATGAAATGATTTTAGTTGAAGTAATTTTAAAAAAAAAATCATGGATTGGACATTTACATGGTCAGTAGTTGGTAGTGATCCACCATTCATAAATTCCTGGATCTGCCACTGAATAGGGAGGTAAGTAGTTGCAAACTATTTAACCACGTTTGGTGAACAATTATGCAGTACTTAGAACACTGCAGGTTGTTATGCTAATTAGTATAAAAATAGGAGTGGGCTCATGAAGTTTTGAAGCTTATCAAATTTTTAACAAGTCCAAAGTTCTAATATGATCACTAGTGAGTGTCTCGGGCGATGCCCCGGGTTGTTACTTTTCGTAACTTTTTGTCATGTGAGGAAAAATTGACGTAATAACATGATAAGTAATTGCATGATTTTTAAAAAATAAACCCTTAAAAGTTTGGGGATGAAAGCAATAACTTAGCTTTCTATAAGGAATTGGAGTAAAAGTTTATGTCTATAATAATCTCTTGTTGTTATCATAAAAAGGTTAGGTATCTAACTACTTGTGCAAATCTTTTAATGAGATATAATTATAAGACCCTATGATATTTTATTTTGAAATACTAAACAATGGTGTTATGTTGGATTAATGGTTGAGCTTTCACTTTTCATTTCAATGGTCACGTGTTCGATCCCTTGTAACTACACAATATTATTTTTTTAAATTAAGGGTTTGACTTGAAGCATTTACATTAGAGCCTTAGAGGAGAGTGTCACATGGCACAGAAACGTTCTTAGGAACGCCTTTTAATTCCACATCAAGCGGGATGCATTTTGGGGATTTCAAAGAAATTAAGTCTTGACCAATGAAACAACAAGCTTTCCAAAAGATGGAAAAAAACTGGACTTTACTACATCTACCCACCGAGTAGACAACTCACTACTAATAGAGCATTAAAAAATAATAATTATGCTAAGTTGGATTCCATTACCACAACCCTCAACAAGTCTTTATTAATGGTGGGTAGTCTACCCGATGGGTAGACAAAGTTTTTTCCAAAAAGAACATTTAGAGTGATCATATTAAATCAGACATTGCTACACCTACCCACAGTAGACAACCCACTACTAATAGAGTATTAAAAAAATAAAAGTTATGTTGAGTTGAATTACATTACCACAACCTTCAAGCAAGTCTTTTATTAATGGTGGATAGTCTACCCGGTGGGTAGACAAAGTTCTTTCATATTAAATCCATTTCATACTGTTAACTCTTGCGTTGATCCATTGTAATACCCTTTCATTCCCCACAAGAGCATTACACACATATATGACCAAAATTAGCTAGTCCATGGGAAGTTTTGAATGAGATTGAACTTGAGAATCAATTCTTTTGTGTTGACATCACTAAGATGGCTTCCTAGCAAAGAAAGATTCATGAGAATAAATTGCATGCTAGAAAATTCTGAAAAATATGGTTGGAATTTTGTTGATCAAGTTGATATAAGCATGCTAAATTTGACGAAATCATTAATGTTTATTCATGTAAAATTATATTTTACTCATTTAGAGTTAAATGATAATCCTATTAGTGGATGAAAGACTTGATTTATATATATGACAATGGATTTACTTGAATTTGAAGACAATGTTACTAAGGTAAAAAAAATCTTGATGATTTTCTCATATTGCAACTTTGGAGACGAAGTTACTAAGGTTAAGAGTCTTATAGAACATCTTGGCTTTGAGCCCCTTGTGCAAGAAATCAAGAGAGAAACGAGTAAACTTGGGTCGAAGATCAAAAGCATTACGAAGAAGCTGGCCGCTATAGTGGATGAAAATTTGGACGTACTACGTTAAAACCTAACAACTGTATAACTTTTGGAACTTAAAAAGAACTTAAATTGAAAAATATAAATAAAAAGGAAGTTATTCTTAGTGTTGACCCAATTGGTTTTTGACGATGATAAACTAAGTAATTAACTAACTTAGTTTTTTTTTTTTTTTAGTTTTATGTGTGCAAGATTCACATATTAATAATAGTGCCTAGTGAAGGAAGTTCCTTATAGAAATTCCAATAAGAGTTGAAGTTCTTAATGTTAGAGCTGCAAGATTGAAGAGGAACAACTCCTAAGGGGGGACTCAAGAGAAGAAGTCTATGTGCATGGGTTTACTGTAAGTCTATATAATGTAAGGAATAAGCAAGCAACATCATAGGACAATTCATTTGTTCCATAAGTTGAGGAATAGAGCAGTTCCTCATATCAAGGAACAACGACCTGTTAAGAATCGTACCGGCAGGAGTCTAAAAGGAACATGTTATAATAAAGTAAAACTGATTTCGGAGTTAAGCTTGATAAGTTATAAGTTTTAATAAGTAAAAGATTTTGTCTTTGTGTTTAAATAAAATAAAATCTTATATTTTATCTATTAGTTAGTTTTATCTAGGATAATAGCTTATCTTTTGGAAAATTATCTTTGGACAAAAGACTGATTTTCTGAGTTTAATTGTAATTAATATGCTAAAATCGTATTTTTATCTTTTATACAAATAAAATCAGTTTTTTGGTCAAAGTTCATAGCTTGACTAGTTGTTAAATAATGGATCTATCTTTTAGGATTAGAGTCAGTAACAAAGAGGAGTATCTTGTATTACCTAATCCTATAAATATATCACTTTATTCATCATTTGTAAGTGCCTGAATTGAGTGAATAAAGCGTAAAAGCAATCAGTAAAGAAGTGCTAATATTGAGTCAATGCCATACCAAATTCCCTGTCAGTGCTATTTATTGTTCCTACTGCTTAGTGTTTGCTCATGTACTGATTACTGAATATTCCATCAATCGTCTGTATTAGAAAAATGATTAAAGGGTTTGAGGGAACTCTTGTATTAGGGTGAGAACTTGAGTGAGTTCTTGTATTGTATGATCATGACAAGACTTTGAGTGAAGTCATAAAGATGCTTTGAGTGAAGTTAAAGATAGGACTTTGAGTGAAGTCGAGAGAGGAATAACAGTTGCGGGAAATGTTGTTAGGATTAGTGTTTCTAGTAGAACGAGAGAAGTAACTTAAGTGTAATAGGTTGTACTTAGGGGTTTGCCTATTATCAGTGGATGGGTTGAATTTAAAATCACTTGTGGTCGAGGTTTTTCACTTCCTATTTGGCCTAGTAATGAAGTTTTCCTCCTCAAATCTCTTGTTTCTTCCCTTTTTCATTTCGTTATTATTTAAATTCCGCATCAAAAAGTACTCATTGTTTTCATGAATACAATTCACCGCCCTCTTGTAATGTTCCTAAGTCAAATAACACTTATCCCTTCCTAATCTTTTGAATATGTAAATAAAGATAGGAAATTTTGCTAATAAATACAATTCTTGGACACTTTTTTGAAATAAATACCTAGCTTGTCTAAAATTTTATGAAAATATCAACATGATTTTTGCTCTGTTAGTGGCATGTGAAATTACCTGTGTACCTTCCATTAATCCCCTCCTCCACAACCACCACCAAAACCTCACAAAACTCACTACCCTTGTGATCCCCTTCTCTCTCGTAACCACCATTACGAGGTGGTGGTGGTTTCGTAGTTAGTTAGTATTGAGGGGTGAGTCAATTTTTTGGTGGGTGGAAGTGTGGCAATTTCATAGTTGGTTAGGGTGGTGGGGTGGGATGATTTTTGAGTGGGTGGAGGTGGTGGTGGTTTTGTATAGTTGGTTGTGGTTGTGGGTGGGTCGATTTCTGGGTTGGTGGGGGGGGGGTGGCGGCAACGTTGGCATGCATGGTTGTTGCATGTGGTAGAGGCGGTGATGGTGGTGGGGAAAGGGGAAAATCGTAATTTCACGTGCCAATAACGGAGCATAACTAATAGTTTTTGCAAGATAAGTGGTAGCGATTCCACAAAAATTAGTCAACCTTGGTATTTATATAAAATTTCAAACAATTTAAGTATTTATTTTAAAAAAGTGCCCAAACTATGGTATTTATTGACAATTTTTCCATGAAGATATATATACACGATCAAATTAAAGATGTGTCTTGAAACCGTGTAATAAGAAAATGAGAAGTTTATCAAGGGATGAGGTTGGTACTATTGATATCAATAGTCATAATTTTACACAAAGAAAGAACAAATCTAGAAGTATAATATAACATCCAGTATTTAAGCTCTTTACTCTTATCACTTCATAAATCATATGCGTCTAACTACATTCTAAAACGGTCTTGTTAAGTATATACTAGAATGTAGAGGGAGAGGTGGTAGTTCAGTGGAGTACCACCCCGAATTCCAGGGTATTGCCCAGGGTTCGAATCCTCATCCCAACAATATGTTGGGGAATTTTCTTCTGGGCTATTTAGCCTTGTACATAGCCTTTGAGCTGGTATGCCCTGTAAGATAGCAGCCTAGCAGGGATTGGTCTTCGCACCAATTATCTTTCCTAATAAAAAAAATTATATACTGAAATGTAGGATGCCTGATAGTGTATTACCTCTGTTTCTTTTTAATTTACTCACTTCACTTTGGAGGAGAATCAAGGAGAAAGTGCAAAAGTATGAGGGATAAACTAAAAAGGTGGAGAGGAAAACTGAAAAGTGAGAGAGAAAAACTAAAAAAAAGTGGGTTAAAATATTAAAAAGTTGATGACATGGGTGGAGAAAGAGGAGATAGTAGATGTGACATGTTACCAAAAATAGAAAAAGTAACAGTGTGTAGATTAAAAAGAAACAGACGAAAAAGGAAAGTGTGTAGATTGAAAAGAAACTGAAACAGTGTGTAGAAAGGGTGTTCATGAAAAACCAAAACCGAAAAACCGTATCGAAAAACAGGTCCAAATGGGCGGTAACCATACCGATAAAAAAATGTTTTAACGGTACAATTACGGAACCGGTAAAATTAACGTTCAAATGGTATGGTTACGGTTATGCTTTTTGAGTGAACGTTTAACCGAAATATTTTTTTCCTTTATTTAATTATTGTGAAACATTTTCCAACAACTAAATTAATTGTAATATCTGTTACTAAGTACAACAATTAGAGGAAGTATATGATTATTCGAAAATATTAGTACTAATTTAAACACTATAATTAGAAAATGGAGTAAATTCTTAGTGTTATTATGTTCTCAATGGATTTGCTATCCACTTTATAATACATTTTATATTAGAGTATATATAATATTAAAGTATATGAACAAAAAAATAGAAAAAAATATATTTACATTATGTAAAATATAATAGTATAACTTGAATAACTGTTAATGGTTAACCCAAAAACCGCACCGAAAAAACGGTTAATCGCTTAAGCGGTAACCGGTCTAAACGGTTACGGTTATGGTTCGCAAAAAGAGCGAACCGAAATGTTGTTTCGGGACGGTTAACCGCCCATGAACAATAATTAGGTCTAGGGGGGTCCATTAACATCCATGTTCACGAACACCTCGCCCCATGATCTATAATACTCCCTCCTATCTTTATTAGTTTACCCGTATTCCTTTTTGGGGATGTCCCTTATTAGTTTACCCATTTCTTTTGTTTCTATTTTTGGAATAGGACAACTAAGTTTCCATCACACATGCATTTAACTTTAATATAAAATAATAATTTCTCTTTCTTTCTATGTCCCACAACATTGTTTTTCCTAAAACTCTGTGCAAAAGAAAGGGGTAAACTAATAAAGACCGATGGAGTAATGTCTAAAAATTCAAACCCTTATCTAGATTCCACTTAGGTCTAGTAGCACCTGAGTCCGAAACTGGCCATTAATTGCTCAATAATTTTATTTTTGCCTGTTGTATACGTATATAATAGAGTTAGCGCAAAGTACAAGTGTACAACTATTAACAATGAGTAACGAAGTATAAAATTATAATAACTTAAGAAAATAAAAACTATATTATCCTCTTTTGATTCAAAAGTTCCGCATAATAATATTAAAATTATTTCATATTATCAATTATGCCTATATAACTTTCATTTGGTATTTTATTTTTAGTTTTTTTAAATCATAAATAAATATACACGTCTGAACTCATTGTCATCCCTTTTGATTTTTTTATTCAGGGGTCATTTCCTATATCTAATACACACACAAACTAATTACTATATACTAAATACTACTCCATTTGAAATTAAATCAATAACCAATAATCAATTTATCATACAAATCAATCAATTCAAACTAATACATTTTTCCATGCATAATTATTGTCAATTTGTTATTAGTGTTAAATTGTCAATTTGACAACTAAACAATAAATAAAGATTTTTTTTGGTGGATAAAGAGGGGCAAAAGTCCCTAACAAAAAAGAAGAAACAAAACTAAACAAATAGTAGCCACCAAACACCAACAAAGAGCAAAAAAACAGCAGAGAAACACAGGTAAGGACAAAGAACAAAAAAAAGTTATGATAATGACAAGCAACTGCCAACTCATGATGTTTTTTTGCTAACTTTGGGAGTACTGCCGTACCCCCTAGCCCCATTTAGATCCGCCAATGGTTCTTGCAATATCATGAACCCACCGAGTTAAGAACGTCATTTAATATATCCTCTTAACTAAAGGCGTACAAATCAATTCTGAACTCAAACAAGTCAATAACTAGAGAGTAAGAGAGGACTTCCTTAGACCACAACATTGGCATGAACGATTTGCTGAAATCTACAGTCCAAACGTTCCACTATAGATCAAGAATAGTTACTTTAATTTCTTTGTTGTTAGTTTGTCACCTTATAAAGGCAGGCAACTATGTGTACGGTACTCGAGGTTCTTGGACATTTTTTTTCCTGGTGATCGATTGGCAACGAGAAATGATAAAGCACTAGCAACTTTGGTCCATTTGGACCAAAGCAAGGGTCAAGTGCAATAAAAAAAATTAACAAGGGTGTCTCGTGTAAAAAAAAGGTTGTCTGTTGAAAAAGTAAATAGGAAAAAAATGTATTATGTTAGAACAGCTACAGGAGTGCTTTGAGAGTAGTGCACTCACTGCCCCCCCCAAAAAAAAAGAAGTTGTTCAATGAGGAGGGAGGAAGCAGGGAAAAAAAACGAGTAAACGGTAAAAAATCTTGTTCGGATTTGAGGTAAACGGGAAAAAACGGAAAAATCTTGTGTGGTGTAGAAGACTACCGGCGCCGGAGGTGTAATGTAAGTGGAAAAATGTGAATTTAGTTTTATTTTATGTATTTAAATATAATTGAAATAACTTTAAAAAATGCAAATCCGACATCACGAAGGAAAAAGTTAAATTTTTGTTAGTACAAATGAGTGAAGAATGATCCCCTATAATTTTGCGTAAAAAATTTGGCTTTTTGTTAGTTTTATTGTTTATATGTAAAGATAAGAACAATCAATTTTTTTGTTTTTGTTCTATCGTATTGTTTTTTGTATTTTTTGGGTTCAATGTAATTAATCATTGAAAGTAAAATTTTTGCTGGTTGAACCCAAATGTGATGAAATTGAAGTAATTTGGTAGTTTTGGTGCATTATTTTGTTGGGTTTATCAATGAATGTTATACTCGTATTGCCTTTGTTGAGTTTGTGATGGTAAACTTTCATTTTCCATCTCTTTTTCCTTTAAGTTGGTTATTGTTCTAGAGTTCTACCATAAATATAGAGTATGAAAGCATACATTATTTTATAATATTTAAGCGATGAGTATCCCTACAGACTGCTTCATTGTATCTCTTTTGAGATTCAATGTAAACGATTTTAAAGTAAAAGTATGTACATATATTCTACTAGCATGTCAAGCATGGACCTTTCATTCGTGGAAATTTTAAAAGTCATGAATTGAATTGCAGTTTGTGTATGAGAGTGTGGAATTGCAAAATCCAAGACTGTATTTGAAGAATCGCGAAGTAAAAGGTATAATTTTGGTTATAAATGAGTTAAGAATGCTTTATTGATGTTCAAATTTGGAATTCAGCCCCTGTAAATTTGCAATTTGACTATTTGTTATTTAAAAATGGAGGTGTTTGAAATGGATGGGCATGTAAGTGATGTGAATGAAGAATCTAGTACTGAGGATGTTCATGAAATCGTGGAAAGATAGGTTAATTTATATTTACGGGCAAATTTTTTGAATATGTAGTAGTTTGTGAGAAATTGTAGTGATATATATAAATCGATTACAAGTAAGAGGGAGGTGTTTGAAATCTGGACGACCGCCTCCGCGTAAAGAAATTGAAGCACGAGTTTATCGGGTAATCTCATTATAGTTGTGAATATGGTGAATTGATACTTGAAAGTGTTGATATAAAAAAGTACATTGTTAAGTTAATAACATAGGGTGTATAATTTTGAATAGGAGAATGATCTAAGCAAAGGTGGATGCTTAAAGGATGAAGGGAAAGTGATTGCGACACAACGTGCTATGAATAATAAAAGAGTAATGCTATGATGATTAGATTGTGTTTTGTTTTGTTTTGTAATTTATGACTTGTTTTTGAAATGTAAAATGTTAATTTAGTGTTTATTTTGATGTAGGAGAGTAATATGAATTGTAGAGTAGAGACATTTGGGAAGGTTGTGCAGGGATTTGATGAGAGGAAGCGTAAGTTAGTGACGGAAATGGGTTTTGGTGGACTTTTGTTTCTCGAAGGTAAAAGTTTGCCTAGGACCCTTTGTTATTGGCTGTGTACAAGAGTGGATGTTAAGAATAAGGTGTTGTTGTAACACCCCAGAATTTCAAAGGCGGAAAAGAAAGAAATGATAATATATTTAATTGGACGATGGCGGAAACATCGTCTCCTGGGAATGTCACTACTACAAGAATAGTGTTTAAATAACTAAGTGATAAAAACAAACATAAGTAAATACTATAAGTAAATTAATTACTTAGATAAAAAACGAAATGAGAAAACTATCTCAAACTAAAGAGAAGTCTAGAACTAAAACCCCTAATAGATTATTTCTCGCATCTCAACCCGAGCCCAAAATCAAAGAAAATCCCCATCAACAAAACCTGCAAAATATACAACAAATATCCACAATCAGTGGGGGAGTAACTAGCAGTTCTCCCAGAACAATAGCAATCAAAGCACGATTCAGAAGTAGATTATTAAGAAAGGAATAACATGCAATCATTACATCAATAGCATGCACATAGAAATCATAAAGCTCATAGATGAAACAAGTGATCATCAACAATAAGTAAACATGATAGAGTGAGTGACATAATTCTAATATATAATAATAATAATAAATCAAGAATTCAACAAGTTATTGAGTCAGAAACCGAACGCCAGTGATTCGCAAATCACTTCCTAAGGTTTGTCAGATCGCAATCTCCAGGTCAGTCTATGGGCTTACGTTCCCCACTGCCTGTGTCTAAGAATGGCCAAACTCCCGATGCAGGGTAGAACACGCAAAACTCCCTGACTCTCGGACGACAACAATTAACCCAGGTGTACCCCTAGTTTGCAAACCAGGTGGTTGGCATGTTCTTCACCGGGGACTACATCTATCCCACCGGATATTCTTATCTCAAAATACAATCATGCATACAATCCAAGTATCATTCATCAAAATATTCATCAAAAAGGGATGCCACCCGGCCTTATACCCACAGTTCATCAAAACAGTTCTTCATAATTCCTCAAAATAAATCACTTATAAATTTTCAACAAATATCTCTCATAATAACACTTGAACATCTCCAAACATCATCAATGATAATATACTGGTTTTTACAGCAACCACAATTCAATCAAAAATACATCACCAAATAACTCTAAATCATATTCATTAAAAGAGTAGTAACAATTAATCATTTTCTTTCATAAATCAAACATAAACATATGGTTACCCAATGATACATACTGCATACTAATGAAAATCAGCAACCCAGAATATAATAAATTATGAATTATTTCTGATTTACAAGCCCTCAAACAATTTAAAAGTGTATCCTCAATTTCACAACAAAAATAACATAATAATTATTAAACTAATAAGTTCGAGCAGTAAAATCACAAAAAAATTATCATACGACCCTAATGGCTCTACTGACATGTTACAAGTTTTATTTATAATTTTCGGACTCAAAAAGTATTTTTAACAGTTAATATACAGATTCTTCAAATAAGCCTTTATAATAATTAAAAATATAAACAGACGCCCAAAAATTACCAAAAATTTACATAACATGTAAAAACTCACGGAAATACATAATATTCAAAGAAATTAATTTTTATGCCACTACAAATAATTTTCATGATTTATATACTGACAGAACCGAAATTACAAAAACAGATATATCAATTAAATAAAATAGTAAACAGTAGGAAAAAATTATTCTAAGTCATGGAATACATACTACGCATGTAACATGACCTAATAAAAATAATTTCATCAATTTTAACAGTCGTTCCATAATTATCATGCAATTTAGCCAAAAACGCACAAAACACCAATTTAATCAAATAAATACTAAAAATCTTGAACGTGCTTCATTTATATCCTATAATTTTTGATTCACTTGATAAAATTGGAAGTGTTTCCGATACAATTGATTCAAATAAAGCACAATCTATTACACACTTGTTGATGTCATTTGATTTTGTGTTTGTGGCAAACTTGATGGTCGCTATATTTGGAACTACAAATGAGTTAAATGTGGGATTGCAAAAACATGATCAAAATATTGTAAATGCAATGCCGATGGTTGATATAACCATGTCTAATTTGCAAAAGTTGAGAGATGAAGGATGCGATTCTCATATGGAGAAAGTCACTTCTTTTATGGAGAAATATAATATTGAGGTTCCAAGTATGGAGGAGAGATATCTTGTCCCTGGAAGAAGGGTGTTTAAAGGTTAGACTCCACAAGTGACAAGTCTTCATCATTTTCGAGTTGAAGTTTTTCTAAGCGTCATTGATCTGCAATTACAAGAACTTGAAAGTCGGTTTACGGAGATAAGTAATGGACTACTTCTGTGTATGTCTTGCTTTAATTCTGGTAACCGGTATTTTTCCTTCGACAAGAGAAAATTGATTCAACTTGCCAAATTCTATCATAATGAATTTTCAAGTAGTGAAGTGATGCTTTTTGAATTTTCACTTGAGAATTTCATAGTCTCTGTTAGAGAGGATGAAAGATTTTGGAATTTGAAAAGTCTTTATGAGCTTTTTATGAAATTGGTTGAGACGGGAAAATCTGAAACTCTTGATCGGGTTTACTTGCTTTTGAAGTTGGTATTGCTTCTTCCCATTGCAACGGTAACTGTAGAAAGAGCATTTTCCGGCATGACACAAGTGAAAGATAAATTGTGTAATAGCATGAGGGATCAAATGTTAAATGATTGCTTGATTAATTATCTAGAAAGAGCTTTGTTTTTAAAGGTTAGCATGGATGATATTGTAAATCGGTATCAAAATATGAAAACTCGTCGAGAACAATTGTAACAATTGTTTAGTTACTATTTTTTGTAATATGAACTATTATTAGTCATGAAATGATTTTAGTTGAAGTAATTTTAAAAAAAAAATCATGGATTGGACATTTACATGGTCAGTAGTTGGTAGTGATCCACCATTCATAAATTCCTGGATCTGCCACTGAATAGGGAGGTAAGTAGTTGCAAACTATTTAACCACGTTTGGTGAACAATTATGCAGTACTTAGAACACTGTAGGTTGTTATGCTAATTAGTATAAAAATAGGAGTGGGCTCATGAAGTTTTGAAGCTTATCAAATTTTTAACAAGTCCAAAGTTCTAATATGATCACTAGTGAGTGTCTCGGGCGATGCCCCGGGTTGTTACTTTTCGTAACTTTTTGTCATGTGAGGAAAAATTGACGTAATAACATGATAAGTAATTGCATGATTTTTAAAAAATAAACCCTTAAGAGTTTGGGGATGAAAGCAATAACTTAGCTTTCTATAAGGAATTGGAGTAAAAGTTTATGTCTATAATAATCTCTTGTTGTTATCATAAAAAGGTTAGGTATCTAACTACTTGTGCAAATCTTTTAATGAGATATAATTATAAGACCCTATGATATTTTATTTTGAAATACTAAACAATGGTGTTATGTTGGATTAATGGTTGAGCTTTCACTTTTCATTTCAATGGTCACGTGTTCGATCCCTTGTAACTACACAATATTATTTTTTTAAATTAAGGGTTTGACTTGAAGCATTTACATTAGAGCCTTAGAGGAGAGTGTCACATGGCACAGAAACGTTCTTAGGAACGCCTTTTAATTCCACATCAAGCGGGATGCATTTTGGGGATTTCAAAGAAATTAAGTCTTGACCAATGAAACAACAAGCTTTCCAAAAGATGGAAAAAAACTGGACTTTACTACATCTACCCACCGAGTAGACAACTCACTACTAATAGAGCATTAAAAAATAATAATTATGCTAAGTTGGATTCCATTACCACAACCCTCAACAAGTCTTTATTAATGGTGGGTAGTCTACCCGATGGGTAGACAAAGTTTTTTCCAAAAAGAACATTTAGAGTGATCATATTAAATCAGACATTGCTACACCTACCCACAGTAGACAACCCACTACTAATAGAGTATTAAAAAAATAAAAGTTATGTTGAGTTGAATTACATTACCACAACCTTCAGCAAGTCTTTATTAATGGTGGATAGTCTACCCGGTGGGTAGACAAAGTTCTTTCATATTAAATCCATTTCATACTGTTAACTCTTGCGTTGATCCATTGTAATACCCTTTCATTCCCCACAAGAGCATTACACACATATATGACCAAAATTAGCTAGTCCATGGGAAGTTTTGAATGAGATTGAACTTGAGAATCAATTCTTTTGTGTTGACATCACTAAGATGGCTTCCTAGCAAAGAAAGATTCATGAGAATAAATTGCATGCTAGAAAATTCTGAAAAATATGGTTGGAATTTTGTTGATCAAGTTGATATAAGCATGCTAAATTTGACGAAATCATTAATGTTTATTCATGTAAAATTATATTTTACTCATTTAGAGTTAAATGATAATCCTATTAGTGGATGAAAGACTTGATTTATATATATGACAATGGATTTACTTGAATTTGAAGACAATGTTACTAAGGTAAAAAAAAATCTTGATGATTTTCTCATATTGCAACTTTGGAGACGAAGTTACTAAGGTTAAGAGTCTTATAGAACATCTTGGCTTTGAGCCCCTTGTGCAAGAAATCAAGAGAGAAACGAGTAAACTTGGGTCGAAGATCAAAAGCATTACGAAGAAGCTGGCCGCTATAGTGGATGAAAATTTGGACATACTACGTTAAAACCTAACAACTGTATAACTTTTGGAACTTAAAAAGTACTTAAATTGAAAAATATAAATAAAAAGGAAGTTATTCTTACTGTTGACCCAATTGGTTTTTGACGATGATAAACTAAGTAATTAACTAACTTAGTTTTTTTTTTTTTTAGTTTTATGCGTGCAAGATTCACATATTAATAATAGTGCCTAGTGAAGGAAGTTCCTTATAGAAATTCCAATAAGAGTTGAAGTTCTTAATGTTAGAGCTACAAGATTGAAGAGGAACAACTCCTAAGGGGGGACTCAAGAGAAGAAGTCTATGTGCATGGGTTTACTGTAAGTCTATATAATGTAAGGAATAAGCAAGCAACATCATAGGACAATTCATTTGTTCCATAAGTTGAGGAATAGAGCAGTTCCTCATATCAAGGAACAACGACCTGTTAAGAATCGTACCGGCACGAGTCTAAAAGGAACATGTTATAATAAAGTAAAACTGATTTCGGAGTTAAGCTTGATAAGTTATAAGTTTTAATAAGTAAAAGATTTTGTCTCTGTGTTTAAATAAAATAAAATCTTATATTTTATCTATTAGTTAGTTTTATCTAGGATAATAGCTTATCTTTTGGAAAATTATCTTTGGACAAAAGACTGATTTTCTGAGTTTAATTGTAATTAATATGCTAAAATCGTATTTTTATCTTTTATACAAATAAAATCAGTTTTTTGGTCAAAGTTCATAGCTTGACTAGTTGTTAAATAATGGATCATCTTTTAGGATTAGAGTCAGTAACAAAGAGGAGTATCTTGTATTACCTAATCCTATAAATAGATCACTTTATTCATCATTTGTAAGTGCCTGAATTGAGTGAATAAAGCGTAAAAGCAATCAGTAAAGAAGTGCTAATATTGAGTCAATGCCATACCAAATTCCCTGTCAGTGCTATTTATTGTTCCTACTGCTTAGTGTTTGCTCATATACTGATTACTGAATATTCCATCAATCGTCTGTATTAGAAAAATGATTAAAGGGTTTGAGGGAACTCTTGTATTAGGGTGAGAACTTGAGTGAGTTCTTGTATTGTATGATCATGACAAGGCTTTGAGTGAAGTCATAAAGATGCTTTGAGTGAAGTTAAAGATAGGACTTTGAGTGAAGTCGAGAGAGGAATAACAGTTGCGGGAAATGTTGTTAGGATTAGTGTTTCTAGTGGAACGAGAGAAGTAACTTAAGTGTAATAGGTTGTACTTAGGGGTTTGCCTATTATCAGTGGATGGGTTGAGTTTAAAATCACTTGTGGTCGAGGTTTTTCACTTCCTATTTGGCCTAGGAATGAAGTTTTCCTCCTCAAATCTCTTGTTTCTTCGCTTTCTTCATTTCGTTATTATTTAAATTCCGCATCAAAAAGTACTCATTGTTTTCATGAATACAATTCACCACCCTCTTGTAATGTTCCTAAGTCAAATAACACTTATCCCTTCCTAATCTTTTGAATATGTAAATAAAGATAGGAAATTTTGCTAATAAATACAATTCTTGGACACTTTTTTGAAATAAATACCTAGCTTGTCTAAAATTTTATGAAAATATCAACATGATTTTTGCTCTGTTAGTGGCATGTGAAATTACCTGTGTACCTTCCATTAATCCCCTCCTCCACAACCACCACCAAAACCTCACAAAACTCACTACCCTTGTGATCCCCTTCTCTCTCGTAACCACCATTACGAGGTGGTGGTGGTTTCGTAGTTGGTTAGTATTGAGGGGTGAGTCGATTTTTTGGTGGGTGGAAGTGTGGCAATTTCATAGTTGGTTAGGGTGGTGGGGTGGGATGATTTTTGAGTGGGTGGAGGTGGTGGTGGTTTTGTATAGTTGGTTGTGGTTGTGGGTGGGTCGATTTACGGGTTGGTGGGGGGGGGTGGCGGCAACGTTGGCAAGCATGGTTGTTGCATGTGGTAGGGGCGGTGATGGTGGTGGGGAAAGGGGAAAATCGTAATTTCACGTGCCAATAACGGAGCATAACTAATAGTTTTTGCAAGATAAGTGGTAGCGATTCCAAAAAAATTAGTCAACCTTGGTATTTATATAAAATTTCAGACAATCTAAGTATTTATTTTAAAAAAGTGCCCAAACTATGGTATTTATTGACAATTTTTCCATAAAGATATATATACACGATCAAATTAAAGATGTGTCTTGAAACCGTGTAATAAGAAAATGAGAAGTTTATCAAGGGATGAGGTTGGTACTATTGATATCAATAGTGATAATTTTACACAAAGAAAGAACAAATCTAGAAGTATAATATAACATCCAGTATTTAAGCTCTTTACTCTTATCACTTCATAAATCATATGCGTCTAACTACATTCTAAAACGGTCTTGTTAAGTATATACTAGAATGTAGAGGGAGAGGTGGTAGTTCAGTGGAGTACCACCCCGAATTCCAGGGTATTGCCCAGGGTTCGAATCCTCATCCCAACAATATGTTGGGGAATTTTCTTCTGGGCTATTTAGCCTTGTACCTAGCCTTTGAGCTGGTATGCCCTGTAAGATAGCAGCCTAGCAGGGATTGGTCTTTGCACCAATTATCTTTCCTAATAAAAAAAATTATATACTGAAATGTAGGATGCCTGATAGTGTACTACCTCTGTTTCTTTTTAATTTACTCACTTCACTTTGGAGGAGAATCAAGGAGAAAGTGCAAAAGTATGAGGGATAAACTAAAAAGATGGAGAGGAAAACTGAAAAGTGAGAGAGAAAAACTAAAAAAAAGTGGGTTAAAATATTAAAAAGTTGATGACATGGGTGGAAAAAGAGGAGATAGTAGATGTGACATGTTACCAAAAATAGAAAAAGTAACAGTGTGTAGATTAAAAAGAAACAGACCAAAAAGGAAAGTGTGTAGATTGAAAAGAAACTGAAACAGTGTGTAGAAAGGGTGTTCATGAAACCAAAACCGAAAAACCGTATCGAAAAACAGGTCCAAATGGGCGGTAACCATACCGATAAAAAAATGTTTTAACGGTACAATTACGGAACCGGTAAAATTAACGGTCAAATGGTACGGTTACGGTTATGCTTTTTGAGTGAACGGTTAACCGAAATATTTTTTTCCTTTATTTAATTATTGTGAAACATTTTCCAACAACTAAATTAATTGTAATATCTGTTACTAAGTACAACAATTAGAGGAAGTATATGATTATTCGAAAATGTTAGTACTAATTTAAACACTATAATTAGAAAATGGAGTAAATTCTTAGTGTTATTATGTTCTCAATGGATTTGCTATCCACTTTATAATACATTTTATATTAGAGTATATATAATATTAAAGTATATGAACAAAAAAAATAGAAAAAAAATATATTTACATTATGTAAAATATAATAGTATAACTTGAATAACTGTTAATGGTTAACCGAAAAACCGTACCGAAAAAACGGTTAATCGCTTAGGCGGTAACCGGTCTAAACGGTTACGGTTATGGTTCGCAAAAAGAGCGAACCGAAACTTTCGGTTACCGAACCGAAATGTTGTTTCGGGACGGTTAACCACCCATGAACAATAATTAGGTCTAGGGGGGTCCATTAACATCCATGTTCACGAACACCTCGCCCCATGATCTATTATACTCCCTCCTATCTTTATTAGTTTACCCGTATTCCTTTTTGGGGATGTTCCTTATTAGTTTACCCATTTCTTTTGTTTCTATTTTTGGAATAGGACAACTAAGTTTCCATCACACATGCATTTAACTTTAATATAAAATAATAATTTATCTTTCTTTCTATGTCCCACAACATTGTTTCTCCTAAAACTCTGTGCAAAAGAAAGGGGTAAACTAATAAAGACCAATGGAGTAATGTCTAAAAATTCAAACCCTTATCTAGATTCCACTTATGTCTAGTAGCACCTGAGTCCGAAACTGGCCATTAAGTTACAAACCATTTTTTCCATTGCTCAATAATTTATTTTTGCCTGTTGTATACGTATATAATAGAGTTAGCGCAAAGTACAAGTGTACAACTATTAACAATGAGTAACGAAGTATAAAATTATAATAACTTAAGAAAATAAAAACTATTTTATCCTCTTTTGATTCAAAAGTTCCGCATAATAATATTAAAATTATTTCATATTATCAATTATGCCTATATAACTTTCATTTGGTATTTTATTTTTAGTTTTTTTAAATCATAAATAAATATACACGTCTGAACTCATTGTCATCCCTTTTGATTTTTTTATTCAGGGGTCATTTCCTATGTCTAATACACACACAAACTAATTACTATATACTAAATACTACTCCATTTGAAATTAAATCAATAACCAATAATCAATTTATCATACAAATCAATCAATTCAAACTAATACATTTTTCCATGCATAATTATTGTCAATTTGTTATTAGTGTTAAATTGTCAATTTGACAACTAAACAATAAATAAAGATTTTTTTTGGTGGATAAAGAGGGGCAAAAGTCCCTAACAAAAAAGAAGAAACAAAACTAAACAAACAGTAGCCACCAAACACCAACAAAGAGCAAAAAAACAGCAGAGAAACACAGGTAAGGACAAAGAACAAAAAAAAGTTATGATAATGACAAGCAACTGACAACTCATGATGTTTTTTTGCTAACTTTGGGAGTACTGCCGTACCCCCTAGCCCCATTTAGATCCGCCAATGGTTCTTGCAATATCATGAACCCACCGAGTTAAGAACGTCATTTAATATATCCTCTTAACTAAAGGCGTACAAATCAATTCTGAACTCACACAAGTCAATAACTAGAGAGTAAGAGAGGACTTCCTTAGACCACAACATTGGCATGAACGATTTGCTGAAATCTACAGTCCAAACGCCCGATTATAGATCAAGAATAGTTACTTTCTTTGTTGTTAGTTTGTCACCTTATAAAGGCAGGCAACTATGTGTACAGTACTGAGGTTCTTGGACATTTTTTTTCCTGGTGATCAGATTGGCAACGAGAAATGATAAAGCACTAGCAACTTTGGTCCATTTGGACCAAAGCAAGGGCTGAAGTGCAATAAAAAAATTAACAAGGGTGTCTGTGTAAAAAAAAGGTTGTTTGTTGAAAAAGTAAATAGGAAAAAAATGTATTATGTTAGAACAGACTACGAGGAGTGCTTTGAGAGTAGTGCCCTCACTGCCCCCCCCAAAAAGAAGTTGTTCAATGAGGAGAGAGGAAGCAGGGAAAAAAACGAGCGAACGGTAAAAAATCTTGTTCGGATTTGAGATAAACGGGAAAAAACGGAAAAATCTTGTGTGGTGTAGAAGACTACCGGCGACGGAGGTGTAATGTAAGTGGAAAAATGTGAATTTAGTTTTATTTTATGTATTTATATATAATTGAAATAACTTTAAAAAATGCAAATCCGACATCACGAAGGAAAAAGTTAAATTTTTGTTAGTACAAATGAGTGAAGAATGATCCCCTATAATATTTCGTAAAAAATTTGGCTTTTTGTTAGTTTTATTGTTTATATGTAAAGATAAGAACAATCAATTTTTTTGTTTTTGTTCTATCGTATTGTTTTTTGTATTTTTTGGGTTCAATGTAATTAATCATTGAAAGTAAAATTTTTGCTGGATGAACCCAAATGTGATGAAATTGAAGTAATTTGGTAGTTTTGGTGCATTATTTTGTTGGGTTTATCAATGAATGTTATACTCGTATTGCCTTTGTTGAGTTTGTGATGGTAAACTTTCATTTTCCATCTCTTTTTCCTTTAAGTTGGTTATTGTTCTAGAGTTCTACCATAAATATAGAGTATGAAAGCATACATTATTTTATAATATTTAAGCGATGAGTATCCCTACAGACTGCTTCATTGTATCTCTTTGAGATTCAATGTAAACGATTTTAAAGTAAAAGTATGTACATATATTCTACTAGCATATCAAGCATTGGCCTTTCATTCGTGGAAATTTTAAAAGTCATGAATTGAATTGCAGTTTGTGTATGAGAGTGTGGAATCGCAAAATCCAAGACTGTATTTGAAGAATCGCGAAGTAAAAGGTATAATTTTGGTTATAAATGAGTTAAGAATGCTTTATTGATGTTCAAATTTGGAATTCAGCCCCTGTAAATTTGCTATTTGACTATTTGTTATTTAAAAATGGAGGTGTTTGAAATGGATGGGCATGTAAGTGATGTGAATGAAGAATCTAGTACTGAGGATGTTCATGAAGTCGTGGAAAGATAGGTTAATTTGTATTTACGGGCAAATTTTTTGAATATGTAGTTGTTTGTGAGAAATTGTAGTGATATATATAAATCGATTACAAGTAAGAGGGAGGTGTTTGAAATCTGGACGACCGCCTCTGCGTAAAGAAATTGAAGCACGAGTTTATCGGGTAATCTCATTATAGTTGTGAATATGGTGAATTGATACTTGAAAGTGTTGATATAAAAAAGTACATTGTTAAGTTAATAACATAGGGTGTATAATTTTGAATAGGAGAATGATCTAAGCAAAGGTGGATGCTTAAAGGATGAAGGGAAAGTGATTGCGACACAACGTGCTATGAATAATAAAAGAGTAATGCTATGATGATTAGATTGTGTTTTGTTTTGTTTTGTAATTTATGACTTGTTTTTGAAATGTAAAATGTTAATTTAGTGTTTATTTTGATGTAGGAGAGTAATATGAATTGTAGAGTAGAGACATTTGGGAAGGTTGTGCAGGGATTTGATGAGAGGAAGCGTAAGTTAGTGACGGAAATGGGTTTTGGTGGACTTTTATTTCTCGAAGGTAAAAGTTTGCCTAGGACCCTTTGTTATTAGCTGTGTACAAGAGTGGATGTTAAGAATAAGGTGTTGTTGTAACACCCCAGAATTTCAAAGGCGGAAAAGAAAGAAATGATAATATATTTAATTGGACGATGGCGGAAACATCGTCTCGTGGGAATGTCACTACTACAAGAATAGTGTTTAAATAGCTAAGTGATAAAAACAAACATAAGTAAATACTATAAGTAAATTAATTACTTAGATAAAAAACGAAATTAATTTACATAACATGTAAAAACTCACGGAAATACATAATATTCAAAGAAATTAATTTTTATGCCTCTACAAATAATTTTCTTGATTTATATACTGACAGAACCGAAATTACAAAAACAGATATATCAATTAAATAAAATAGTAAACAGTAGGAAAAAATTATTCTAAGTCATGGAATACATACTACGCATGTAACATGACCTAATAAAAATAATTTCATCAATTTTAACAGTCGTTCCATAATTATCATGCAATTTAGCCAAAAACGCACAAAACACCAATTTAATCAAATAAATACTAAAAATCATGCGAAAATTATTTTTCTCTACACAGTATTAACATAGCATGTATCAAGTATATTCATGTCAAAGTTCATCAAAAATTTCATTCAAAAAGTATTTTAAATAATTCCTAGCGTAGTAATCTAATACCGAATAATACCCTAATCACTATGGTTCTAAGATAACAACTAGTTACCTGGATCGTCGGGAGGAGAGCTGAGTCTAAAGAGACAATCACGAGTTAAGCATGCAATCCAAATCCTCTTCTAACCCCAAGGCATAACGAACGAGAATTGTAGCAACAAGTCACTAGGCATTTCTTCTTGAACGTTGAAAACTCTTGTTTCGCACTGCTCTGTTACGACCACGATTCCCGATGCTCAAAAGCTGAGATTCTAAATCGCTCTGGTCAGAATGTAGAACAAGACGTTATAAACGTTGTGTCCAAATTTGAAGATGATCCAACGGTTAGATCTCTGGATACGGTTATTTTCGTGAAGGTGTGACAGGAAAAACCGGGTTGCACCTTTCTATTCTTTTCCTCTTCCTTTTCTCTCTTTCTTTTCTTGAAAACGGTGAGGGTTAAATGCAAATGATGCTGAACCTCTTTGAATAAAAATCAGAATTTTATGGATGTTTAATGGTTGAAATAAAGGGTTTTAATGAAGGAGAATGATTAGGGGGTTATAGGAGTTACAAAGCTACAAAGAGTCACAAGGAAAATAAAAAGAAAAGAAAGAAGAGGAGCTCTCCTTCTCCATCTCCTTGGCCGGCTGTCAAGCCCAACACACCAACAAAAATTTCGGCCCAAATCAACAAGGGTCCATGCTTCAAAAGCCCGCTACGCGATAAATCGATAAATTCTTAAATCGCGCCTAAACTTTAAAAATACTTAATAATGAAAATAATTCTAATAAATTATATTATAAATATAAATATAATGCACACATTAACACACCATATAATAAAATAATAATTCGGCTCCCAAATTATAAAGAATAAAAATCATTGATCTAGAGAAAATAATAAATTATTTATTTTTTTACGAAAAGAATATCATTTTAAAATAAACTAACACCAAAAATAAAGAGTGAAAATTACGGGGTGTTACAGTTGTTGACTCCTGATGGGCTAGAATTCCCTATTAGTAAGACACGGGTACATTGGGTGTTGGGTATTTCGGTGGGGCCAAAAACCGTACCATTATATGGTGAGGATGCTGATAAGGGTGGTGATGAGGTGATGAAGTTGTTTAAGTTATATGGGTATACAAGTCGTTCTGGTGTTAGGGGGATAAAAGCTAGTGTAATTAAGGAAGTTGTTGAAGGAGAAATAACTTCAGATGCAGAGTTTAAGAAGGCCTTTTTTATGATGGCACTAAATGATCTTATATGTCCTACGACATGTCAGAGAATGTGTATCAATATGTTGTATGCTGTAGTTGTAGCAGAGAGTGCTCCTCAGTATGATTGGTGTAGTTTGTTGCTTGATCATTTAATGAACTCAATTGGGGGATTTGCAAAAAGGTTCTATCATAATGGATTTGCTAAGGGGTGTGGTGGGTGCACTATGTTCTTAGCGGTAAGTACATGTTTTGTATTTGTTAGTGTTGTTATGATTGTGTAGTTATTTATTTTTGGTGTAGTTATTTATATGCAATAATTGCATATTCTATATCTTGATCGGTTGCGCCAACCACCATTGCAATGGGGTGCTTTTCCCAAGATACGGGCATGGAGTACGGTAGATGTGAACAAAGTGAAGAAGGAAGATTTGCTGACATATGGAGATCACGGCAAGCTTGAGGTGTGTATTTTTTACTAAAATGATATAATTGTAATGTATTGCCTATTAGCTTGTCCATGCGGTTGAGAATATAAATTTTATTTTTGAAAAGGTTAATTAGGCTATTGATGTCGCTTATGGAGGAAGACATCCTTTGGAGGCTCGGGATGTCATGCCTTCAGCGGAAGATGTTGAAGTTGTGTAATCTTTGTTGACATCCTTTGATCAATGTCATGTTAATGTTACTGTACAGTCGTGCATGAATGACTATTGTTGTGTGAATGCAAGAAATGACTCGTTGTAGGACTCGTTATACTAGGAAATTAAAAAGAAAGAGAATGAAAGCAAGGCATGTACAAGTTGAGGAGCGAGAGCCCAATGTGGAGGAGACCAATGTAGAGGAGTCAGATACCTTTATAGAGGAGCAGGAGACCTTTGTGGAGGAGCCGGAGTTTAGAGAACAGCTTAGAAGAGCCCGTAGGTGATGGTAAGTAGATTTCTTTAATGTAATGTCATCGTAAGTACATTTATTTAATGTAATATGGCTTAAAATGACATGAAAATTATGTATCAATGTAATTGATTAATAATTGTTGCACATACATAATCAATGCATCTTGCTGAAGTAATTCGTGGTATTGTTGTAGACAATAACAATGGCAAGGAGGATAATCAAATGTGTGAAAGTCATCAGCAGGGGTGATCTAAATATTATTGGCAAGGTTTAGGTGAGCAGAGCGTGGGGGTGGTGATGGGCAGTTGGTTGGGAATCATGGGCTGGAGGGTGGCAGAGACCTTTTGGGCACGGGGATGAAGGGGCGGATGAAAGGGAGTTGGTTGGAAAGAATAGTGAGGGGGAGGTTGGAAAGAAGCTCCAAGGGGAGGATGAGGTTATAAATGAGGATGAGGGTGGTAGCAGTGGAGGTCGTAGTCGTAAGCAAAGGAAGACTATGTGGTCGATTAAAAGAATTATAGGTTATATGGATACATAGCGGCCATGCCAATACAAGCAACATAAGGCTAAGCTAGGGAGGTTTGTTAGGGATAATTATCGTAGTGCTCTAAAGACTAAGGAAATGATTAAGTGTGACGGGAACTACGCGTCTTTACAAAGTTGTGCGTCCGTCGCACGTCCTAGGGGGTGGGTTGACGATAATGTAAGTATTATATGTAATTTTATAAGTGTAGAACATTGTGCATATGTCTATTTGAAAATTGTTTGATGCTTACAAAAAGTTAATTTGAACATGTGGATGAATTATGTTAGGTTGGCAGCATTGTCATACACAAGGATGGAGAAACGTTTCCCAGGGAGGAGTAGGAGGTTTATGCTAGACCCGACATTTGCGGTTAGGTTCAAATATAGTAAGTTGCAAGGAATGTTATTTTTAGGTGAAGGAGTTCATGTTTGTTATGTGCTTTTGTAGATACAAGTACTACAAGACAGTCTTAACAAGAAGTCTCCAAATATAGAGAAAAATGTTTCTTCTTATGCAAAGCAAATGATTGGAACTCCCTAGAAAAGGATAGTACATGTAAGTAGTCAAAGTTGAATTGTTGTTGAACTAACTTGGTTACTAATATTTGAAATTCATTTATGTTTTATTGTTTAAGTTATTTGTTCCGGTGCTTGAGAAGAACCATTGGTGGTGCGTGGCTTACTCTCAAAATAGGGAAGAAGTGTTGGTCATGGACTCATTGGAGCCAAAGAAAGCATCGGATTGCCATGATTTGAGCTTGACACGGCTGGTAAAGTACCATTGACCATATTCCTTTAATGTATGTTTTATGTATGATATGTTAAGGAGCAAGAAATATCATCGTAGGGGTATGCAATGGATACGTTATCTCTGGATAGCTCTTGGAAAGTAGGGGGCATACACAATTGGCCCACTGTTTCGTTGGACATGAACCTCCAAAAGGACACGTATGTTTAACTTGTATGGATAGCTCTTGAGTATCTATAAATGTAAAGCTCATCAGAGAGCTAGAGCGAGTGTAAAGGCTATGGACGTAATAGGCATTTCTTTCTAGCTTCACTTGAGGATTGCTCTAGATCTTCCCTTTTCCCCCCCTCCCTCAGTAATAATGTCTTACAGTGGAACACTTCTGACCTGTTATTAAGGACTGTCAAATCGCCCCTTATCTGATAAATAGAATTATAGTGTCAGCTAATTGTATGTTATGGTTAATTCAGAAATACGGCTACAGTATAAAGTTAAGAAGGATTTGTAGGTAATTAGTTCTAGTACTAAATTGTGCAAATGGATGATTTACCAGGGTCGGTACAAAATCTGCTTTCGCCATGCACTAAATCCTTCTATGGATAGTACTGAATTTGTACTAAATCCTTCTATAAAGTTAAGAAGGATTATTTACCATTATGAGTTTAAGGGTTATAGCATAGGAAGTTGTTGATTTTATCCACTAAATCTTAGAACTGCTGAAAGATTATTAAAGAATCATGTAGGATGTTGGGCCAATTTCTAGAGCATATGATTCGATTAATTTTAATCAAAGTGTATTTTTATGCAAACATATAATTATAAGTAATAGGCTGAGATCATAGTGTTTTATTTATGTAATCTATTATTCAATTGAGTGAGTTAGTTAGGTGAGATGTGAGTTAGTTATGTAATATATTATTTGAATAGTTATGCAATATATTATTTGAATTACTTAGCTAGGTTGAGATGTGATTAAATGTAGATAAATAAAGTAGTTCGTAATATTTTTTTCCTATTAGTTAATATTAATTCATGTTACTTGAGAATAATTTTTGGGTTTTTCTATGATATACCCCTGTGTTTTTTAAAATTCTATAATGTACCCCTAATGTTTTTTAATTCTACACTGTACCCTTGTGTTTTTTAAGTTTTCTACATAGTACCCCTAGTGTGTATTAATGAAAACGGACGTTAAACATTTTTGAATTCCCATCCAAATCTCCCCATCCCCTCCACACCAACCCCCTCCGCCCCCATCCACCGCCGCAGCTCCCAACCCCTCCCCCTGCCGGCCCGGACCCCCTCCCCCTCCTCCATCGTAGCCCCCACCCCCTCCCCCCCCCGGCCCATGCCCCCACCCCTTCCTCTTCGATTTCCCGCAACCCCCAACCCCTCCCCTTCGATTTCTTGCAGCCCCCACCCCTCTCCCCTTCGATTTCCCACAGCCCCTACCCCCTCCCCTTCGATTTCCCGCAGCCCCTACCCCCTCCCCTTCGATTTCCGACAGCCCCTACCCCATCCCCTTCAATTTCCGGTTGCCCCCACCCCCTCCCTTTCGATTTCCCGCAACCCCCACCCCCTCCCCTTCGAATTCCCGCAACCCCTACCCCCTCCCTTTCGATTTCCCGTTGCCCCCACCCCCCTCCCCTTCGATTTCCCTAGCCCCCCACCCCATCCCCTTCGAATTCCTGCAGCCCCTACCCCATCCCCTTCGATTTCCCGTTGCCCCCACCCCATCCCCTTCGATTTCCCGTTGCCCCCACCCTCTCCTTCGATTTCCCACAGCCCCCGCCCCATCCCTTTCGATTTCCCATTGCCCCCACCCCCTCCCCTTCTATTTTTCGCAACCCCCCACCCCCTCCCCTTCGAATTCCCGCAGCCCCTACCCCATCCCCTTCGATTTCCCGTTGCCCCCACCCCCTCCCCTTCGATTTCCCGTTGCCCCCCCCCCTCCCCTTCGATTTCCTGCAGCCCCACGATTGAATCCGGGTTGATTTTTATAAAAACATTGGTGGTTGCGGAGGTATGGTGATTACGGGGGGTGGAGGACTTCGGGCGGCGGTCATGGTGGTTGCGGGGGTGGGAGGCGAGGAGGGGGCTGGGGCAGGGGGGCTGGCAAGGGGAGGGTTGAGAGAGAAGCCCATAAATGCAAAGAGATAATGGTAAACGTTACGTTCATTTAACGTAGGGGTACTATGTAGAAAACTTAAAAAAAACAGGGGTACAATGTAGAATAAAAAAACATTAGGGGTACATTACAGAATTTAAAAAAACACAGGGGTATATCATAGAAAAACCCATAATTTTTTTTGTTAATGCTTTATGTACGGGGGCAGACAAAGTTGTGGTGTGCATATGCTCATTGCGATAAAAGCTTGTCGGATCGTTTCGTGGAGAGAGTTGTTGTGGTATTTGTTTCTTATCTTATCTAATTACTTAACATAATTTAGTAGATGTTCTCTTTATTTTAAACCTAAAATCCTTTATTTAATCCCTTGTTAAGGAAAACATGTCCAAGGAACGGGAGCGGCTACTATGTGAAGACGTTATGTCACCGGAGAATGAAGCACGCAGTAGTGTTATTGATCTATTAAGTTCATTGTGATCGAGTTGGTTGTTTTTTTTTTTTTTTGTAAATGGCCTTTTGAAGTGGAAAACATGTACTTGGTGAATTGAAGTGGAAAACAGGTAAGTGGTTTGTAAATGGTCTGTGCATAGAAGTATTTTTGGTTTGATCAGAAGGCCCATATGGGCAATGAGGCAGGCCCATATGAACATCAGTTTCTTTGAGTAATTTTTTGAGTCAAGTACAATACTCTTATTCGCAGGCCCAAGCATGATTAGTGAACTAAATGATTTTGGTAGAATATAGTTGTTCTAAATATAAGTTATAATTTTATGTAGCCCAATTTTCTTTTCCCAAACTTCACGTATGTAGTTTTTTTGCCAAAATTCAGTCATTATTTTGGAAGCTCAGGCTGTTTGTCCCAAAATCTGTCATTTACATTATTGTGCACAAATTTAGTCATCCTCAATTTGGCCCAGATTGAGTCATCTACATGATTGATTCATCTAACAACATATAATGTTACCTACTAATACGCATGTAATTAAGCAGAACAACTCCATCAAACAACTTCATTAGTCATTTAAGGCTGAACTTATTAGTAAGTTAAACACTTTGGCCCAAATTACATTAACCAGTAATAGTTCAGTACCTATAAAGTTGAGTAACTAAAAGGACAACATTAGCAGTTAACTAGGGTGAACCACACATAATTATGTAACAGGGAATAAATGACTAATGACTTTATAAGTAACTAAACATGGACAATCCCGATCCATTTGTTCTGCTTAATTACATGCGGAACAAGACGTGGTACATTGTTAGGTTTACCATTAAATAGGGCTATTCCACCTGCAACCCCATCGGGATTGGCCATGGAGAACACTTTTGTTTTGAATTTTTGTAAAGCAATTCTAGTCATGAAGTCAGATGTCTTGCACCCTGACAAAATTAAAACGTCTGGTGAATGTAAATCCAACAGTTGTTGTAGTGGTGGTGGAAATGTTTTCCGACCGATACCACGACAATTCCACATCGCAAAAGTAAAGAACTTCGAATTGCGGAGTTTGCGTCGTTTACAAATTGCATTTGAATTCAATTTATCCAAACTCAAGTAAAAAGTACGACCATCGCTCACATCTTTTGTGGTTTGGTCAGACTTAGCTTTAACTCCTATTACTAGTTCGTCACTTGTAAATGGGATGCGTATTACTATTACCCCGTATTGGAAGTTGCGCAATGTCATCATGTAGCTTGCGGAATCAAGGACAATGACCTCTATACGTGGAATGAGAGGAGAGCATATGTCAACTAAATGAAGGTTACTCAACACATCCACTCTCTTTGAATGAATAAGGACCCATGTAAGGAAACATTTCAGCCACTTCGGTTGTAATGCAACGTCCCCAATGTCTGGGCAACTGTAAGGCGTAATGACGTCGTCGATGTCGATTTGAACTACATCGTGGCTGGTGAACTGCGTATTTGGGTCGAGGACAGCTTGAATAACGTCGTTTATGGACACGTAATCCATGGACAAGAAGTTGCATGATGAACTACATTGCTTTATAGCAACAACATATTTGGCCTCCGCATCATGCTCGGTGGATGACTGTAGTGTTCCTTGGTGGCTTTTAATTTCATTAGACTTGATTAGCATAACGAGAGGCTAGTGTGTAGTTAGTAAGAAAGTGGAGGCAACGGGTTGGTTGTAATAGGGTTAGTGTGAGGATGATCGTGGTAGTGTGAATAAAAGAGGATGTCAGTACTTCCATTTTATAATGGCGGCATGGTGGGCGCCAAACACAATTCATAAAATGAAAACGAATTGCTCGAGAAGTTAACATTTGGGAATAATTTGGCGGGAGTTTGTGAAAAAATTTCAAAGTGATCATACAAAATTTTGGTAAAATTTGGTAGGGTCACCACTGGGGTTATAATAAAAGAAAATATATAAATTGAATCCTACTAAATTCTTGCTGCTCTTGCTTTCCTTACTTTTAAAATTTGTCCCCACGTGAATATAAATGTTTCTACCTATAAATGTTCAACTATACAATCTATACTATGTATTTGTGTTTAGTTCAAATGTTATTATAATTTGCCCTTTTACTCAAATCAAGGACACTAATATAATGTGTATCGTGTTAGAGTTTAAACCTACAATAGTATATTGATATTAACATAAATGTAATAGGTATCTAACTATTTGTACACGTTAGAGTTTAAATCTACAATACAATAGTATATTGATATTAACATAAATGTATTAGGTATCTAACTATTTGTACACGTTAGAGTTTAAATCTACAATACAATAATATATTGATATTAACATAAATGTATTAGGTATCTAACTATTTGTACATGAAAGGACATAAAATGTAATTGACACAAGTATGATTTACAAAACATTATCTTTTTTACATGTGTTTACATAAGAGGACATTCAAAATGAAAAGATTTACAAATGCATTAGCTTTTTTTTATATTAACTTTGTGTCAACTTTGACTCAATACATTATAGGACACTTGCAAGCCATTTATATCCCATAACTTTTAAAAAACACTCGTTTAATATACGCAGACACTTATTTGCAATTACAAAACATTCATAATAAAGCAAGTGCTTTTGATTCCCATCATACTTATAATAAAGCAAGTGTTTTGTATTCATATTGAACATACAATAAACTTGTAATAAAGCAAGTGATTCGATTCCCATTACACTTACATAACTTTAAGGAACATGTAATAACGGAAACATGTGCTAGGATAACTACATTACTTGTAGAACGACACGGTCACAACTACATAAGTGTTAAATTGAGTAGCCATTATGTCATTGGTAGTAGTAGGTGCTAAATTATTTTTGGCCATGCAATTACTTGGGCGTATATAACGGCCCCATCATAAATTTTTGCTTTTCCAACTCGGACATTTGGGTTCAATGGAGTTGCATCCATCCACATTTGCACTTCACGTACATCGTACCCTCGATTTTCGGCCCACTCATCCATGAATGTTATAACAAATGAGTCTTCCCGAACCCTAACTTGTTGAACATCAAGATTAGTGCGTAAATCTTGAATTGTGAACACTCTCCATTCAGACCAAGCCTCGTGCCGAGGGTTAACTGAAACACCATATTTTTCTTCACCCTGAAAGAAGATTTATAAAACGAATACGTTTGCTATAGACCACAAACTAAATTTAATTGTTTATATATGTCGCTAGTATAGTATATTATGATGGTAGTATATTTTTAATGATGTCATACAAGTTACACAAATGAACTGAACGAAAAACATGCATCTTAAACTATTTCAAAAACGTGAAATTTATTAAATAAGTTTTATTTGGAAATCCATGAACGTTACTAACCTTTAAATATGCTAGGACCACGTCATTTCCGTGCATTTTACACTTTAATGGTGTGTCGTTGGGGCTCAAATATTTTTTCCGATACTCCAACAATAAGTCCCCGTAGTCAACCCCCGCTCTACTCGCGTAATCAACGTAAACGTAACTGAATTTTTTGTTACACACATATCATACACCGCCCCAAGGTCGTCAACTCCACCACCCTTGACAATGAAGTGGCGGGTGATAGACTCTCGCTCGACCCTCTTCTATGGTGCTCTTGGTTAACTCACTTCCAGAAGAGCCGCTAGAAATTTCTTCCACATCGTTCGAATTCTCATGGCTACCTTCAGATTCAGATTTAATTGACATAGAGGAGGAAGATGAATCTTGAGCCATAGTTGTGGTAAATGAATATTTTTTTACGTAAAATCTTGAGCCATAGCATTCATTTTATAGGCACAAACGTTTAGTGGCATTTAATGCCCATGTCCATGTCATTATTTTTACTTTAACTTACATTGTTAGATTGTGAAGGAAACACAAATTAAACACACAACCTTCATACTTGTCGGTTGCATTAAATTGGCAAGGGTAGAATGTTCTCTACAAAGTTCATTTTCTATTGAAAAACCAAAACAAAAAGGAAGATAAATTACATTAACTGGAGTTCAGTAACCCAGCAATAAGGCATAGCAGCCCCACAATAACAAACGATTTAATGGCCTCTTTCCTTGCTTTTGATTTACCGGTGCTCTTCAATTCGTGAACTGCAATTTTCAAATCCCGTACTTCCTCCTTCAAGCGTTCTCTCTCTGTCTTCAGTTTTGCAATTTTCTTGGTTTATTTTTCCCTTTCGAATTCGATTTCGAGCAGTACAACTTCCCTTTCGTCCGTGACGCCACCGGAATCAACCACTTCTGACTCCCAACGAAAAAAACCGCAATTTTTTTCCTTCATTCATATTTGAAATTTGCTTAAGCTATGGGTATAAAAATAAGCCTTGAAGTTATAATTTACAACGCATTACACAACTTACCGGCCACATTGAACAACCGTGGAACTTCTTCTCGTAGTTCGGACCATATTTTGTCACTCGGAGAACAACATCCAAGTTGTGATTGCATTTAATTCGCCGATTTCTCGCCGTCAAAGACGTCGACCGACTAGCAGATGCTTGTGAATTTTCTCCAACCATTGCCTCATATAATATCTAAACGATATTTAAAAGATACCCAAATAAGATACGACACAAGGTGCCTTTAATAAGTTTGCAAATATGACCGTTGGAATTCATATGGACTTTAATAACAAAATTAAGTACGATCACAAGAAATTAATTAAGATTTACTTCGCAGAAACAGGGAATACAGTGGTAACTAAGTCTTCCCCACAATTTCATTTTTTTGGACTTGTCATATGAAGCATTTAAATATTATATGAAGAATAAAGGTGAAAGTATCTCGTTAAGTTTAATTTGGTGAGGGTTGTGGGAAGTTTGGTAAATGATGGTGTGTTGTTTAATGAGCACACCCCTATTCTAATTTGGAATGCGAAGAGAGCTGCAAGACCTTCGTTTATGGAAAATTTTTGGAACCTTGTTGGTTTACTAGAGCCAACTTTGATTATATTGTTGGAAACAAGAGTGTGTAAGGTTGAATTTGATTACATTCAGAAACAGTTGGGGACGTCATAGAATGGACTATGGTGGAGGGTGTTGGATTGAGCAATGGAATTGCAGGTTATGTGGAGTGGAGCTAAAATGAACCTCAAGGTGAACTGTGTGTTACTCACGGTGATCAAGCGGAGTTCCACGCCATTGTGAAGGTAGGTTGCAAACTAAATCCATAATTTTTTTAGTTTTCATTGTTTATTTGAAATTGAAAATTCCATTTCTCTTATGCTATTTATTAGGCTAAAGCACCTATTGCGCGTCGCCACCGAAGACTCTATGGTGGTGCATAGATGGCTTTTCTCTTCCCACTATTAGTAACAATCAGGTTAATGCAATTACATATGTATTGACTCATTATCATTTTATGTAATAGTTAAGTACTCTATCTACTCTAATCAATGTGTTATGGACGTTAAGTGTTTGCTTAGAAGGGTTGTAATGGATATAAATTATTTTGCTTACATGAAGAAGGCTTGTAATGGATATTATTGATTTCCCTATTATGTTTTATTATTAATGTTATATTTTGTGCTTAGTTGTTACTATTTGTTTGTTAAGTACAGTTGTTTGTTAAGTACTATTAGTTGTTACTATTTGTTTGTTAAGTTGAATGTCATTTAATGTCACGTGTATTTTGTTGGGGTTATGTTAAGTTCACATAATTTTGTTGGGGTTAAGTTAAGTTCACATAATTTTATTTCTAAACTTCACATTTAAATTAGGACACATTTATGGACCTATAACCTCTAATAGTTATGAAAATTCTCACCCTTACCATTTACTTTAATATTTGGAGAGAAGCAGTTACTAATAATTTAATTTTCGTAAATTCACCTTTAATGTTAAAGTAAATAATGTTAAGGAAAAACATTACAACTTCTGTGGGGTTCAAGTTCAAGTTCACATAATGTTGTTATTTTGAAAATTCGAACTTTTAAACATTTGGAGGGAAGAAGTTGTGGAACTCAAAATGTAATATTCCTAAATTTTAAAAATACTCACCTTCATTATTTTTTGCTTTTACCGAACTTGTCAACAGTTGGCGTGTGAACTTAGTGAACTTGTCAACAATTGACGTGTTGCAGTGTTATTGCATCCCATCTATAGCATAGGCTTGCTGGACACAACTCCAAATGGGCTGCAGCTTTTTAGACTTTTCATCCCATCCATAGGGAGTACCACTAACATATTAAGTGTAATTGATAATGTTGTTGAGTCCGAACTTTCGGTTCACTAATATTATAAAAGGAGGACACTCCAACAAGAATCCTACTGTCACTCTTCCATTAAAAAAACCATACCCTTTAAACATAAAAAGGGCCCATTATACCATTAACCCTCCCCACCCTCCCATTAAAAAAATGATACCCTTTAATCATAACAACACGAGCCATTAAACCATTATCCCTCTACACAAATATTCCTTTAATGGCCCATTACCAAATAAATTTTACTATACTAATGGCGATTCCACAACAAATGCTAGCCATTAATCTAATTGGCGAGCAAAATAGATTGCAAGTAAAATGTGTGACGGTTGACAATTTGTTATTGGGAGGCTTCCCAACTTGTATGATATCTGAATTGTTCGACGAGAGCGGATCGAGGTAAAACACCAATTTGCCTACAACTTGTGTTGGTAACTCAACTAACACCAAATAAAGGAGGTGTTTTCGGTTCCACCATATATATTCATATTAACACTTTGTCTTCCCATCGGTTCGCCTCAACCAAATGCTTACAAGTTTAAAGGCGAAGTTCGATGATGAGGCAAATATGTCACTTGACAATGTTTTTGTGAAACGAGTTGACGATTGCAAATAATTCTTAACTACCTTAAACACAATATAGCAATTGTGTCAAGAATATTCGCAGAGTTCAAGAAATGTACGCGTAATAGTAATCGACTCAATAACTTCATTATTTTAATGTGACTTCGCCAACACCGCAACGACATGCGTGTGAGATCGAACATGTTCTTCACTATATAAGCGAAACTCGAAATAAGTGCTTCATATATGCCGGAGCCCACATCATCCTCTCCTTATTACAAACCTACATTAGCAAAATTGTTTCAATATACAACTTATTCTTTACCATATATTAACACAAAATTACACAAATATATACTCCACTAAAAATTATCAATTTCACCAATCACTATTATCAATTTCACCAACAAGAAATTATTTATTCTTTAGCATATGTTGACATAAAAGAAACTATTATATACTCCATTAAAAAAAAATTATTTCACCAAACATTTTTCACCCGAGGATCTCACCAATTATGTACAAGCATAATGTTTTCCATCCTTAAACATGCTCTTGTCACAACAAACAATTCCATATAAATGCTACTAATTCCTATTTTATCATGGGCATCTAATTACAGAAACTTGTATATACAAACTATCCCAAAATTTAATGTAAAATATAAAAATGCTACTGTCATCCCAAACCAATTTCATATGAAAAATTATTGCTAAAGTAACCATTAAAATACGCTAAAGTCACTACTATCATCTACTTGTATATAATGTAAAGTATGCTTGAAGTAAGCATTCATATATACTAACCTTCAAGCCACTTATCTTCCCGAGTCCGTACTTTGATATTGCAGCACACCATTCAACCTCAAATTCTTCACTCGACACACTTGTCATAAATGGCATCAAGAAGTACACGTTTGAACTCCTTATAAAGATCATACTTAGCCAGCTTTTTACCGAACTTCATAAGAATGTACCACAAACACCAACGGTGCCAAGTTCCCAGCATAGCATTCGCAAACGCCTTCCTCATCACAACATCTTGATCAGTAAGAAAACAATTCGGTGCTTTATCACCCATACACTTCACCCAAGTACTAAAGACCCAAGTATAAGTTTCAGCATCCTCGTGAGATATTAAGGCACACCCTAGTTATACTTTGACCATGGTGATTTACTCCAACAAAATTAGCAAAAAGAAGTGCATAGTCATTAGTAAGGTACGTAGCGTCAGAACATACAACGTCCCCAAAATACTCATAAGCTGCACGACTTCTCGCATCAACCCACAAAACATCTTTCATGTGACCTTCATCATCCAAATGATGCATGTGAAAGAATTGTTGGTTATCATCAGTCATATTGTCAAAATAACTCAACATGGCATTAGCATCTCCGTCCTTAAATTTCAATCTACGCTCCTTTGCTAATATGTTACGCAAGTCCCTCTCAGTTATGGGCATATTCTCTAATCCATTCCTATCCGTAGCAATGGATTTGTGGATCTGGGATATCCTCACACCAAGCAGCATGATCAACAACTTCCTCCGCACAAAGATAACTAACTTCTTCTTGTCAAAATTTGCTTATGTGTCTAACCTTGCTAGGTGTAGGATTATGATTTTCATGTTTCGAAGTATTGCTTTCCTTATATCCTATAACCCTTCCTCATTTACACTAGCATATATCATTACAGGACAATTGCACTTTTTCGTCTTCCTACTAGATATGTCCACACCTTTTTTACCCACTGATACTCGCTTACCATCTACCCTTTGCCTGATGTTCGGTTGGCCTTCACACTCACATCTCCACGTATAATTACGCCAAACCCTCAACTTCTCTTTCGTTTGCTTACTACTACCACCTGACCTAAGAACACCAAAACCCTCTTGTTTTCCATATTTCATAAAGCATTCATCAATTTCATCCCATGAACCAAATATCATACCAACATTAGGAACAACAACAACCTTATTATTTGAAACATCTAATGATCCACTTACACCATCCTCAACGAGTGTTCTCCTCATTGCAAATTTTAACTAACCGGCTCGACTCAAATTCTATGTCATGCACTTCCTCATTCAAATCAAAGTCTATTCTTTTCCTTATTTGATGAAATACAATCACATTTATTCTTAATCAGCATTCATCAATTATGCATTGTCTTATATTAGACAAACGTAATGCTAAAGTCATATATATCCAACCCTTTTAATAGAGGGAAGTTCCACACTATTCACTACAATAGTGAAATGGGTGAGTAAAGGTTGAAGTTTACTGTAGATAAGGAAAATAAGGAAAGGAGGGGGAGGTAACTGATCGAATGGCTCACCTTCTTGTTATCGAATGGCTCTCATCTCTCTTCACCTCCAACTTGCTTTGTCCCACTTAGGGTTTCTCGGTTTCTAATCCTCCTACTCTGCTCTCTCACACTCTCTCACACTCAATCTCCTAGGATTGCTTTACTTCGCCCTCTTTGCCTAGCTTTTCTTCCATAGCCACATCTTTGTTCATGTTTTTTTTTTCCCATTAATTCTCCCTTTTCTTCCATTCATCCTTAATTCATAATTCAAAACCCCCCAAAAAAGCCAAAATAAACAATCCGAAAAAATTAATTAAAATACGTGAGTTTAATCTTCCCATCTCACCTACTTCTAGGAAATTTGTCGTTAAAACGGTTAATTATTTAAATTGGAGGAGGAAAATGGGAGAAATGATGAGATGTTGAGACGGGCCATTTGTTTTATGCAGTGGGTAATAATTATAAATGAGGGACCCAATGTAGGTGGATGATGCAAGTGCTCCATCAACTTGAAAACCTCTGCCGCGTCTTCATGAGGTTGTTCTTTGCTCCGAAATAAAGGTGGGTTTAGTTTAGATTCCAAAGTTTTTGTTTAATTTCTTTGGATTTTTTGTTGATCTTGTGGTTGAATTCTCCAATTTTTCAATTGTGTTTTGGGGAGGAATTTGTCATGAGTTCAAAATCTGGGAGACTGAGATGATGGGTTGTTTGAATTTTGGTGAATTCGATTTGGGTTTGGATTATTTCGACTTAATTTCACAATTTCCATGTACCTTTTATTCTTGCTATGTGGATTTAATTATCGATTAGTTGGAATAACTAATTTTGTTTTTTATCAGAACTTTCATGCATCCTAATCCTAGGACCTATGATGAAGCTTCCATGGAACGTAGCAAAAACTTCGTCAAGGCTTTGCAGGTTCGCTATCTTTATCTGTCTTGCTGGTGGTAGATCTTGATTTCATGCCTTTTGCTTCATTTTATTTTGTTTGTGATCTTCTACTATCTTTTTTTAATTGGATTTTGTATTTGGGTGTTTGAATCCTGTGGTAGCCACTGGTATGTAAAAATATAAAGTGAAATAGACGACATAATTTTGTTTTCTCCCAAACACATAATTACACATAAAAATATGGTCTTTTATAGTTTTTCTCGTCTCTTTGTCTTCAATTTGCCATTACTAAAACTTAATCTTGTAGTAGCTAGCAAAAAATAGGACGTAATTGTGAGAAAACTCTAGAATCGAAGGTGATTATTAGCAAATTAGTTGCAAAATCGATGTTGTAATCCATGATACCCATGTGCTTCGTCTGGTTCAGTTGTTATTTTGAGTTCTGAATTGATTTTCGTTGAGCTGAGTTTTGTTTGCTTTTTACTAAATTTGAGGTATCAGGCATTCAATTGTATTTATGTATCGGGTGTAGTAATATAGGTGTATGATTTTTTGACCCATATTTTTTGTTTACTTTTGATTTTTAGTGGTTGGATTTCCTAAAAATTTAATTTGGAATTGTTGATTTTGTTCAACTTTTCACTGCTTCTTCCCTGTTCATTTGATCTTTTTTGTGATTTTACTGTGAATAAAAAATCAACCTTCAAAAGTCGACAATTGTAACAAAAGTTAGATTTTTCTCTTCTTTGAAGTATTGTTGGAAACCTTTACAATTTTTTGATAGGAAGAAGAGAAATAACAGAGTAGCAGAGATAGAATTAGCAGAGAAGGAGAGAGAGATGGGAAGGAGATGATGGTAATTTGGAGGCCTAATTCATCATTTTGGTGTTAAGTTCGAGCTCCATTAATGTTGAAACTGATCAATCACATGGTTAACACTTTCACGGTTTGTTGTTTTATCTTTTTTTTTTAGCTTTGTACTTCTGTGTAATTACACTTTATGTTTTCCAGATTATGTTTATGTGTGGGTATTAGTCTACTATTCTTAGTTGAAATTGATATTCTTGCATTTTTTGGCGGTCTCTTATGATTAAAATTGTCCCCTTTTTTCTCTTTATTTTAGTTGTGATCAAAGATATGGGTTATGTTTGTTGATGGTTTGCTTAAAGAAATAATCTCAGATAAATCTAATGCAGAACTTTAGTCAACAATCGGTTGTGACTTGATTTCTTTGGCATTCGAGGTTAAATTCTTGTAATTATTTAATGGAGTTTTACTTGTCCGTCATGATTATTTCACCTTAGATATGATAAAATATTTTTTCTTTTTTTCCACATCAATTTGTTTAGCATTTTCGGGTGACTAATTACAAGCATGGGTTTCACTATTTTAGTTTGTCCTCCCTCTTTAATTATTCCTTAGAAAATGGCATATATTGATTCTCTCTATTCTTCAAATGCAATAGACATTACAAAGATCTCTTTCTTGGTAGAAAGAGTTTGGCAAGCTTTAATTACCTCGCCAATTATATTGTATCTGGGTAATTTGGTGAAGTGAGAAATGAACAGAATGATGTAAGAGTTCAGTTTAATTAAATCAAATATGTTTTTCTTTACATAATCATGAACAAAATAATGTAAGAGTTCAGTTTAATTAAAGATATCTAACATATTGTAATTTGTAAAGAAATGAAAACAGGATCTTAAGCATGAGTTCAAAGCATGTTCCAAGAGGCTCGTTGCTTTGTACAATATGTGCGGATTTTGTCGGATTATATATATGTTTTTTTCACAAACTTACATATTATGAGATAAATGAAAGTAGATATAGCCTAAGCCATATGTTTTACCTATGATGCTCATCTATCTAATCTACTCTGCTCTTTAGGTTGTTACTTCCTTGTCGTTGCCCTCTAAGTACCGACCACTTGCCCTCTTCTTTGGCAGCGTAAAGTAAGTGCTTGATAATGCTACAATCTGCGGTACATTACTCTATTAATGAACACCAGCTTCTGTTTTATCATTAATTCCCAGGAGTAAGCGTTATAGCCTGTTTCCAATACTCAATGGCTTGATCGAACCAAGCCTCCGCAATTTCAGAATCTCCGTGTTGAATGGCCTGTGCTCCCCGGTCGGAATAGGAATAGGCAGGTCAATTCCTTCCCTCAGAACATCATTTCTGTCTCTTTTAGTTTTCAGTCTCTTTCACACTCTCTCTGACTGCCATTGGTCTCTCTTCTCACATACACACACACACACACACACAAACACACACACACACACACACACACACACACACACACTCTCTCTCTCTCTCTCTCTCTCTCTCTCTCTCTCTCTCCACCCCTGTTTATTTTTGTTTTTGGGTTTTTGTTGTTTCACGTTAGAGAGAGATACTCATGGGAGAAGATGATCGCCTTGTTTTCTTGCTAAGGCCGTGAAAATTATGTTTTTGTTAATGGCTCTTTTTCCCCATGTATATTGTTCTCTAGGAATTAGGACATTGTTTGTTTATAAACTTGTAATTAAAGTAGTGTATTAGGATTTTGGGTTTATTTTGATTTGACTTGTAAGTTTACGAGATACATTAGTGATGAGATGGAAGTATAATATCAAATTCTAACTATGAGTTACTCTACTTTATTGTAACACTATCTTTCAAAATTGTGTTATAATATCAAACTTTGAGTCAATTCTTAATATAGGGAATAGGAGCTTTAAGGAGAACTGTGGCCTTCTATGCTTGTCAATTCTTAATATATGTGCAGGGTAAATGAGGATAATACAATTTTATTGTATAGAGAGGATGCTGGTGATTTCCTTATAAGTGTTGAAGAATATCATTTGTTATAAACTTCCTTGAAATGTCTCAATTTATGTCCCTTTGCTTGCTGGAAATAATGCAACTGACCAGATTCTTATACATTTTTGTTCTTAATAGTGTTGGTTCTACTCGAGCTTGCAAACTCAAAGTTATTGTGGAGTTCATGTATCAGTGTCCTCCGTTTGGTGACCTTGTTTTCAGCTAGAAAAAGCTGTTGAGGCGAAGGAAAACATGGAAGTTAGAATTAAGGGAGCATTATCTGCTAGAGGTACCAAGTAAAAGAAGTCCTTTGAGAGACTTGGTGTATGTGAAGCCGATGAAGGAGATAGACGACTAAGCTTATTAAGTCAACATTTCACACATTCTTTTTGATTTAATCTTGTCTACTAATGGAGTTATTAAGTAATCACATAGATTCGAAATCCACCTTCTTAACGCTTGTAAGTTGTGACATATTTTTTGGATGTTATGAGCAATATATTTCTATCCAAAATACAAAAAACGATGATATAAAAACCTTTTCCTTTTCTATTACAAGTGTGTATTGAAGGTTGTTCAAGACTTAGAGCTAAATGATGATAAGAATGTTTATGCACAAACCTTTTTTTTCAATCGTAAAATTATGAAGATTAACCTAAATCCTAGATCGCACCAAAGTCGGTACCCAAACTTTCAAGTTCGAAAGTTGGAGATAAGGAAGACACAGACAATCAAGAAAAAGGTAGAGCTACAATTACTTGTTTGCAAACGTATACACATATAGCAACGATCCGGTAGGCTACTGGTGGTAAAGTATCCACAAGTAAAAGGAATCGATATGCTAAACTGAAAAAAAATCCTTACATGTTATAGAACGCATAAATCTCGCGATATGAGCAAGAGTAAATTTTGGCTTATATTATAACCAATACAACATTTTGTAGTAACGCGCGCATCTTCCTATATAAATCATGTTTCTAGTGTTAAATTGAAATGTTCAAGCATACAATTTTGCTTTGTCAAAGCATTTTTGTATAATATGTGTACTTACGTGGGGCTTGTTTGGCATGTCCCATTTAAAAAAGAAAATTTGTTAAAATTTGGTATTATATATAAAGGGATTCTTAATATAAAATTTTTTCACCTTGATAGTCTAAAGAAGATTCGCTAGCAAAATAGAGGAATAACATGGGGGGATATGGCTATATGGAGTGAAAAATGTGAGTGGGATATGAAATTTTCTTGGCTAAAACTAAAAGTAGCAATATATATTACTAGATAAAGAAAAGGAAGTTATTAGAAGAAAAAAATGTGCTTCTTGTGACATATATTCGACAATTTTTATAATAACAATAAATTATAGTAAGCCGAGTTGACCGACATTGATGCCAAACTAGCTACTCCTAGACATGCGCGCGCGTAGCGCGGGCCAACTACTAGTTAATTCAATTAGGACATACATACATTTCCATGCCAAAACGAAATTTTCACATTCATACATTTCCTGGCAAATGGTTGCCAAGGTAATTTATCCAACTACAATTTAATGCCAAGTGGGTATCTCTCGCCGCCATAAATTAATCTACTCCATTCATCCAACATTCTCTTCACAGTGCAAAACATATTAATTTACTATCTCACAATCACACACCTCTAATTTTACTACTCCATTCATATTTATTACAACTATTGCAAACCATATTAATTACTTGCCACAGTTCTTCAATTAAAGACATATTAATTACAATAGTTACTTTTAACATATTTATTACACCATCTTCTTTTCGATTTATCCAGTAAAAATATTAATTATTTTCGGCATATTATTTTCATTTACCCAGTAAACATATTAATTATTTGTTTTGTTCACCAAATAATTTAATTACACTTAATTATATAAAAGTTTACCTGTTCACGCATTGGTGTGCTGAATTCATCACCCTCAGCCATTCAAATTTCACTACTCCAAGCTTCTTCCAATTCGGAGGACTTTTTTTTGCTTTCCGCAAGTTTTTTTGTTCACTGTTATTTTTGTTTTCTTCTCCCTCATTATAACGGTAAAATCCAAAATCCCAAGGTTACTTAGGTTGTTCCGTATAGTCAACAATTTTTTTTATTAAACCTTTGTACTACTTCCACCTTTTATGCCTCCAAAATGTCAACTCAACCCACAACATGACAGTACACCTTTTCTTTTATTCTTACACCACTTCTCCTTACACAGGCACCCTTGTTAATTTTTTTATTGCACTTCCGCCCATGCTTTGATCCAAATGGACCAAAGCTGCTAGTGCTTTATCATTATCAATTGTGTTCCATCATTAGATGAATGATGTTGCTTTATATCATTTGTTAGTGTTTGCCTAAAATATTGTTATCCATATAATGTGCTTCAGGCAGTCAGGCTAAGCAAATGGGTGGTTGCACATGGCCTATTTGACTAATGTGGTAGAGAGCTATGTCCCCTGTTAAGTACACTTACCCAATGTTTTATTACCCAATTTAGAAATGGATCTTTGACCAAATACTCCCAAGTAATTTTTTTCACTAAATACATTCCAATATTTCCAAATTCACTATATATACCTCCATTTTCTTTAAAATTCGTCATATACTCTTACGGTCCGTTTGGTAGTTGGTTATAAATGGTGGTAATGGGAATGAATTTGTAGGTAAATTTGTAAAGATTATCATTGTTTACTCCCATGGTAATGCTATTTTATCCTAAAGTGTGTATCTTTTTTTCTTAAATTTTCATTCCATCCAATACCATCTAGTAGGTGGTAATGAGTGGTTATGAAAATTGATTTCCCTTGGAGAAAAAACATAAGTTTTGGGGTGAGATTGCTATATAAGATATTTTAGTGCTTGTCACTTAAGATAAGTGAATCATATAGAAGTTAATCATGGTTTAGTAATATTAGGGATAAATGACTAAAAAAGCTAACGGTCCTTAGTCATTTAGGTCATATGGAGAATAGGAAATTGAGAGGTATATATGGTGAATTTTGAAAGGTTTGAGGGTATTTGCTTGAAAAGAAATTACTCAAAAATATTTGGTGAAAAATCAATTTTGGAAAAGATGGCTTTTTCAATTCTGCACTTCCGTATAGCTCTTGTAGAAAATGGAGCAAGATTTCCCGTGCTAACCTATTGCATTATCTTGTTTTAAGAGTTTTCTAGAAGTATTTCTTATTTTCTTGTATTCACATTGGTCGTGGTCGTGCCTTCGTACCAAATGTGGAAGCAAGAAGCAAGCTAAGAGTGTTAAGCTTTCTTGTACATATATATGATGGAAAATTGGCAATGTGTGCGAAACCTGTTCATATCCGCCTACTTTTTTTTAGAATTTGAGTCTAATTTCTTGAAATCGATATAGGGTGCATGTTTGTTTAGAGGGAGAAGGTCAAGTGAGGAGGGATGAAAGAAATATGATAGAAATTGAATCTCGTCTATACTATTGCCCTTATTTTCTCTATGTACTATTCCCTCCATTCCTATTTGTTCTTCCGATTTAGAATCTTTTTGTAAAAGAAAAAAAAATGAATATAGGAAGAACCAATAAGAACGGGGGAATACTACATTTAGTTTGATTAGAAAAACGCAAAAAAAATTGTTCAAAAAAAGATGCACAAAATAGATATATTACACATGTAGATACAAAAATATGCAAATTCAGTTCAAAATATATGCAAAAGCTCCTTTTTATCCTCCACGTCTTAAGAACCTTTCCATTTGATTGTAAATCTCTCTCGATATTCGTATACTCCCTCTGTTTTTATCTAGTTGTTCCACTTTAAAGTACACACATGCCAATAAACAACTTTGACCATTAATATATACATAATTACCAATTGGCAAAAATTTTGAAAATTTTATATTATGAGCAAATTATGTGGAGTTATTTCGACAACTTACATAATAATAATAATAATAATGATGATGATGATGATGATGATGATGATGATGATGATGATGATAATAATAATAATAATAATAATAATAATAATAATAATAATAATAATAATAATAAAAAAGTACATCACAAAAAAAAATAATAATAATAATAATAATAATATATATCTTCTCTCTATTAATCATTATTATATAGCAGTGAGTATTAATCTTTCGCTCCTCCTACTACTTTTCTCTCACCCTGGCATTTTCTCTCCTTTCTTCAAGTTATGGAATTTATAGTTATAATATTTTGCTAAATAGTGGTCTGGCCAGAAGCTATGAGATCAATATTAAGTCAAAACTTGTTATCAATATATTACAGAATTTTAGGTCGTCATTGAGCCCCATACTATATAATAATCATTATTATATAGTAGTGAGTATTAATCTATCGCTCGTCCCACTACTCTCTCACTCTGGCATTTTCTATCCTCTTTCAAGTTATGGGATTTGGTTATAGTATTTAGGTAAATAGTGGTCTGGCCAAAAGTCATGAGATTAATATTTAGTCGAAGCTTGTCATTAATATATTACAGGATTTTAGGTCATCACTGAGCCCCATATTATATTGCGTAGCTAAGGATAAAGCTCAGGTTATTCTTACCTTATATCTTCACACTATTTTATACACATTAGTGAATATTCATACTAAATTTTGCTAAATTCCTTATTCTTAGTAGTTATTTTTATAAATATTTAGTTAACATGTTCTGTTAAAAGTTAAGTTACTCGATTTCTGTTTCTCCCTAAAAATTGAATTTAAACAATTATTTCCATTAGTTACCATTTCTTATTTATCAGTCAACATATATCATTAAAAGTCACCCCTATATATAAAAATAAAGTTACCCTATCATTCAAGAAAAATTAAAATTTTTTTAGGGTATTAAAAAAATATATTTAGTATAGATTAATGGGCATGGCATTTAAATTAATAGTTATGGTATTTGGATAAATTGTTTTGATTTTAGCTTGATATATAGTTATGGTTTTATGGTTAATTAAATTGATTCATTCAATGCAAATATTTTCTCCCTTTGTATTTTTTTAGTTTGCTCACTTGGAATCTTGATACTATTTACAATTAGACAGAATTTCTAAACTCTTCTCAATATATAAAAATAAATATAGTCGTCACGTGGGATTTTTATTTGATTTGTCTCAATGAGTAACTTATTGATATTCAATCATTACAATTAGTGATATGTAATAAAAGATATTTAAGGTCAAAGAAGTGTATTGGTAAATGCACATTATGCAAACATGCAAACTAATTAAGAAAACATGAAGGAAGTATTAATCAATGTCTTTTTTTTTTGAGGGGAAAAAAGAGAAGTGCCACTATTACAGAAATGCAAATTTACGTCAGTCTATGTGCGTCGAATGCTAGAAGCACTGACGCAAATGCAAAGGAAGAGCCTATTTGCATCGCACATAAGAGAACGTGCGACGCAAAAAATGGCAGTATATGGGTGGTAGGGTCATTTGCGTCGGACTTTGATGAGAACGCGACGCTGATGACGAAATTCATGTGCGTCGGACACAGCTAGAGTGCGACGCACATGGCTGGATCCCATGATATGCGTCGCATGCTAATTGGATGCGACGCATATTGGTTTAGTCTAAAAGCTGATGACTTGGATCATTAAGTCATGTACGTCGGACATTTGGGCCCGTCTGACGCAAATTATGTTAGGCCGTTTTATATTTTTTGGACTTCCAAACCTAATCTCTCATTCTACACCAGCCATTTTATTTCTCCAACTCCTCTCTCTCTCCCCAAATCCAAATGATTCCAGCCGTTTTATTCTTCAATTCGTTTTCTAAGTTCGATTTTGGTAGTTTTACTCTCTATGTAATTTTGTTAAGATTGAAGTATGGTGATTTTTGGGGTTTTGATTGATTTTATTTGGGGATTTTTTGTGTGTGCGATTTTCTACGAGATAGGATTTTTGAAGAGGAGATTGTTTTTTGCCGCAGGCGAAGAAAGGCAAAGCAAAAAGTGAGGCGAGTTCCTCCATCCTCCGTTGGCATCATCATCCACACTAAACCTATGTTGTTTGGGTCGGGAACTTACCACCAGATGTCACTGAATCTGAGTTGACAGAATTGTTCGAGAAACATGGATTGCTTGATGGCATTACATGTTACGCTTCTAGATGTTGCTTTTGCGAAAACCACTCTTCAAGGGTTTTTAATTAATGGCAGTCCCATTAAAATTGAGTTGGCCAAACCGGTTTGTTCTTTTCGTTGGATTCCAGTTTTAGATCCAAGCTCCAAACTCTCCTCCATTACCGGTATTCTTTTTTCTCTCTTTTTTTTTTCTTACTTTCCTCTTTAATCAAATAAACATCATCTAAGAATTAAAAAAAAACCAGATGTAAGGATGGTGAAAACAGAAGATGACGGTGAAGATCTTCAATTTGGGTAATTTTTCTCTCTCCTTTTTTTTTTTTTTTTTTGGGTCCTTGATTTGCGCTTTAATTTTGTATTTCTCGCTTTTTAGATTTTTAATTTTCATCGGTGAGACGGAGCCGGCGAGTCGAAGAAGAAGATCCAACGATTATTTCATTCAACGGTTCATGTTTGCAATGATTTTCAATTTATCTTCATTTTCATTTAACGAAATGAAGATTGTTATCAAGATTTGTAATTTATTTCTGTAATTTTATGTAATTTTCTCTTTTTGATTTTATGTAATTTCTGTATTTTTTTTTGTAATTATACTCAATGTAAAAACACCACTTCTACATTTGTAATTAGAGTTTAATTTTTTTCAGTTGAAATTTCAATTAATTTTATGTAATTTTGGTTCATGATTTTTTTTTTTTTTAAAAGTAGCCATTTGCGTCGGATGAGGACTTATGTCCGACGCAAATCACTGCTTTAGTGTAAAATAAGGCCACAGGCCTGGGCAACATGCTGGCATGGGTTGGCAGCACTCATCTGCGTCGCATGTTATGAGTCTAAGCTTGTTGGGCGCTTGGCGCCTTCCCATCTGTGTCGCATGGTAGACAGGATCCGACGCAGATAGCTAATCAACTGCGTCGCATCGTTGTCCGACGCAGATCCTGTATCCTAATCTCGTGTCGAGACCTGTGCCGTCTGGGTCCGACGCAAATGGGCGTCTCGCATCCGACGTAAATCGTCGATTCTGTACTAGTGTGCATTAATCAAAAGACAAAGTGTCCATCAGTACATACGGAGCCACATCTTGGGGAACAGGATTCTCCCAACATTGTTCAACTCCAAAAGGCACAACTCTAGCAAAATTATGGGCAACAGCATTCCCATCCCTTTTAACATGAATGAAACATAATAGAATTAAACTCATTACTCAAAGCAAGCACATCTCCTAGAATGAAGTCTAGGTCCGAGAAAAAAAGAATTGCCTTTGTTAATCTTGTGGTGACAACTTGTGAGTCCGACTCCACCAAAACGTCCCGCAAACCGTGAACCTTAGCCAACCGCACAACCAAATGAATCGCTTTGCATTCACGCAATCTCCGGAGGCCACCCATGCACGAGACCTTCTAACTACGGGAAAAACAAACCTTCCCATCCGAATCTCGAGCGACAACACCGAGTCCAATCCACCCATCATCTCCAACACACGCGTCGGCATTCACTTTAATCACACCGGGGGTGACGCGCACCATCGAGTAGTGCTTAATGCCTGGGCTTGCTTCACACCACCATAAATGCGTGTGGTGTACAAAGCGAATTCTTCACTTTGTCTTCCTGCTCTTTGGGCAATGACAGCTAATGAGATTTGTTTTCGAAGACCCATCTCTTTCTCTCAGCCCACACGTTCCACGCTAAAAAGCATCCTTTTTGCACCATCTTTTAATCGAGAGCCTCCCATCTCACCAAGGTTTCACAAAACTCGTCCTGCTTAATATCTCTCGCCATTTCTTTGCATCCGTAATCTTCCCACAGGCTTCGAATTTTTGGGCAGCAAAACAACACATGCTGCCACGTTTCTTCCACATTAGCGCACCATGGGCAAGGAGCCTCATCAATGAGATGACGACTTTTGAGAACCGCTCTAACTGGCAATGATTTGGTGCAAACTCGCCATAAAAAATGGCGTACTTTCGGTGAAACATCCAAGCCCCACAGAACACTCCAAGCTATATGAAAATCATCCAAATTTCCTCCCTTCCCTAGCATATAAGCGGTTTTGACCGAATAGAAACCATCTTTAGAGTAAGCCCAAGTTAACTTATCTTGTAATTGTCTTGAACTCAATGGAATAGCCAAAATACACCTTTGATCACGATCGTTAAAATGCTCCTCAATCAACTCCACATTCCACTCCTTCCTCCCTTCTTCGATCAAGTCGCTCACTATGTTTAACCCTTGTACTCTATCACTCTTAATGTATCTACCTTCTTCATCACCCACCCATGGCTCATTCCAAAAGTCAATCTCTTTTCCATCACCAACTCTCCAGATTATCCCCTCATTCACCAAACTCTTCGCACTCCAAATACTGCTCCAAGAATAGCTATTAGAATACCCAAATCTAGCCTTAAGAATATCACCATGGGGGTAATATTTAGCACTCAAAACACGGCTTCAAAGGGAGTTCTAATTACGCAACAATCTCCAAACTTGTCTCCCCAACAAGGCATCATTAAACACAGCAAGGTCTTTAAACCCCATACCCCCCATACACTTTGGCTTGCACATCTGTTTCCAACTCACCCAGTGCATTTTTCTCTCTTCTCCTTTACCTCCCCACCAGAAACGAGCCATAGCAGAGTAAATTTCCTGAATGACAGCTACAGGAATCTTCTAAACCCCCATCAGATAAGTAGGAAGGGCTTGAATGACAATTTTAATCAAAATCTCCTTACCTGCTCTAGATAGAAGTTTCTCTTTCCACCCTCTTAGTTTTTTCCATACTCTATCCAAAAGCTCTCTAAACACCACCTTCTTTGATCGTCCACTAATAGTAGGGATGCCCAGATACTTTTGATGCTTGTCAACCTACCTCATATGGAAAAGAGCCACCAAATCTGCTTTCTGCTCACAACTTACACCTCTACTAAAAGGCACCTCCGACTTTTCATAATTAATTTTCTGTCCGGATGCTGCTTCATATTTGTTGAGAATATCAACTATTGATAAGCATTCTTGTCGGGTAGCTCTAGTAAAAAGATGACTGTCGTCTGCAAAGAGAATATGAGATATCTCTGGACCATTTCTGCTAGCTTTTGCACCATGGAGCTCTTTGGCATTCACCTTCTGCTGAATCATCTGAGAAAAGGCATCAGCAACTAATATAGACAAGAATGGCGACAAAGGGTCACCCTGTCTCAAACCTCGGGAAGGAGCAACTGAACCACTTACTGCACCATTAATAACAAAGGAATAAGTGATTGTTGACACACAACTCATCACCAAATTAATCCATCTCCAATCAAAGCCCATCGTCAGTAATAGTTTCCTCAGAAACCCCCATTCCACTCTATCGTAGGCTTTACTCATATCAAGCTTCATCGCCACCAAGCCTTTCCTGCTATTGTTCCTTTTTTTCATAGAATGAAAAATTTCCAGCGCTATAAGGGAGTTATCTGAAAACTTTCTCCCTGGCACAAAAGCACTCTGATTCTCCGTTACAATATCAGGGAGAAAATGTTTAAGTCTCATTACAAGAGCTTAGAAGCAATTTTATACAGCACATTACAGAGACTTATAGGCCTAAATTCAGAAACAACAGTAGGAGACTTCACTTTAGGAATAAGAGCAATATTAGTACAGTTAATATTTTCCGGGCAAGAAAAATTATGCAAAATATTACTCACATAAGCAAATACCTCATCTCCGATAATATGCCAAAATCTCTGATAAAAAATCGTGTGCATACCATCAGGGCCCAGAGCCTTGCAGGGATGCATTTGGCTCAAAGCAGTGAAAATCCCCTCTTTAGTATAAGGCCGCGTCAAGAGCTCATTGTATTCTTGGGTCACAGATGCCCTCACATGTTTTAAAACTTCTCTAAACCTCTCCTCAGCAGGCTCGAAAAATGTGAAAATCGTATCAAAATAATGTTCAACCTCCCTTTCAATGTCATCAAACTCGAGTCTTCCACAAGCCATCACCATCAAAAACCCCCTAATATAGTTGCGTTGCTTTCTCGGGGACGCTTTGTGTTGAAAATAGGAAGTGTTCATGTCTCCATCTTTAACTTCGCCACCCTAGATCTCAAATACCGGTATGCTTCATTTTTTGCGTTTAACGCATCAAGCTCTTGTTCAAGAACTCTACATTTTTCGCAGCTAGCATCGGAAGTTGGCTCCATTTGCGCCTCATGAAACCTCTTCTCGGCTTTCTCGATTTTCTTCTTTAAGTTCGAGAAATCCCCCTTACTCCAAGTCCTCAAACCCTCCGCTACAATGGCCAATCTTTCTTCGAGCTCTTCCCCCTCCGCACTACACCATGCATTTCTCACCACTTCCTCACTTTTTCATCCAATAACCAACAAGTTTCGAATCTAAAGCCCCTATCTCCCCTTCGTTCTTGCCTCACGGGAGCTGCGGTTTTCAACACAATTGCCTCATGATCCGAGTTATACCACACGGTATGATCAATGTAAGCATCCAGGGTAAAAATCTTTCCATGAGTGAGTCACAAGAAACCGATCCAACCTATCTCGGATCCTCGTCTCGGGATCATTACCCATCTCCCAAGTATACCATTGGCCAACAAACCTCAAATCCCCAAGACCACAACTCTCCACAACCTCCCTAAATTCAACCATCGCCCTTCTTTCTCTATTCACACCCCCCTCTTTTTCGGAATAAGAAAGGATTTCAATTAAATCACCTCCAATAACAACGGGACCCTCGTACTCTTCACACAAAGAACGAATCAAACACCATGTCTTATGTTTATTTTCCTCCTACGGCCACCCGTAGATACCCACAAATCTCCAGCGCAAACCATCCTTACTCTCCACATCACCACAGATATGATTTTAAGATAAAGAAACCAAAGTAAAGGAAATGATATCATTTTTCCAATACACACACAATCCTCCTGATCTCCCTATGCAAGACACCCCAAGTGCACTTTAGAAAACCCAATTCGATATTTAGATTGTTATGCAATCAACTTTGTAACTTTTGTTTCCGACACAAACATAATGTCGGGGGGTATTAGAAGCTCTTAAACTTCTCAAACGACCAACTGTCCAAGGGTTACCCATTCCCCGACGGTTGCAACACAAAAGATTCATAATGCCAGGCGGGGTTGGTTCATTCCAACCTCTGCCTCGACAATGTTCTCATCACCATAGTTAAAAGACAAATCAGATTTTAGCTTTTTTGTCACCTTATCATCCGTATCCACACTATCATCCACAATCATCTCACCCGACATTTTTCTTTTTTCACCAACTTCGGTCAGAGAATGATTTATAACAACATCTTGGAATTAATTTATCATGTTTTTCTTGTTTTTGAAACTTTGCCTTTGATTTTGATTTTTTTAAATTTAGTGGCAGTACCACCTAGCCCAGCATCAAAGACAAAAGGAGAGGATGGACTTACACCAATATTTTCAGTAGACACCATGGTTACCGCAACAGGTTGAATGTTCAAGTTTGTAACACTGCCATCCAAGGGAAGCAGCGCCTTTGGCTTATCTTGAGCACTCCCGCTGAGTGGCACTTCACTCTCCACCACCTCTTCACTTCTACTCACAGCACCCACAAGGTTATGGGCCTTGAAATCAAGACAACGAGCCCCTCGCAGAAAAGCTTTCGTCTCCTCTTCAAGTTTTTGCCGTCCTCGACGCGGCGATGCCCTTAACCAAGACCCCCATTGCCTTTCTTCCTCCCTCTCCTCCTCTTGAGAGTTTAAACAATCCCTAGCATAACAGAAAGTCGGCAACCATTCATACTTGATTTCAATCAAAATCGGGCTTCCATTCTTTAAGGTTATGCGTTGAACACGTCGAAGGGGCTGCGTGACATCAACAAGAACTCTAATTCTAGCCGACTTATCCCAAACTATTCCATCCGAATCAAGTTCCAGAACTTTCCCCAGACACCCTTCAGACATACGAACATGGGCCTCCGATCGACTACGTAACGGTAAGTTATATAATCTGATCCAGAAAGGGCATAAGTTTAGGGTAATGTTCGAGGGCTGGATATCATCTTCAATCTCTTGTAAAAGGACCAAACTTTGATCGAAAGTCCAAGGCTGACCCGCCATCACTTTATTCTTGTCTCGCATACTAGCAAATTGCACTACAAATAAGCCATTTTCGATAGCATGAAACAGCGCACCTTTCGGCTTTCGATATAGACCATATCTGGTTGAGCGTACGTTTCATTGCCTCGAAATTATATGTCCTCACAGTCAAAACTCTGCCCACCAAAGTTAAATCACAATCTTGATTTTCGTCTCCATCGGAAGCAAAATCCAGCGTAAGTTATTGATTTTCAGCAGGGGTGATCCTTAAATGCGAAACCTTGTATGCTATGTCATCAGCCATCTGGCTGACACCGATCCCAATGAGGAACAAGGCTCGAAAAATCGAGTTGAAGGAATGGAAAACCAGGACTTGGCACTCAAACCCTAGCATTGCTTGGGAGAGACTTTTTATTAATGATATTACTCAGTATCAGCCCCGGCCCAAACCATATTGAGGCCCTGTGCTGATGTCGAAAATTAGGCCCTATAAAATCCATCTTACCGGTTTTTTAATTGTTTAAAAAATAAAAATCAAAGGCCCAATTTTTTCAAAAATAATAGAATACAGAGTAATACCTATAAAAACTATCTTACGAGTTTCTAAATTTCCCAACAATCGTGTCTCATAAAACCATTACATTTTCATTCGGTTTACACCGACAAAGCACCCAAATAATAAAAACATGCCACTTTTATTAGAATTACATTTTCTTGTAACCACTTATATTAGAATTACATTTTATTAAAACTACATTAGAATCACACCGAAAAGCACCCAAATGAGACTATGCACAGTAACTACTTTATTAGAATTACATTTTTTTTTTGGTGTAATACGAGTGCAACAAAGCACCCAAGCCGAAAGAAAACAAAGAGAACCTAAGAAACTAAAAAGCAAAACAAGGAAGAACAACCAAGACACATTCCCCAACAAAAATAACTAAAACTCGACAAAATAAATAAAAACCCACATTCTTCACACACAAACCCAGATAAAATTCACTAAAAATCTTCAATGAGATTATCCAAACTAAGGAAAAAAAACTCAAATTCACATAGAGAAAACCCACATAAGAATTCACTAAAAATTTCAAATCCAACTTCATTCCTTTTATAAGAAAACGAAATTTAACAGTGAGATCGAAGAGCTTACACCAAGAAAGACCAAGGGATACGAAATCAGATTCAATTCCATCAAATCGGAATTCCAGATTCCAGATCCACGTTTTCGTTATCGTCGCCGGAAAGTGGTGTCCGGTGGAAAGTGATGTGATTTTTAGTAGCTTGATAAAAGTAGTTCATAGAAATAGTACTGATTTTTAGTAGCTTGTAAAGGGAGAGAGAGAAAGAAGAGATAAAAAGTTCAAGGTACTCCTACTCGTATTGTGAGCGTGATTTGGGGAAGAGTACGGTGATTTTAGAGTACGAGTGTTGTGAGTTGTAACTAGTAAGCGTGATTTGAGAGAAAAGTACTTGATTTTTTTTTAAAAAAAAATTTGGGGCCCCTTAGAATATGAGGCCCCGTTCTGAGTCCCATTTTGGACCGGTACAGGGCCGGGCCTGCTCAGTATTAATCAATGTCTAATAAGTAATAAAATCCCTACTTATTATATTCCTAGTATTGTCATCTATTGAATTTCGATACATTTAGGAGGGATTTTATGAAAAAAAAAATTAATTAATTTGGTAAGGAACTTTTGGAAGGAAGCTAACTCATATAGAAGGGAATTTTGGGAGGGAAGTCAACTCATTTAGGAGGGAACTTTAGGAGGAAAGCCAACTTACTTAGAAATGAAACAAATTTTACTGGCATTTGTTTTAGTATATAGCATTAGGTAATACCGGAGTCATGGTTGATTTCAATAATGTATACATATGAAAATGTATGGGTAATTTGTAAGTTAAACCCAAATCTTGAATGTTAAATATATAATTGACCCCAATAATATATACGCATATGAAAATGTAATTTTTATTACAAAAAATTAATTGATGTTCAACAAAACTTCTAATACAATTATTTATTAATTTTTGATATGTTTGCGAGAGAGATTTAGGAGGAAAAATATATTCTAATAGATTATGGTTCTTTATTATATCGTATAGGTAAATTGACTATTGATCGACTTGAGCCTTCTTTTTGTACGACTAGATCAAGAATAATTCTTGGGGCAATCCTGAGGAATAGTTTTGACCAATATATTCATAAAACATTATACAATTATGTTCATAAAGCATTATTGAATAATGATACAATTTTTAAAGGTTCAATAATGATACATTTTATATCATCCTTTATTTTACTAAACTAGAAAAATAGTATCATTTGAATATTCCAAAATAAATTTTTTTAACATCTTCATTGAATAAATAGGGTGGTGAAAGATTATGGGCCCCTCAAAAAAGAAAGTATTCCATGTTTAGACTCATTAATAGTTTGATATTAAAACAATTTGTAGTCATAAACCATATTTAATATATACTTCCTCCGTTTCACAATAAGTGAAGCACTTTCCTTTTATGGCATATTCACAATAAGTGAAACCAAGTACGTTTTTGGCAAAACAAACTTTCTTTTTATTACAATAGTGCCATTATGTAATTACCCCACCAACCCACATTACACTCATTAATTACTCACCCATTCACCTAACACCAATTAATTCCCCCTAACCTCTCCCTCCCTTTTTAACCCAACTCCACCAACCACCCATCGGATTTTTTAAAAATCATCCCTCATTTTCTCGATTCTTCCTCACCTGTTCTTATTCCTCTCACTCTCTCTCCTCAATTCTTGAAGAACCCTAATTTTCACCTCTTCTCCTCTCTCTCTATGTCCTTTGAAATTGAAGAACCCTAATTTCTACTTCTCTCTCACTTTCTCGATTCTTCTGAACCGATCTTATTCCTCTTTCTCTCTCTCTATCAAAATCTCTCTCTCCTCCTGAAGAACTTTGCAATTCACTTGTCAACTGTTCATATAAACCCTAATTTTTTAGGCTTCTATTTTCATAGTGTTTGGGTTTTTTTCCACCATTTGTTTGTAGATGCGAGATGGCCTCGATGATACATGAGAGTTGATTTTCGGTGAATCGATATTGGATCGGAAGAAGAGTCTTGGTTCTTTGCGTAAATTGGATCGGTACCATAATGATTCTTCTTATAATTCTTCTTTGAACTTCACTTATGTACGCCGAAAGTCTGAAACACCGACTTCAAAGTTGAGAACGCTTGAGCTTCACTTCGGTTCGAATATGAAGCCTCCGGATGCGGGTTTTACGTGAGGAAGAAAATCATAATTGATGATTCATGTTCCCTCAAAGACGCTAACCCTGGTGATAGTGATGATGTTCTTTGTACATTTGGGAGATGGTGCTGCTTGTAGATCGATCTTCCAAAGAAGTTGATCTACCTAGTTCTTCAACGGGAAACCCTAAAAAAAGGTTTCCCCCAAAAAATGATCTTTGTCCATTTCGATGAAATGTTCCTAAACTCTTTTCTAATTTATTTTTAATATGTTTAATCTCTTTGATATGTTGATATTTATGATGAATTGTGATGAATTTTGCCTGTGGGATAGGATTCTTTGGTAGATTATTAGGGTTAGAATTATGATGAATTTTTCTTGTTTTATGGTTGTAAAAATGTTGGCTTTAATTGTGCTTGTGTGAATGTTATTTGTGGATCGAGTTGATTATGGTTTCATTTTATGCTTAAGTTTTTAGTTGTAAAAATGTGTTGCCTTTCATTGGGGATCGGTTGATATGTTGGTAGATACAATTATCAATAGGGTTGGAAATCTATTGCCTTTGGTTGTGTTTAATGATGAATGTACCATGTGGGGTGTTGTTCTTTGTTGAAGATTGTTATGGTTTTGTTGTTTCGGGTTTGGTATGGTTGCAAATAAGTTGGGGTTTAATTGGATTAGTACAGTTGATTCTTTAGGTGACTTCATGTAAGTATCCACTCGGACATGTACATCACCCGGATGGGGTGAGATGCTCACATGGCAAGTGTTTGTCATGTGTTATCCCACCTCATTTGGATGACGTATCTCGCCACTTGTATGATGATGGTGTGATGGTGTATCTTGTTTAGGTTGTGATGATGTTAATGTGGGGGTTGGTCTATGTGTAGATCAATGTTTATGGTGTGAGCCTATTAATGTTGGGGTTGTTACGTGTTTATATCATGGTATATGCATGTTTATGGTGTGATGTTGTTAATGTGGGGGTTGTGTTGCGTTGAGATGATTGTATATGCATGTTTAGGGTGTGAGCCTGTTAATGTTGGGGTTGTTACGTGTTTATATCATAGTATATGCATGTTTATGGTGTGATCTTTGTTAATATGGGGGTTATGTTGTGTTTAGATGATTTTATATGCATGTTTAAAGTGTGAACATGTTAATGTTGAGCTGTTCGTGTTTATATCATGGTATATGCATGTTTATGGTGTAATGTTGTTAATGTGGGGGTTGTCTTTGTGTTTAGATGATTGTATATGCATGTTTAGGGTGTGCGCTTTGTTAATATTGGGGTTGTTACGTGTTTATATCATGGTATATGCATGTTTATGGTGTGATGTTGTTAATGTGGGGGGTTGTCTTTGTGTTTAGATGATTGTATATGCATGTTTAGGGTGTGAGCCTGTTAATGTTGAGTACGTTACGTGTTTATATCATGGTATATGCATTTTTATGGTGTGATCTTTGTTAATGTGAGGGTTATCTTTGAGTTTAGATGATTGTATATGCATGTTTAGGGTGTGAGCTTTGTTAATGTTGGGGTTATAATGTGTTTTTATCACGGTATATGCATGTTTATGGTGTGATGATGTTAGTGTGGGGGTTGTGCTATGTTTAGATGATTGTATATGCATGTTCGGGGTGTGAGCTTTGTTAATGAGTGGGTTATTGTGTTTATATCATGGTATATATATGTTTATGGTGCGATGCTATTAATGTGGGGGTTGTCTTTGTGTTTAGATGATTGTATATGCATGTTTAGGGTGTGAACTTTGTTGATGTTGGGGTTGTTACGTGTTTATATCATGGTATATGCATGTTTATGGGGTGATCTTTGTTAATGTGGGGGTTGTGTTGTGTTTAGATCATTGTATATGCATGTTTAGGGTGTGAGCCTGTCAATGTTGGGGTTGTTCTGTGTTTATATCATGGTATATATGCATGTTTATGGTGTGAGTCCGTTAATGTTGGGGCTATTATGTGTTCGGATCATTGTATATGCATGTTTATGGTATGAGCTTTGTTAATGTTGGGTTGTTCTGTGTTTATATCATAGTATATGCATGTTTATGGTGTGATGCTATTAATGTGGGGGTTGTGCTGTGTTTAGATGATTGTATATGGATGTTTAGGGTGTGAGCCTGTTAATGTTGCGATTGTTCTGTGTTTATATCATTGCATATGCATATTTATGGTGTGATGTTGTATATGTGGGGGTTGTGTTGTGTTTAGATCATTGTATATGCATGTTTAGGGTGTGAGCTTTGTTAATGTTGGGGATGTTCTGCGTTTATATCATGGTATATGTATGTTTATGGTGTGAGCCTATTAATGATGGGGCTTATACGTGTTTAGATCATTGTATATGTATGTTTATGGTCCGAACTTTTGTTAATGTTGGGGCTGTTACGTGTTTATATCATGGTATATGCATGTTGATGGTGTGGCTTTGTTAATGTGGGGGTTGTCTTTGTGTTTAGATGATTGTATATACATGTTTAGGGTGTGAGCTTTGTTAATGTTGGGGTTGTTTTGTGTTTATATCATACTATATGCATGTTTATGGAGTGATCTTTGTTAATGTGGAGGTTGTCTTTGTGTTTAGATGATTGTATATGCATGTTTAGGGTGTGAGCCTATTAACGTTGGGGTTGTTATGTGTTTTTATCATGGTATATGCATGTTTATGGTGTGAGCTTTGTTAATGTTGGGGCTGTTATGTGTTTATATCATGGTATATGCATGTTTATGGTGTGATGCTATTAATGTGGGGGTTGGGCCGTGTTTAGATGATTGTATATGCAAGTTTAGGGTGTGAGCTTTGTTAATGTTGGGGTTATTATGTGTTTATATCATGATATATGCATGTTTATGGTTTGATGCTATTAATGTGGGGGTTGTCTTTGTGTTTAGATGATTGTATATGCATGTTTTGGGTGTGAACTTTGTTAATGTTGGGATTGTTACGTGTTTATATCATGGTATATGCATATTTATGGTGTGATGTTGTTAATGTGGGGGTTGTGTTGTGTTTACATGATTGTATATTCATGTCTAGGGTGTGAGCTTTGTTAATGTTGGGTACATTACGTGTTTATATCATGATATATGCATGTTTATGGTTTGATGCTATTAATGTGGGGGTTGTCTTTGTGTTTAGATGATTGTATATGCATGTTTAGGGTGTGAGCTTTGTTAATGTTGGGATTCATACGTGTTTATATCATGGTATATGCATATTTATGGTGTGATGTTGTTAATGTGGGGGTTGTGTTGTGTTTAGATCCTTGTATATGCATGTTTAGGGTGTGAGCCTATTAATGTTGGGGGTGTTACGTGTTTATATCATGGTATATGTATGTTTATGGTGTGAGCCTGTTAATGTTGGGGCTTATTTGTGTTTAGATCATTGTATATGCATGTTTATGGTGCGAGCTTTGTTAATGTTGGTACGTTACGTGTTTATATCATGGTATATGCATGTTTATGGTGTGATCTTTGTTAATGTGGGGGGTTGTCTTTGTGTTTAGATGATTGCATATACATGTTTAGCGTGTGAGCCTGTTAATGTTGGGGTTGTCTTTGTGTTTAGATGATTGCATATACATGTTTAGGGTGTGAGCTTTGTTAATGTTGGGGTTGTTTTGTGTTTATATCATACTATATGCATGTTTATGGTGTGATCTTTGTTAATGTGGAGGTTGTCTTTGTGTTTAGATGATTGTATATCCATGTTGAGGGTGTGAGCCTATTAACGTTAGGGTTATTACGTGTTTTTATCATGGTATATGCATGTTTATGGTGTGAGCTTTGTTAATGTTGGGGTACATTATGTGTTTATATCATGGTATATGCATGTTTATGGTGTGATGCTATTAATGTGGGGGTTGGGCCGTGTTTAGATGATTGTATATGCATGTTTAGGGTGTGAGCCTGTTATTGTTGGAGTTGTTATGTGTTTATATCGTGATATATGCATGTTTATGGTTTGATGCTATTAATGTGGGGGTTGTCATGTGTTTAGATGATTGTATATGCATGTTTAGGGTGTGAGCCTGTTAATGTTGGGATTGTTCTGTGTTTATATCTTGGTATATGCATATTTATGGTGTGATGTCGTTAATGTGGGGGTTGTGTTGTGTTTACATGATTGTATATGCATGTCAGGGTGTGAGCTTTGTTAATGTTGGGGTACGTTACGTGTTTATATCATGATATATGCATTTTTATGGTTTGATGCTATTAATGTGGGGGTTGTCTTTGTGTTTAGATGATTGTATATACATGTTTAGGGTGTGAGCCAATTAACGTTGGGGTTGTTCGGTGTTTATATCATGGTATATGCATGTTTATGGTGTGATCTTTGTTAATGTAGAGGTTGTCTTTGTGTTTAGATGATTTGTATATGCATGTTTAGGGTGTGAGCTTGTTAATGTTGGGGTTGTTCTGTGTTTATATCATGGTATATGCATGTTTTTTGTGCGATGCTATTAATGTGGGGGTTGTCTTTGCGTTTAGATGTTTGTATATGCATGTTTAGGGTGTGAACTTTGTTAATATTGGGGTTGTTACGTGTTTATATCATGCTATATGCATGTTTATGGTGTGATGATGTTAGTGTGGGGGTTGCCTTTGTGTTTAGATGATTGTATATGCATGTTTAGGGTGTAAACTTTGTTGATGTTGGGGTTGTTACGTGTTTATATCATGGTATATGCATGTTTATTGTGTGATCTTTGTTAATGTTGGGTTGTGTTGTGTTTAGATCATTGGAGATGCATGTTTAGGGTGTGAGCCGTTAATGTTGGGGTTGTTACGTGTTTATATCATGGTATATGCATGTTTATGGTGTGAACTTGTTAATGTTGGGGATATTACGTGTTCGAGATCATTGTATATGCATGTTTATGGTATTAGCCTGGTAATGTTGGGTTGTTATGTGTTTATATCATGGTATATGCATGTTTATGGTGTGATTATGTTGTCTTTGTGTTTACATGATTGTATATGCATGTTTAGGGTGTGAGACTATTAATGTTGGGGATGTTCTATGTTTATATCATGGTATATGCACGTTTATGGTGTGTAGCTATTAATGTGGGGGTTGTCTTTGTGTTTAAATGATCGTATATGCATGTTTAGGGTGTGAGCTTTGTTAATGTTGGGGCTGTTCTGTGTTTATATCCTGGTATATGCATGTTTATGGTTTGATGCTATTAATGTCGGGGTTGTCTTTGTGTTTAGATGATTGTATATGCATGTTTAGAGTGTGAACCTGTTAATGATGGGATTGTTACGTGTTTATATCATAGTATATGCATATTTGTGGTGTGGTGTTGTTAATGTGGGGGTTGTGTTGTGATTAGATCATTTTATATGCATGTTTAGGGTGTGATTTGTTAATGTTGGGGCGGTTACGTGTTTATATCATGGTATATGCATGTTTATGGTGTGAGCTTTGTTAATGTTGGGGCGTTACGTGTTTAGATCATTGTATATGCATGTTTATTGTGTGAGCCTATTAATGTTGGGTTGTTCCGTGTTTATATCATGGTATATGCATTTTAATGGTGTGATCTTTGTTAATGTGGAGGTTGTCTTTGTGTTTAGATGATTGTATATGCATGTTTGGGGTGTGAGCTTTTAGTTAATGTTGGCGTTGTTATGTGTTTATATCATGGTATATGCATGTTTATGGTGTGATCTTTGTTAATGTGGAGGTTGTCTTTGTGTTTAGATGATTGTATATACATGTTTAGGGTGTGAGCTTTGTTAATGTTAGGGTTGTTACGTGTTTATATCATGGTATATGCATGTTTATGGTGTGATCTTTGTTAATGCGGGTGTTGTCTTTGTGTTTAGATCATTGTATATGCATGTTTAGGGTGTGAGCTTTGTTAATGTTGGGGTTGTTCTGTGTTTATATCATGGTATATGCATGATTATGGTGTTATGCTATTAATGTGGGGGTTGTCTTTGTGTTTAGATGATTGTATGTGCATGTTTAGGGTGTGAGCTTTGTTAATGTTGGGGTTGTTACGTGTTTATATCATGGTATATGCATGTTTATGGTGTGATTTTGTTAATGTGGGGGTTGTGTTGTGTTTAGATCATTGAATATGCATGTTTATGGTGTGAGCCTGTTAAAGTTGGGTTGTTACTGTGTTTATATCATTGTATATGCATGTTTATGGTGTGATGATGTTAATGTGGGGGTTGTGTTGTGTTTAGATGATTGTATATGCATATTTAGGGTGTGAGCTTTGTTAATGTTGGGGTCTGTTTTTGTTTATATCATGGTATATGCATGTTTGTGGAGTTATGCTATTAATGTGGGGGTTGTCTTTGTGTTTAGATGATTGTATATGCATGTTTAGGGTGTGAGCCTGTTAATGTTGGGGTTGTTACGTGTTTATATCATGGTATATGCATATTTATGGTGTGATGTTGTTAATGGGGGGTTGTGTTGTGTTTTGATCATTGTATATGCATGTTTAGGGTGTGAGCCTGTTAATGTTGGAAACTGTTTAGTGTTTATATCATGGTATATGCATGTTTATGGTGTGAGCTTTGTTAATGTTGGGTTGTTACGTGTTTAGATCATTGTATATGCATGTTTATGGTGTGAGCTTTGTTAATGTTGTCTTTGTTCTTTGTTTATATCATGGTATATGCATGTTTATGGTGTGATCTTTGTTAATGTGGAGGTTGTCTTTGTGTTTAGATGATTGTATATACATGTTTAGGGTGTGAGCCGATTAACGTTGGGGTTGTTACGTGTTTATATCATGGTATATGCATGTTTATGGTGTGATCTTTGTTAATGTTGAGGTTGTCTTTGTGTTTAGATGATTGTATATGCATATTTAAGGTGTGAGCTTTGTTAATGTTGGGGTTGTTATGTGTTTATATCATGGTATATGCATGTTTATGGTGTGATCTTTGTTAATGTGGGGGTTATCTTTGTGTTTAGATGATTGTATATGCATGTTTAAAGTGTGAGCCTGTTAATGTTGGGATGTTACGTGTTTATATCATGGTATATGCATGATTATGGTGTAATGTTGTTAATGTGGGGGGTTGTCTTTGTGTTTAGATGATTGTATATGCATGTTTAGGGTGTGCGCTTTGTTAATATTGGGGTTATTACTGTGTTTATATCATGGTATATGCATTTTTTATAGTGTGATGTTGTTAATGTGGGGGGTTGTCTTGTGTTAGATGATTGTATATGCATGTTTAGGGTGTGAGCCTGTTAATGTTGGGGTTGTTATGTGTTTATATCATGGTATATGCATGTTTATGGTGTGATGTTGTTAATGCGAGGGTTGTGCTATGTTTAGATGATTGTATATGCATGTTTAGGTTGTGAGCCTGTTAATGTGTGGGTTGTTCTGTGTTTATATCATGGTATATACATGTTTATGGTGTGATGCTATTAATGTGGGGGTTGTCTTTGTGTTTAGATGATTGTATATGCATGTTTAGGGTGTGAACTTTGTTGATGTTGGGGTTGTTCCGTGTTTATATCATGGTATATGCATGTTTATGGGGTGATGATGTTAATGTGGGGGTTGTGTTGTGTTTAGATCATTGTATATGCATGTTTAGGGTGTGAGCTTCGTTAATATTGAGGTACGTTACGTGTTTATATCATGGTATATGTATATTTATGGTGTGAGCATGTTAATGTTGGGGCTTATCCGTGTTTAGATCATTGTATATGCATGTTTATGGTCCGAGCTTTGTTAATGTTGGGGTACATTCTGTGTTTATATCATGGTATATGCATGTTTATGGTGTGATCTTTGTAAACGTGGGGGGTTGTCTTTGTGTTTAGATGGTTGTATATACATGTTTAGGGTGTGAGCTTTGTTAATATTGGGGTTGTTTTGTGTTTATATCATACTATATGCATGTTTATGGTGTGATCTTTGTTAATGTGGAGGTTGTCTTTGTGTTTTGATGATTGTATATGCATGTTTAGGGTGTGAGCCTATTAACGTTGGGGTTGTTCCGTGTTTATATCATGGTATATACATGTTTATGGTGTGAGCCTATTTATGTTGGGCTGTTATGTGTTTATATCATAGTATATGCATGTTTATGGTGTGATGCTATTAATGTGGGGGTTGGGCCGTGTTTAGATGATTGTATATGCATGTTTAGGGTGTGAGCTTTGTTAATGTTGGGGTTGTTATGTGTTTATATCATGATATATGCATGTTTATGGTTTGATGCTATTAATGTGGGGGTTGTCTTTGTGTTTAGATGATTGTATATGCATGTTTAGGGTGTGAGCATGTTAATGTTGGGATTGTTCTGTGTTTATATCATGGTATATGCATATTTATGGTGTGATGTTGTTAATGTGGGGGTTGTGTTGTGTTTACATGATTGGATATGCATGTCTAGGGTGTGAGCCGAGTTAATGATGGGGTACATTCTGTGTTTATATCATGATATATGCATGTTTATGGATTGATGCTATTAATGTGGGGGTAGTGCTGTGTTTAGATGATTGTATATGCATGTTTAGGGTGTGAGCCTATTAATGTTGGGATTGTTACGTGTTTATTTCATGATATATGCATATTTATGGTGTGATGTTGTTAATGTGGGGGTTGTGTTGTGTTTAGATCATTGTATATGCATGTTTAGGGTGTGAGCTGTTAATGTTGGGGTGGTTCCGTGTTTATATCATGGTATATGTATGTTTATGGTGTGAGCTTGTTAATGTTGGGGCTTGTACGTGTTTAGATCATTGTATATGCATGTTTATGGTCAGAGCTTCGTTAATGTTAAGGCTGTTACTGTGTTTATATCATGGTATATGCATGTTTATGGTGTGATGTTGTTAATGTGGGGGTTGTCTTTGTGTTTAGATGATTGTATATGCATGTTTAGGGTGTGAGCTTTGTTAATGTTGGTGTTGTTATGTGTTTATCTCATGGTATATGCATGTTTATAGTGTGAGCTTTGTTAATGTTGGGTTGTTACGTGTTTCGATCATTGTATATGCATATTTATGGTGTGAGCCTGTTAATGTTGGGCTGTTCTTTATTTATATCATGGTATATGCATGTTTATGGTGTGATCTTTGCTAATGTAGAGGTTGTCTTTGTGTTTAGATGATTGTATATACATGTTTAGGGTGTGAGCCTATTAACGTTGGGGTTGTTACGTGTTTATATCATGGTATATGCATGTTTATGGTGTGATCTTTGTTAATGTGGAGGTTGTCTTTGTGTTTAGATGATTGTATATGCATGTTTAGGGTGTGAGCTTTGTTAATGTTGGGGTGGTTATGTGTTTATATCATGGTATATGCATGTTTATGGTGTGATCTTTGTTAATGTGGAGGTTGTCTTTGTGTTTAGATGATTGTATATGCATGATTAGCGTGTGAGCTTTGTTAATGTTGGGGTTGTTATGTGTTTATATCATGGTATATGCATGTTTATGGTGTGATGTTGTTAATGTGGGGGGTTGTGTTGTGTTTAGATCATTGTATATGGATGTTTAGGGTGTGAGCTTTGTTAATTTTGGGGTTGTTACGTGTTTATTTCATGGTATATGCATGTTTATGGTGTGAGCCTTTGTTAATGTTGGGACTCATCTGTGTTTAGATCATTGTATATGCATGTTTATGGTGTGAGCCGATTAATGTTGGGGCATTACGAGTTTATATCATGGTATATGCGTGTTTATGGTGTGATGATGTTAATGTGGGGGGTTATCTTTGTGTGTAGATGATTGTATATGCATGTTTAAGGTGTGAGCCTGTTAATGTTGGGGTTGTTTCGTGTTTATGTCATGGTATATGCATGTTTATGGTGTTATGCTATTAATGTTGGGGTTGCGCTATGTTTAGATGATTGTATATGCATGTTTAGGGTGTGAGCCTGTTAAAGTTGGGGTTATTCTGTGTTTATATCATGGCATATGCATGTTTATGGTGTGATCTTTGTTAATGTGGGGGTTGTGTCGTGTTTAGATCATTGTATATGCTTGTTTAGGGTGTGAGCTTGTTAATGTTGGGGTTGTTACGTGTTTAGATCATTGTATATGCATGTTTATGGTTTGTGCCTGTTAATGTTGGGGTACATTACGTGTTTAGATCATTGTATATGCATGTTTATGGTGTGAGCCTATTAATGTTGGGGTTGTTACGTGTTTAGATCATTGTATATGCATGTTTATGGTGTGGGCTGTTAATGTTGGGGTTGTTCTGTGTTTATATCATTGTATATGCATGTTTATGGTGTGAGCTTTGTTAATGTGGGGGGTTGTCTTTGTGTTTAGATGATTGTATATGCATGTTTAAGGTGTGAGCTTGTTAATGGTGGGGCGGTTACGTGTTTATATCATGGTATATGCATGTTTATGGTGTGATTCTGTTAATGTGGAGGTTGTGGTTTATTTAGATGATTATATATGCATGTTTAGGGTGTGAGCCCTGTTAATGTTGGGGTTGTTCGTGTTTATATCATGGTATATGCATGTTTATGGTGTGATCTTTGTTAATGTGGTGGTTGTCTTTGTGTTTAGATGATTGTATATGCATGTTTAGGGTGTGAGCTTTGTTAATGTTGGGGTTTATTATGTGTTTATATCATGGTATATGCATGTTTATGGTATGATGCTATTAATGTGGGGGTTTTTCTTTGTGTTTAGATGATTGTATATGCATGTTTAGGGTGTGAGCTTTGTAAATGTTGGGGTTGTTCTATGTTTATATCATGGTATATGCATGTTTATGGTGTGATCTTTGTTAATGTGGAGGTTGTGGTGTATTTAGATGATTATATATGCATGTTTAGGGTGTGAGCCTATTAATGTTAGGGTTGTTCTGTGTTTATATCATGGTATATGCATGTTTATGGTGTGATCTTTGTTAATGTGGTGGTTGTCTTTGTGTTTAGATGATTGTATATGCATGTTTAGGGTGTGAGCCTGTTAATGTTGGGGCTGTTATGTGTTTATATCATGGTATATGCATGTTTATGGTATGATCTTTGTTAATGTGGAGGTTGTCTTTGTGTTTAGATGATTGTATATGCATGTTTAGGGTGTGAGCTTTGTTAATGTTGGGGTTGTTATGTGTTTATATCATGGTATATGCATGTTTATGGTGTGATCTTTGTTAATGTGGGGGGTTGTGTTGTGTTTAGATCATTGTATATGGATGTTTAGGGTGTGAGCTTTGTTAATGTTGGGGTACGTTACGTGTTTATTTCATGGTATATGCATGTTTATGGTGTGAGCTTTGTTAATGTTGGGACTCATCCGTGTTTAGATCATTGTATAAGCATGTTTATGGTGTGAGCCTATTAATGTTGGGTTGTTCTGTGTTTATATCATGGTATATGCATGTTTATGGTGTGATGATGTTAATGTGGGGGTTATCTTTGTGTTTAGATGATTGTATATGCATGTTTAGGGTGTGAGCTTTGTTAATGTTGGGGTTGTTTCGTGTTTATGTCATGGTATATGCATGTTTATGGTGTTATGCTATTAATGTTGGGGTTGTGCTATGTTTAGATGATTGTATATGCATGTTCGGGATGTGAGCCTGTTAAAGTTGGGGTTATTACGTGTTTATATCATGGCATATGCATGTTTATGGTGTGATCTTTGTTAATGTGGGGGGTTGTGTCGTGTTTAGATGATTGTATATGCATGTTTAGGGTGTGAGCCTGTTAATGTTGGGGTTGTTCTGTGTTTAGATCATTGTATATGCATGTTTATGGTTTGAGCCTGTTAATGTTGGGGTTGTTCTGTGTTTAGATCATTGTATATGCATGTTTATGGTGTGAGCCTATTAATGTTGGGGTTGTTACGTGTTTAGATCATTGTATATGCATGTTTATGGTGTGGGCCTGTTAATGTTGGGGGTTACATTACGTGTTTATATCATGGTATATGCATGTTTATTGTATGATGCTATTAATGTGGAGGTTTCTTTGTGTTTAGATGATTGTATATGCATGTTTAGGGTGTGAGCCTGTTAATGTTGGGGTTGTTACGTGTTTATATCATGGTATATGCATGTTTATGGTGTGATCTTTGTTAATGTGGAGGTTGTGGTGTATTTAGATGATTATGCATGTTTAGGGTGTGAGCTTTGTTAATGTTAGGGTTGTTCTGTGTTTATATCATGGTATATGCATGTTTATGGTGTGATCTTTGTTAATGTGGTGGTTGTCTTTGTGTTTAGATGATTGTATATGCATATTTAGGTTGTGAGCGTGTTAATGTTGAGGCTGTTATGTGTTTATATCATGGTATATGCATGTTTATGGTATGATGCTATTAATGTGGGGGTTTTGCTGTGTTTAGATGATTGTATATGCATGTTTAGGGTGTGAGCCTGTTAATGTTGGGGTTGTTCTGTGTTTATATCATGGTATATGCATATTTATGGTGTGATGATGTTAGTGTGGGGGGTTGTCTTTGTGTTTAGATGATTGTATATGCATGTTTAGGGTGTGAGCTTGTTAATGGTGGGGTTGTTCCGTGTTTATATCATGGTATATGCATGTTTATGGTGTAAACCTGTAAATGTTGGGGTTGTTACGTGTTTAGATCATTGTATATGCATGTTTATGGAGTGAGCCTGTTAATGATGGGCTGTTCTGTGTTTATATCATGGTATATGCATGTTTATGGTGTGATATTTTAATGTGGAGGTTGTCTTTGTGTTTAGATGATTGTATATGCATGTTTAGGGTGTGAGCTTGTTAATGTTGGTGTTGTTATGTGTTTATCTCATGGTATATGCATGTTTATGGTGTGATTTGTTAATTTAGGGGTTGTGTTGTGTTTAGATCATTGTATATGCAAGTTTAGGGTGTGAGCTCGCTAATGGTGGAACATTATGTGGTTAAATCATGGTATATGCATGTTTATGGTGTTATGCTATTAATATGGGGGGTTGTCTTTGTGTTTAGATGATTGTATATGCATGTTTAGGGTGTGTGCTGTTAATGTTGGGGTTATCTTGTGTTTATATCATGGTATATGCATGTTTATGGTGTGATGTTGTTAATGTGGGGGTTGTCTTTGCGTTTAGATGATTTTATATGCATGTTTAGGGTGTGAGCTTTGTTAATGTTGGGGTTGTTTTGTGTTTATATCATGGTATATGCATCTTTATGGTGTGATGATGTTAGTGTGGGGGTTGTGCTGTGTTTAGATGATTGTATATGCATGTTTAGGGTGTGAGCTCTGTTAATGTGGGGGTTGTTCGGTGTTTATGTCATGGTATATGCATGTTTATGGTGTGATGCTATTAATGTGGGGGTTGTGTTGTATTTAGATGATTGTATATGCATGTTTAGGGTGTGAGCTTTGTTAATGTTGGGGTTGTTCTGTGTTTATATCATGGTATAGCATGTTTATGGTGTGAGCTTTGTTAATGTTGGGGCTATTCTATGTTCGGATCATTGTATATGCATGTTTATAGTATGAGCCGGTTAATATTGGGCTGTTTTGTGTTTATATCATGGTATATGCATGTTTATGGTGTGATGATGTTGTCTTTGTGTTTACATGATTGTATATGCATGTTTAGGGTGTGAGTCTATTAATGTTGGGGATGTTACGTGTTTAGATCATTTTATATGGATGTTTAGGGTGTGAGCTTTGTTAATGTTGGGGTTGTTCGGTGTTTATATCATGGTATATGCATGTTTATGGTATGAGCCTTGTTAATGTTGGGTTGTTCTATGTTTAGATCATTGTATATGCATGTTTACGGGTGTCGGCATGTTAATGTTGGGTTGTTCGATGTTTAGATCATTGTATATGCATGTTTATGGTGTGAGCTTTGTTAATGTTGAGTTTGTTCTTTGTTTATATCATGGTATATGCATGTTTATGGTGTGATCTTTGTTAATGTGGGGGTTGTGCTATGTTTAGATGATTGTATATGCATGTTTAGGGTGTGATCCTGTTAATGTTGGGGCGGTTATGTGTTTATATCATGGTATATGCATGTTTATGGTGTGATGTTTTTAATGTGGGGGTTGTCTTTGTGTTTAGATGATTGTATGTCCATGTTTAGGTTGTGAGCTGTTAATGTTGGGGTTGTTATGTGTTTATATCATGGTATATGCATGTTTATGGTGTGATCTTTGTTAATGTGGGGGGTTGAGTTGTGTTTAGATCATTGTATATGCATGTTTAGGGTGTGAGCTTGTTAATGTTGGGCCGTTCTATGTTTATATCATGGTATATGCATGTTTATGGTGTGAGCTCGTTAATGTTGGGACTGTTCGTGTTTAGATCATTGTATATGCATGTTTATGGTGTGAGCTTTGTTAATGTTGGGTTGTTATGTGTTTTTATCATGGTATATGCATGTTTATGGTGTGATGATGTTAATGTGGAGGTTATGTTGTGTTTAGATGATTGTATATGCATGTTTAGGTTGTGAGCTTTGTTAATGTTGGGGTTGTTACGTGTTTATATCATGGTATATGCATGTTTATGGTGTGATCTTTGTTAATGTGGGGACTGTTCGGTGTTTAGATCATAGTATATGCATGTTTATGGTGTGAGCTTTGTTAATGTTGGGCTCATCTATGTTTTTATCATTGTATATGCATGTCTATGTTGTGATGATGTTAATGTGGGGGTTGTCTTTGTGTTTAGATGATTGTATATGCATTTTAAGGGTGTGAGCTGTTAATGTTGGACTGTTTTGTGTTTATATCATGGTATATGCATGTTTGTGGTGTTATGCTATTCATGTGGGGGGTTGTCTTTGTGTTTAGATGATTGTATATGCATGTTTAGGGTGTGAGCTTTGTTAATGTTAGGGTTGTTATGTGTTTATATCATAGTATATGCATATTTATGGTGTGATCTTGTTAATGTGGGGGTTGTGTTGTGTTTAGATCATTGTATGTGCATGTTTAGGGTGTGAGCTTCGTTAATGTTGGGGCTCTTACGTGTTTATATCATGGTATATGCATGTTTATGGTGTGAGCCTATTAATGTTGGGTTGTTACGTGTTTAGCTCATTGTATACGCATGTTTATGGTGTGAGCTTTGTTAATGTTGGGCTGTTCTTTGTTTATATCATGGTATATGCATGTTTATGGTGTGAGCTTTGTTAATGTTGGGCTGTTCTATGTTTATATCATGGTATATGCTTGTTTATGGTGTTATGCTATTAATGTGGGGGTTGTCTTTGTGTTTAGATGATTGTATATGCATGTTTAGGGTGTGAGCTTTGTTAATGTTAGGGTTGTTATGTGTTTATATCATAGTATATGCATATTTATGGTGTGATCTTGTTAATGTGGGGGTTGTGTTGTGTTTAGATCATTGTATGTGCATGTTTAGGGTGTGAGCTAGGTTAATGTTAGGGTACGTTACGTGTTTATATCATGGTATATGCATGTTTATGGTGTGAGCCTATTAATGTTGGGTTGTTATGTGTTTAGCTCATTGTATACGCATGTTTATGGTGTGAGCTTGTTAATGTTGAATTTGTTCTTTGTTTATATCATGGTATACGCATGTTTATGGTGTGAGCCTGTTAATCTTGGGCTGTTCTATGTTTATATCATGGTATATGCATGTTTATGGTGTGAGCCTGTTCTTGTTGGGGCTGTTACGTGTTTAGATCATTGTATATGCATGTTTAGGGTGTGATCCTGTTAATGTTGGGGGTACATTATGTGTTTATATCATGGTATATGCATGTTTATGGTGTGATCTTTGTTAATGTGGGGGTTGTCTTTGTGTTTAGATGATTGTATATCCATGTTTAGGGTGTGAGCTGTTAGTGTTGGGGTTGTTATGTGTTTATATCATGGTATATGCATGTTTATGGTGTGATGCTATTAATGTGGGGGTTGTGTTTGTTTAGATCATTGTATATGCATGTTTATGGTGTGAGCTGTTAATGTTGGGTTGTCATTGTGTTTATATCATTGTATATGCATGTTTATGGTGTGATGATGTTAATGTGGGGGTTGTGTTGTGTTTAGATGATTGTATATGCATATTTAGGGTGTGAGCTGTTAATGTTGGGCCTGGTTTGTGTTTATATCATGGTATATGCATGTTTGTGGTGTTATGCTATTAATGTGGGGGTTGTCTTTGTGTTTAGATGATTGTATATGCATGTTTAGGGTGTGAGCTTTGTTAATGTTAGGGTTGTTATGTGTTTATATCATAGTATATGCATATTTATGGTGTGATCTTGTTAATGTGGGGGTTGTGTTGTGTTTAGATCATTGTATGTGCATGTTTAGGGTGTGAGCCTATTAATCTTTGGAATTGTTCGTGTTTATATCATGGTATATGCATGTTTATGGTGTGAGCTTGTTAATGTTGGGTTGTTTCGTGTTTAGCTCATTGTATATGCATGTTTATGGTGTGAGCCCGTTAATGTTAAGTTTGTTCTTTGTTTATATCATGGTATATGCATATTTATGGTGTGGTGTCTTTGTTAACGTGGAGGTTGTCTTTGTGTTTAGATGATTGTATATGCATGTTTAGGGTGTGAGCCTATTAATGTTGGGGTTGTTCTGTGTTTATATCATGGTATATGCATGTTTATGGTGTGATCTTTGTTAATGTGGGGGTTGTCTTTGTGTTTAGATGATTGTATATCCATGTTTAGGGTGTGAGTCCGTTAGTGTTGGGGTTGTTATGTGTTTATATCATGGTATATACATGTTTATGGTGTGATGCAATTAATGTGGGGGTTGTGTTGTGTTTAGATCATTGTATATGCATGTTTATGGTGTGAGCCTATTAATGTTGGGTTGTTACGTGTTTATACCATTGTATATGCATGTTTATGGTGTGATGATGTTAATGTGGGGGTTGTGTTGTGTTTAGATGATTGTATATGCATGTTTAGGGTGTGAGCTTTGTTAATGTTGGGTTCTTTTTGTGTTTATATCATGGTGTATGCATGTTTGTGGTGTTATGCTATTAATGTGGGGGTTGTGCTTAGTTTAGATGATTGTATATGCATGTTTAGGGTGTGAGCTGTTAATGTTGGGGTTATTATGTGTTTATATCATGGTATATGCATATTTATTGTGTGACGTTATTAATGTGGGGGTTGTGTTGTGTTTAGATCATTGTATGTGCATATTTAGGGTGTGAGCCTGCTAATGTTGGAGTTGTTCTGTGTTTATATCATGGTATATGCATGTTTATGGTGTGAGCCTGTTAATGTTGGGTTGTTCTGTGTTTAGATCATTGTATATGCATGTTTATGGTGTGATCTTGTTAATGTGGGGGTTGTGTTGTGTTTAGATCATTGTATGTGCATGTTTAGGGTGTGAGCTTTGTTAATGTTGGGGCTGTTCTGTGTTTATATCATGGTATATGCATGTTTATGGTGTGAGCTTTGTTAATGTTGGGTTGTTACGTGTTTAGCTCATTGTATATGCATGTTTATGGTGTGAGCTTTGTTAATGTTGGCTTTGTTCTTTGTTTATATCATGGTATATGCATGTTTATGGTGTGGTGTTGTTAACGTGGAGGTTGTCTTTGTGTTTAGATGATTGTATATGCATGTTTAGGGTGTGAGCCTATTAATGTTGGGGTTGTTCTGTGTTTATATCATGGTATATGCATGTTTATGGTGTGATCTTTGTTAATGTGGGGGTTGTCTTTGTGTTTAGATGATTGTATATCCATGTTTAGGGAGTGAGCCTGTTAGTGTTGGGGTTGTTATGTGTTTATATCATGGTATATGCATGTTTATGGTGTGATGCTATTAATGTGGGGGTTGTGTTGTGTTTAGATCATTGTATATGCATGTTTATGGTATGAGCCTATTAATGTTGGGTTGTTACGTGTTTATACCATTGTATATGCATGTTTATGGTGTGATGATGTTAATGTGGGGGTTGTGTTGTGTTTAGATGATTGTATATGCATGTTTAGGGTGTGAGCTTTGTTAATGTTGGAAATTTTGTGTTTATATCATGGTATATGCATGTTTGAGGTGTTATGCTATTAATGTGGGGTTGTGCTTAGTTTAGATGATTGTATATGCATGTTTTGGGTGTGAGCCTGTTAATGTTGGGGTTATTATGTGTTTATATCATGGTATATGCATATTTATTGTGTGACGTTATTAATGTGGGGGTTGTGTTGTGTTTAGATCATTGTATGTGCATGTTTAGGGTGTGAGCTTGTTAATGTTGGAGTTGTTCTTGTGTTTATATCATGGTATATGCATGTTTATGGTGTGAGCTTGTTAATGTTGGGTTGTTACGTGTTTAGATCATTGTATATGCATGTATATGGTGTGATCTTGTTAATGTGGGGGTTGTGTTGTGTTTAGATCATTGTATGTGCATGTTTAGGGTGTGAGCTTTGTTAATGTTGGGGCTGTTTACGTGTTTATATCATGGTATATGCATGTTAATGGTGTGAGCTTCGTTAATGTTGGGTTGTTCTATGTTTAGCTCATTATATATGCATATTTATGGTGTGAGTTTGTTAATGTTGAATTTGTTCTTTGTTTATATCATGGTATATGCATGTTTATGGTGTGGTGTTGTTAACGTGGAGGTTGTCTTTGTGTTTAGATGATTGTATATGCATGTTAAGGGTGTGAGCCTATTAATGTTGGGGTTGTTATGTGTTTATATCATGGTATATGCATGTTTATGGTGTGATCTTTGTTAATGTGGGGGTTGTCTTTTTTTTAGATGATTGTATATCCATGTTTAGGGTGTGAGCCTGTTAGTGTTGGGGTTGTTATGTGTTTATATCATGGTATATGCATGTTTATGGTGTGATGCTATTAATGTGGGGGTTGTGTTGTGTTTAGATCATTGTATATGCATGTTTATGGTGTGAGCCTATTAATGTTGGGTTGTTACGTGTTTATACCATTGTATATGTATGTTTATGGTGTGATGATGTTAATGTGGAGGTTGTGTTGTGTTTAGATGATTGTATATGCATGTTTAGGGTGTGAGCCTTTGTTAATGTTCGGGTTGTTTTGTGTTTATATCATGGTATATGCATGTTTGTGGTGTTATGCTATTAATGTGGGGGTTGTGCTTTGTTTAGATGATTGTTTATGCATGTTTAGGGTGTGAGCCTGTTAATGTTGGGGTTATTATGTGTTTATATCATGGTATATGCATATTTATTGTGTGACGTTATTAATGTGGGGGTTGTGTTGTGTTTAGATCATTGTATGTGCACGTTTAGGGTGTGAGCTTTGTTAATGTTGGAGTTGTTACTGTGTTTATATCATGGTATATGCATGTTTATGGTGTGATCTTTGTTAATGTGGGGGTTGTCTTTGTGTTTAGATGATTGTATATCCATGTTTAGGTTGTGAGCTTTGTTAATGTTGGGGTTGTTATGTGTTTATATCATGGTATATGTATGTTTATGGTGTGATCTTTGTTAATGTGGGGGGTTGTGTTGTGTTTAGATCATTGTATATGCATGTTTAGGGTGTGAGCTTTGTTAATGTTGGGCCTGTTCTATGTTTATATCATGGTATATGCATGTTTATGGTGTGAGCTTTGTTAATGTTGGGGCGCATTACGTGTTTAGATCATTGTATATGCATGTTTATGGTGTGAGCACTGTTAATGTTGGGTTGTTACGTGTTTATATCATGGTATATGCATGTTTATGGTGTGATGATGTTAATGAGGAGGTTATGTTGTGTTTAGATGATTGTATATGCATATTTAGGTTGTGAGCTTTGTTAATGTTGGGGTTGTTACGTGTTTATATCATGGTATATGCATGTTTATGGTGTGAGCTTTGTTAATGTTGGGTGTTACCGTGTTTAGATCATTGTATATGCATGTTTATGGTGTGAGCTTGTTAATGTTGGGTTGTTACGTGTTTATATCGTGGTATATGCATGTTTATGGTGTGATGATGTTAGTGTGGAGGTCATGTTGTGTTTAGATGATTGTATATGCATGTTTAGGTTGTGAGCCTTTGTTAATGTTGGGGTTGTTACGTGTTTATATCATGGTATATGCATGTTTATGGTGTTATGCTATTCATGTGGGGTTTGTCTTTGTGTTTAGATGATTGTAGTTGATTGTATATGCATGTTTAGGGTGTGAGCTCGTTAATGTTGGGGTTGGTGTGTGTTTATATCATGGTATATGCATGTTTATAATGTGATCTTTGTTAATGTGGGGTTGTGTCGTGTTTAGATCATTGTATATGCGTATTTAGGGTGTGAGCTTGTTAATGTTGGGGCATTATGTGTTTATATCATGGTATCTGCATGTTTATGGTGTGAGCTTGTTAATGTTGGGGTTGTTACGTGTTTAGATCATTGTATATGCATGTTTATGGTGTGATCTTGTTAATGTGGGGGTTGTGTTGTGTTTAGATCATTGTATGTGCATGTTTAGGGTGTGAGCTTTGTTAATGTTGAAGTTCATTACGTGTTTATATCATGGTATATGCATGTTTATGGTGTGAGCTTTGTTAATATTGGGTTGTTATGTGTTTAGCTCATTGTATATGCATGTTTATGGTGTGAGCTTTGTTAATGTTGAGTTTGTTCTTTGTTTATATCATGGTATATGCATGTTTATGGTGTGGTGTTGTTAACGTGGAGGTTGTCTTTGTGTTTAGATGATTGTATATGCATGTTTAGGGTGTGAGCCTATTAATGTTGGGGTTGTTACTGTGTTTATATCATGGTATATGCATGTTTATGGTGTGATCTTTGTTAATGTGGGGGTTGTCTTTGTGTTTAGATGATTGTATATCCATGTTTAGGGAGTGAGCTTTGTTAGTGTTGGGGTTGTTATGTGTTTATATCATGGTATATGCATGTTTATGGTGTGATGCTGTTAATGTGGGGGTTGTGTTGTGTTTAGATGATTGTATATGCATGTTTTGGTTGTGAGCTGTTAATGTTGGGGTTGTTCTGTGTTTATATCATGGTATATGCATGTTTATGGCGTTATGCTATTCATGTGGGGGTTGTCTTTGTGTTTAGATGATTGTAGTTGATTGTATATGCATGTTTAGGGTGTGAGCCTTTGTGAATGTTGGGGTTGTTATCGTGTTTATATCATGGTATATGCATGTTTATAATGTGATCTTTGTTAATGTGGGGTTGTGTCGTGTTTAGATCATTGTATATGCATGCTTCGGGTGTGAGCTTGTTAATGTTGGAAACATTATATGTTTATATCATGGTATCGCATGTTTATGGTGTGAGCTTGTTAATGTTGGGGTTGTTACGTGTTTAGACCATTGTATATGCATGTTTATGGTGTGAGCTTGTTAATGTTGGGTACATTACGTGTTTAGATCATTGTATATGCATGTTTATGGTGTGAAGTTTGTTAATGTTGGGATTGTTACGTGTTTAGATCATTGTATATGCATGTTTATGGTGTGAGCTTGTTAATGTTGGGTTGTTACGTGTTTATATCATGGTATATGCATGTTTATGGTGTGATGATGTTAATGTGGGGGTTATGTTGTGTTTAGATGATTGTATATGCATGTTTTGGTTGTGAGCTTTGTTAATCTTGGGGTTGTTACGTGTTTATATCATGGTATATGCATGTTTATGGTGTTATGCTATTCATGTGGGGGTTGTCTTTGTGTTTAGATGATTGTAGTTGATTGTATATGCATGTTTAGGGTGTGAGCTGTGAATGTTGGGGTTGTTCCGTGTTTATATCATGGTATATGCATGTTTATAATGTGATCTTTGTTAATGTGGGGTTGTGTCGTGTTTAGATCATTGTATATGCATGCTTAGGGTGTGAGCTTTGTTAATGTTGGGGTCGTTATGTGTTTATATCATGGTATCTGCATGTTTATGGTGTGAGCTTGTTAATGTTGGGGTTGTTACGTGTTTAGATCATTGTATATGCATGTTTATGGTGTGAGCTTTGTTAATGTTGGGATTGTTACGTGTTTAGATCATTGTATATGCATGTTTATGGTGTGAAATTTGTTAATGTTGGGTTGTTTTATGTTTATATCATGGTATATGCATGTTTATGGTGCGATCTTTGTTAATGTGGGGGTTGTCTTTGTGTTTAGATGATTGTATATGCATGTTTAGGGTGTGATCCTATTAATGTTGGGGTAATTATGTGTTTATATCATGGTATATGCATGTTTATGGTGTGATGTTTTTAATGTGGGGGTTGTGCTGTGTTTAGATGATTGTATATCCATGTTTAGGTTGTGAGCCTGTTAATGTTGGGGTTGTTATGTGTTTATATCATGGTATATGCATGTTTATGGTGTGATGCTGTTAATGTGGGGGTTGTGTTGTGTTTAGATCATTGTATATGCATGTTTATGGTGTGAGCCTATTAATGTTGGGTCATTACGTGTTTATATCATTGTATATGCATGTTTATGGTGTGATGATGTTAATGTGGGGGGTTGTGTTGTGTTTAGATGATTGTATATGCATGTTTAGGGTGTGAGCTTTGTTAATGTTGGGGCTTTTTTGTGTTTATATCATGGTATATGCATGTTTGTGGTGTTATGCTATTAATGTGGGGGTTGTGCTTTGTTTAGATGATTGTATATGCATGTTTAGGGTGTGAGCTTTGTTAATGTTAGGGTTGTTATGTGTTTATCATGGTATATGCATATTTATTGTGTGACGTTATTAATGTGGGGGTTGTGTTGTGTTTAGATCATTGTATGTGCATGTTTAGGGTGTGAGCCTGTTAATGTTGGGGTTGTTCTGTGTTTATATCATGGTATATGCATGTTTATGGTGTGAGCCTGTTAATGTTGGGTTGTTCTGTGATTAGATCATTGTGTATGCATGTTTATGGTGTGAGCATGTTAATGTTGAAATTGTTCTTTGTTTATATCATGGTATATGCATGTTTATGGTATGATGTTGTTAATGTGGAGGTTGTGCTGTGTTTAGATGATTGTATATGCATGTTTAGGGTGTGAGCCTATTAATGTTGGGGTTGTTCTGTGTTTATATCATGGTATATGCATGTTTATGGTGTGATGCTATTTATGTGAGGGTTGTCTTGTGTTTAGATGATTCTATATGCATGTTTAGGGTGTGAGCTTTGTTAATGTTGAAGTTTTTTTTTGTTTATATCATGGTATGTGCATGTTTGTGGTGTTATGCTATTAATGTGGGGGTTGTCTTTGTGTTTAGATGATTGTATATGCATGTTTAGGGTGTGAGTACTGTTAATGTTGGGGTTGTTATGTGTTTATATCATGGTATATGCATATTTATGGTGTGATGTTGTTAATGTGGGGGTTGTGTTGTGTTTAGTATGTGCATGTTTAGGGTGTGAGCTCGTTAATGTTGGGGTTGTTACGTGTTTATATCATGGTATATGCATGTTTATGGTGTGAGCTTTGTTAATGTTTGGTTGTTACGTGTTTAGATCATTGTATATGCATGTTTATGGTGTAAGCATGTTAATGTTGGGTTGTTACGTGTTAAGATCATTGTATATGCATGTTTATGGTGTGAGCTGTTAATGTTGAAATTTGTTCTTTGTTTATATCATGGTATATGCATGTTTATGGTGTGGTGTTGTTAACGTGGAGGTTGTCTTTGTGTTTAGATGATTGTATATGCATGTTTAGGGTGTGAGCCTATTAATATTGGGGTTGTTACTGTGTTTATATCATGGTATATGCATGTTTATGGTGTGATCTTTGTTAATGTGGGGGTTGTGCTATATTTAGATGATTGTATATGCATGTTTAGGGTGTGATCTTGTTAATGTTGGGGTTGTTATGTGTTTATATCATGGTATATGCATGTTTATGGTGTGATGTTTTTAATGTGGGGGTTGTCTTTGTGTTTAGATGATTGTATATCCATGTTTAGGTTGTGAGCTTTGTTAATGTTGGGGTTGTTATGTGTTTATATCATGGTATATGCATGTTTATGGTGTAATGCTATTAATGTGGGGGTTGTGTTGTGTTTAGATCATTGTATATGCATGTTTAGGGTGTGAGCTTTGTTAATGTTGGGCCCGTTCTATGTTTATATCATGGCATATGCATGTTTATGGTGTGAGCTTGTTGATGTTGGGACTGTTCGGTGTTTAGATCATTGTATATGCATGTTTATGGTGTGAGCTTTGTTAATGTTGGGTTGTTACGTGTTTATATCGTGGTATATGCATGTTTATGGTGTGATGATGTTAGTGTGGAGGTTATGTTGTGTTTAGATGATTGTATATGCATGTTTAGGTTGTGAGCCTATTAATGTTGGGGTTGTTCGTGTTTATAGCATGATATATGCATGTTTATGGTGTTATGCTATTCATGTGGGGGTTGTCTTTGTGTTTAGATGATTGTAGTTGATTGTATATGCATGTTTAGGGTGTGAGCTTTGTTAATGTTAGGGTTGGTACGTGTTTATATCATGGTATATGCATGTTTATAATGTGATCTTTGTTAATGTGGGGTTGTGTCGTGTTTAGATCATTGTATATGCATGTTTAGGGTGTGAGCTTTGTTAATGTTATGGGTGTTATGTGTTTATATCATGGTATCTGCATGTTTATGGTGTGAGCTTGTTAATGTTGGGGTTGTTTTGTGTTTCGATCATTGTATATGCATGTTTATGGTGTGAGCTTTGTTAATGTTAGGGTTGTTTAGTGATTAGATCATTGTATATGCATGTTTATGGTGTGAGCTTTGTTAATGTTGGGCATTTGTTTTGTGTTTAGATCATTGTATATGCATGTTTATGGTGTGAAATTTGTTAATGTTGGGTTGTTCTGTGTTTATATCATGGTATATGCATGTTTATGGTGTGATCTTTGTTAATGTGGGGGGTTGTCTTTGTGTTTAGATGATTGTATATGCATGTTTAGGGTGTGATCCTTTGTTAATGTTGGGACATTATGTGTTTATATCATGGTATATGCATGTTTATGGTGTGATGTTTTTAATGTGGGGGTTGTGCTATGTTTAGATGATTGTATATCCATGTTTAGGTTGTGAGCTTGTTAATGTTGGGGTTGTTATGTGCTTATATCATGGTATATGCATGTTTATGGTGTGATCTTTGTTAATGTGGGGGTTGTGTTGTGTTTAGAGCATTGTATATGCATGTTTAGGGTGTGAGCGCGATAATGTTGGGCCTGTTCTATGTTTATATCATGGTATATGCATGTTTATGGTGTGAGCCTTGTTAATGTTGGGATTGTTACTGTGTTTAGATCATTGTATATGCGTGTTTATGGTGTGAGCTTTGTTAATGTTGGGTTGTTCTATGTTTATATCATGGTATATGCATGTTTATGGTGTGATGATGTTAATGTAGGGGTTATGTTGCGTTTAGATGATTGTATATGCATGTTTTGGTTGTGAGCTTTGTTAATGTTGGGGTTGTTACGTGTTTATATCATGGTATATGCATGTTTATGGTGTTATGCTATTCATGTGGGGGTTGTCTTTGTGTTTAGATGATTGTAGTTGATTGTATATGCATGTTTAGGGTGTGAGCTTGTGAATGTTGGGGTTGTTACGTGTTTATATCATGGTATATGCATGTTTATAATGTGATGCTGTTAATGTGGGGTTGTGTCGTGTTTAGATCATTGTATATGCATGCTTAGGGTGTGAGCTTTGTTAATGTTGGCTATTTGTTATGTGTTTATATCATGGTATCTGCATGTTTATGGTGTGAGCTTGTTAATGTTGGGGTTGTTACGTGTTTAGATCATTGTATATGCATGTTTATGGTGTGAGCTTTGTTAATGTTAGGGTTGTTTAGTGTTTAGATCATTGTATATGCATGTTTATGGTGTGAGCTTTGTTAATGTTGGGGTTGTTACGTGTTTAGATCATTGTATATGCATGTTTATGGTGTGAGGTTGTTAATGTTGGGCTGTTACGTGTTTATATCATGGTATATGCATGTTTATGGTGTGATCTTTGTTAATGTGGGGGTTGTCTTTGTGTTTAGATGATTGTATATGCATGTTTAGGGTGTGAGCTTTGTTAATGTTGGGGTTTTTTGTGTTTATATCATGGTATATGCATGTTTGTGGTGTTATGCTATTAATGTGGGGGTTGTGCTGTGTTTAGATGATTGTATATGCATGTTTAGGGTGTGAGCCTGTTAATGTTGGGGTTGTTATGTGTTTATCATGGTATATGCATATTTATAGTGTGATGTTATTAATGTGGGGGTTGTGTTGTGTTTAGATCATTGTATGTGCATGTTTAGGGTGTGAGCTTTGTTAATGTTGGGGTTGTTACGTGTTTATATCATGGTATATGCATGTTTATGGTGTGAGCTGTTAAGGTTTGGGCTGTTCGTGTTTAGATCATTGTGTATGCATGTTTATGGTGTGAGCATGTTAATGTTGGGTTGTTATCATGGTATATGCATGTTTATGGTATGAGTTGTTGATGTGGAGGTTGTGTTGTGTTTAGATGATTGTATATGCATGTTTAGGGTGTGAGCCTATTAATGTTGGGGTTGTTCTGTGTTTATATCATGGTATATGCGTGTTTATGGTGTGATGCTATTAATGTGAGGGTTGTCTTTGTGTTTAGATGATTCTATATGCATGTTTAGGGTGTGAGCTTTGTTAATGTTGGAATTTTGTTTTTGTTTATATCATGGTATGTGCATGTTTGTGGTGTTATGCTATTAATGTGGGGGTTGTCTTTGTGTTTAGATGATTGTATATGCATGTTTAGGGTGTGAGTACGTTAATGTTGGGGTTGTTATGTGTTTATATCATGGTATATGCATATTTATGGTGTGATGTTGTTAATGTGGGGGTTGTGTTGTGTTTAGTATGTGCATGTTTAGGGTGTGAGCTTATTAATGTTGGAGTTGTTACGTGTTTATATCATGGTATATGCATGTTTATGGTGTGAGCTTTGTTAATGTTGGGTTGTTACGTGTTTAGATCATTGTATATGCATGTTTATGGTGTGAGCATGTTAATGTTGGGTTGTTACGTGTTAAGATCATTGTATATGCATGTTTATGGTGTGAGCTTTGTTAATGTTAGGTTGTTCTTTGTTTATATCATGGTATATGCATGTTTATGGTGTGGTGTTGTTAACGTGGAGGTTGTCTTTGTGTTTAGATGATTGTATATGCATGTTTAGGGTGTGAGCTCTATTAATGTTGGGGTTGTTACGTGTTTATATCATGGTATATGCATGTTTATGGTGTGATCTTTGTTAATGTGGGGGTTGTGCTATATTTAGATGATTGTATATGCATGTTTAGGGTGTGATCTTGTTAATGTTGGGGTTGTTATGTGTTTATATCATGGTATATGCATGTTTATGGTGTGATGTTTTTAATGTGGGGGTTGTCTTGTGTTTAGATGATTGTATATCCATGTTTAGGTTGTGAGCTGTTAATGTTGGGGTTGTTATGTGTTTATATCATGGTATATGCATGTTTATGGTGTGATCTTTGTTAATGTGGGGGTTGTGCTATATTTAGATGATTATATATGCATGTTTAGGGTGTGATCCTGTTAATGTTGGGGCTGTTATGTGTTTATATCATGGTATATGCATGTTTATGGTGTGATGTTTTTAATGTGGGGGTTGTCTTTGTGTTTAGATGATTGTATATCCATGTTTAGGTTGTGAGCTTGTTAATGTTGGGGTTGTTATGTGTTTATATCATGGTATATGCATGTTTATGGTGTGATCTTTGTTAATGTGGGGGTTGTGTTGTGTTTAGATCATTGTATATGCATGTTTAGGGTGTGAGCCGATAATGTTGGGCTGTTCTATGTTTATATCATGGCATATGCATGTTTATGGTGTGAGCTTTGTTAATGTTGGGACTGTTCGGTGTTTAGATCATTGTATATGCATGTTTATGGTGTGAGCTTTGTTAATGTTGGGTTGTTACTGTGTTTATATCGTGGTATATGCATGTTTATGGTGTGATGATGTTAGTGTGGGGGTTGTGTTGTGTTTAGATGATTGTATATGCATGTTTAGGTTGTGAGCCTATTAATGTTGGGGTTGTTACGTGTTTATAGCATGGTATATGCATGTTTATGGTGTTATGCTATTCATGTGGGGGTTGTGCTGTGTTTAGATGATTGTAGTTGATTGTATATGCATGTTTAGGGTGTGAGCCTGTTAATGTTGGGGTTGGTACGTGTTTATATCATGGTATATGCATGTTTAAAATGTGATCTTTGTTAATGTGGGGTTGTGTCGTGTTTAGATCATTGTATTTGCATGTTTAGGGTGTGAGCTTTGTTAATGTTGGGGCATTATGTGTTTATATCATGGTATCCGCATGTTTATGGTGTAAGCTTGTTAATGTTGGGGTTGTTACGTGTTTAGATCATTGTATATGCATGTTTATGGTGTGAGCTTGTTAATGTTAGGGTTGTTTAGTGTTTAGATCATTGTATATGCATGTTTATGGTGTGAGCCTTTGTTAATGTTGGGTACGTTACGTGTTTAGATCATTGTATATGCATGTTTATGGTGTGAGGTTGTTAATGTTGGGTTGTTACGTGTTTATATCATGGTATATGCATGTTTATGGTGTGATCTTTGTTAATGTGGGGGTTGTCTTTGTGTTTAGATGATTGTATATGCATGTTTAGGGTGTGATCCTGTTAATGTTGGGGCTGTTATGTGTTTATATCATGGTATATGCATGTTTATGGTGTGATGTTTTTAAAGTGGGGGTTGTGCTATGTTTAGATGATTGTATATCCATGTTTAGGTTGTGAGCTTTGTTAATGTTGGGGTTGTTATGTGTTTATATCATGGTATATGCATGTTTATGGTGTGATCTTTGTTAATGTGGGGGTTGTGTTGTGTTTAGATCATTGTATATGCATGTTTAGGGTGTGAGCCTGTTAATGTTGGGCCTGTTCTATGTTTATATCATGGTATATGCATGTTTATGGTGTGAGCTTTGTTAATGTTGGGACCCATTACGTGTTTAGATCATTGTATATGCGTGTTTATGGTGTGAGCTTTGTTAATGTTGGGTTGTTATGTGTTTATATCATAGTATATGCATGTTTATGGTGTGATGATGTTAATGTGGGGGTTATGTTGTGTTTAGATGATTGTATATGCATGTTTTGGTTATGAGCTTTGTTAATGTTGGGGTTGTTACGTGTTTATATCATGGTATATGCATGTTTATGGTGTTATGCTATTCATGTGGGGGTTGTCTTTGTGTTTAGATGATTGTAGTTGATTGTATATGCATGTTTAGGGTGTGAGCTTTGTGAATGTTGGGGTTGTTACGTGTTTATATCATGGTATATGCATGTTTATAATGTGATCTTTGTTAATGTGGGGTTGTGTCGTGTTTAGATCATTGTATATGCATGCTTAGGGTGTGAGCTTTGTTAATGTTGGTTATTTGTTATGTGTTTATATCATGGTATCTGCATGTTTATGGTGTGAGCTTGTTAATGTTGGGGTTGTTACGTGTTTAGATCATTGTATATGCATGTTTATGGTGTGAGCTTTGTTAATGTTAGGGTTGTTTAGTGTTTAGATCATTGTATATGCATGTTTATGGTGTGAGCTTGTTAATGTTGGGGTTGTTACGTGTTTAGATCATTGTATATGCATGTTTATGGTGTGAGGTTGTTAATGTTGGGCTGTTCTGTGTTTATATCATGGTATATGCATGTTTATGGTGTGATCTTTGTTAATGTGGGGGGTTGTCTTTGTGTTTAGATGATTGTATATGCATGTTTAGGGTGTGAGCTTGTTAATGTTGGGGTTGTTATGTGTTTATATCATGGTATATGCATGTTTATGGTGTGATGTTATTAATGTGGGGGTTGTCTTTGTGTTTAGATGATTTGTATATCCATGTTTAGGGTGTGAGCTTGTTAATGTTGGGGTTGTTATGTGTTTATATCATGGTATATGCATGTTTATGGTGTGATGATGTTAATGTGGGGGTTGTGCTGTGTTTAGATGATTGTATATGCATGTTTAGGGTGTGAGCCTGTTAATGTTGGGGCTCTTATGTGTTTATATCATGGTATATGCATGTTTATGGTGTGATGTTATTAATGTGGGGGTTGTCTTTGTGTTTAGATATTTGTATATCCATGTTTAGGGTGTGAGCTTTGTTAATGTTGGGGTTGTTATGTGTTTATATCATGGTATATGCATGTTAATGGTGTGATGTTGTTAATGTGGGGGTTGTGTTGTGTTTAGATCATTGTATATGCATGTTTAGGGTGTGAGCTTTGTTAATGTTGGACTGTTCTATGTTTATATCATGGTATATGCATGTTTATGGTGTGAGCTTTGTTAATGTTGGGACTGTTCGGTGTTTAGATCATTGTATATGCATGTTTATGGTGTGAGCTTTGTTAATGTTGGGTTGTTACTGTGTTTATATCATGGTATATGCATGTTTATGGTGTGATGATGTTAATGTGGGGGTTATCTTTGTGTTTAGATGATTGTATAGGCATGTTTAGGGTGTGAGCTTTGTTAATGTTGGGGTTGTTACGTGTTTATATTATGGTTTATGCATGTTTATGGTGTTATGCTATTCATGTGGGGGTTGTCTTTGTGTTTAGATGATTGTAGTTGATTGTATATGCATGTTTAGGGTGTGAGCTTTGTTAATGTTGGGGTTGTTACGTGTTTATGTCATGGTATATGCATGTTTATAATGTGATCTTTGTTAATGTGGGGGTTATGTCGTGTTTAGATCATTGTATATGCATGTTTAGGGTGTGAGCTTTGTTAATGTTGGGGCATTATGTGTTTATATCATGGTATCCGCATGTTTATGGTGTGAGCTTTGTTAATGTTGGGATTTTTTGTGTTTAGATCATTGTAAATGCATGTTTATGGTGTGAGCTTTGTTAATGTTGGGGTTGTTTAGTGTTTAGATCATTGTATATGCATGTTTATGGTGTGAGCTGTTAATGTTGGGGTTTATACGTGTTTAGATCATTGTATATGCATGTTTATTGCGTGAAATTTGTTAATGTTGGGTTGTTACTGTGTTTATATCATGGTATATGCATGTTTATGGTGTGATCTTTGTTAATGTGGGGGTTGTCTTTGTGTTTAGATGATTGTATATGCATGTTTAGGGTGTGAGCTTTGCTAATGTTGGGGTTATTATGTGTTTATATCATGGTATATGCATGTTTATGGTGTGATGTTATTAATGTGGGGGTTGTCTTTGTGTTTAGATATTTGTATATCCATGTTTAGGGTGTGAGCTTTGTTAATGTTGGGGTTGTTATGTGTTTATATCATGGTATATGCATGTTTATGGTGTTATCTTTGTTAATGTGGGGGTTGTGTTGTGTTTAGATCATTGTATATGCATGTTTACGATGTGAGCTTTGTTAATGTTGGGGTAATTACGTGTTTATATCGGGGTGTAAGGCTGTTAATGTTGGGGCTGTTACGTGTTTAGATCATTGTATATGCATGTTTATGGTGTGAGCTTTTGTTAATGTTGGACATTACGTGTTTATATCATGGTATATGCATGTTTATGGTGTGATGATGTTAATGTGGGGGTTATCTTTGTGTTTAGATGATTGTATATGCATGTTTAGGGTGTGAGCTTTGTTAATGTTGGGGTTGTTACGTGTTTATATCATGGTATATGCATGTTTATGGTGTTATGCTATTAATGTGGGGGTTGTCTTTGTGTTTAGATGGTTGTATATGCATGTTTAGGGTGTGAGCCCTGTTAATGTTGGGGTTGTTATGTGTTTACATCATGGTATATGCATGTTTATGGTGTGATCTTTGTTAATGTAGGGTACATTACGTGTTTAGATCATTGTATATGCATGTTTATGGTGTGACCTTATTAATGTTGGGTTGTTACGTGTTCTTATCATGGAATATGCATGTTTATGGTGTGATCTTTGTTAATGTGGGGGTTGTGTTGTGTTTAGATGATTGTATATGCATGTTTAGGGTGTGAGCTTGTTAATGTTGGGGTTGTTGTGTTTATATCATGGTATATTCATGTTTATGGTGTGATCTTTGTGTTTAGATCATGGTATATGCATGGTTCAAGCTCTTCTTCTCGGCTTGAATTGAGGAAGCTGTGGTGCCCGATTAAATCAATTCGGTCGGGAAGTAGAAGGCTTGAAATTTGGTTGTTTGCATGTTTTTGTAAGGTTTTGTCCTCAATGATGTAAAAATTGTACATTCTTTACACAAATTTCTTATTTAGCCTAGCTTGTATGCCACCCAGTTACTGTTGATTACGGTTGTAGACGCTTGACATTAGGGGGGAATTAACATTGTGGGAAGAGTCTTGTTGTATGATTGATAACAGCGACCTGAGAGGTTTAATATCCTCGATGATGAATGAGGTCACACACGATTTGTAATTTGTACAAGGCCTTACTTGTTAACCCCCGATTGTCACTCATGTATGAAATTGTTATTCTGTTTTGGAGGCTACTTGATTTGTCATTTATGTTCTTTATATGGGTGATTGGGGACTTCTTGAGAGGGACTGACCCTATTGATGATGTTGTTTTTAAATAGTTCCCTTTCAATGTATCACCAATAGGAAACCAAATGATGATTTTGTTTTCAAAAAGTATTGCATTCATATTTACATGTACAAAATATGTTCCGCTTTACAAAATGCTTTCTTTACAAAAAATTCCCGACCGAACCTTAAGTATACTATCCCTCCTGCCATCTTGTTGCTTGGTTGGTTCTGTGTTCATTCATATGTGGTGTGCCTTCCTTCCTCTTGTTCCTCTGGTCCAAGGACTATTCCAACCCACATAGGGTCGCCCCCATATCTTTGTGTTTTGATTGAGGAATGCCATTGTGTCATTTAACGACTCATCGGCGACTTCCACAAAAGTTGGTAAATGACCAAGGCTTTCCATCTTTCTCTTGCCTCTGTGGGGGTTTTTGTAATTATTCTCCCCCTTGACCTTCAATATTTCGGCCATGACATACATTAGATGCAACTAGGGATGGCAATCCGGTCAGGATCCGACCCTGGTATGATGCGCTCCGAAGCAAAAAATCCGGGCCGACTCGAGAAAAATAAAATCCGCATCCGACTCCGTTTAAAAAGTCCGACTCCGAGTCGGAGTAGGGTCGGAGTCGGATCTCATAAAAAATCGACTCGTCCGATCCGACTTCGACGGATGTCGGACTCCGACTCGACATCGACTCCAACTCCGACTTTGAGGCAATTAGTCATATTTTTTTTATATTAATGTATTACGTATGTATACTCTAACTTTGATTTTAACTTTCAAGGCAATTGGTCTTATTTTATATTTATATTATTTTATGTATGATATCTAAAATGTATATGGCAAAACATATATATAGCCATTAGCCGGACACTATACACATATCATGTCATGTCATATATAATAATTAATTTTAGTTAATTATATCTTGTATTTTGGAAGATTTTTAACTATCATTTGAAATATATACAAGTTTTTTATATAATATAAAACCATGCCAAAAAAATTCGGAGTCGGATATTCGGATTTTAAGTCGGATCGAAGTCGGATGTCGAGTCGGGTCGGATGTTCGGATTTTTAAGTCGGATCGGAGTCGGATGTCGCGGTCGAAGTCAAATTTAAAATCCGACTTCTTGTAGGGTCGGAGTCGGATTATGCGTAATCCGGTCCAAGTCCAACCCGTTGCCATTCCTAGATGCAACCAAGTGTAGTTTATCAACTTGGGATCATAAGCATTATATGCATCCACCACACTTTGAACCAACTCACCAACTGTTTTAGGGAATGCTTGGTGTTGTATAGATTGAATGGCGAGCAAAAAACCCTAAGTCTAGCATGTTGAGATCGGGGATTGATTTGGTTGTTGGATTAGGTGTATGTCCAACCCATCCTGTTTTGATGCTTCTAACTATAGTGGATCATTTAGTGCTATGTGTGGTCTTGCATTATCTGTTGTATCCATATTGTTTTGCGACCAAAAGATGGCCACTTAGCCCTTATTGCTGGCAACGGTGTGTTGATTAACATGTCCTTGATAGTTTCCATGGTGATACTTTGTTTTGCTTTTAATTCTAAAGTTCCCCTTTCTCGTGTTGCTTCTTCTTTGTTTGCCACTTCATCGATGAATGGGTATATTCCAATTTTACCATCATAAATACACGGGCCGTTGTCATCAAAAATTGGTCTTGAAATACCCCCCCATAAACATGATCTTTGTTGTGAAGTGCTTTGGTGACATGCTCTGTATGGATCTTCCTATTCGACAACAAATAGAACCTCTCGTGTTATCCTACTCGTGAAAAACCATTTTTCATCTATATGTATCATGTTATAAAGCATGTCAAATCTTGGTTTTTCTCTTCTTGTTCTTGGGATTATGTGTGAGAGAACAAACTTTAGTCATGTCGTTTTGTGTTTATCGGTCGGTTTAGGTTTGATGGAGTTTGTGTGGCATCTCAAAATACCCCTCTTTATCAACCTATAAACTGTTAATGGGCTAACACCCAAAGCTGTAGCAAAGGACCTGATTGTGGTCCTTTGCTTCAGTGGAGTTTGTCTAAGTTCTTCATCCCCCTTGATGATAAACTTCCTCCACTAGTGGAAAAAACCTCTTGTGCTACTTGTCGAATTGCTCAGGTTGTTTCCAAGCGTAGCACTTGTGAGTTTCCCTTAATATTTTAATAAAAAAATTTCATAAATGCTCGTTTGAACGGAGCACATGTCTATCTTTTTTTTTTTATATATATATTTTCTGTCGCTCCATCCTATCTACGGTTCTCGATTCTAATTGCCCCTGCTCCCTCATTTTCTCTCGCCTCTCTGTTCTCGCTCTCTCCCTTTCCATGAAACCGCTTATCTTTCTCTCTTCACTCTCGATCTTTCTCGTCTCCCCTCTCTCCTCTCGTTTGCTTTCTCGGTTCTTTGGGCTCACTCTCGCTCCTCTCCTACGATGTCCGACCTGCTGTTGGGCTTATTCTCACCAAATTTTTTGCCGATGTTCGAGCTCGACTCCAGCACCTTGACTATAATGATAAGTTTCACTATATTTCGCACTCACTTTAGATCTGATGTTTCGATCCTCCCCCGCCCCCAAAATTCTCTATATTCTTGTCAGTGAATTATGAGCTATTTCTATCTCTAAAATCTAGGGTTTAGTTCAATAAACGGGCCTCGAAGATTGGATTTGGGTTTCTCTCTCCTCGAGGGTACTCGTCGACTAGATGTCGCTGTTGCAGTGCTCCTACTCTCGACGCCACTCCCGTTGTTCGAGGAGAAGATTGGGTTTGATGTCTATATCGATGAAGTTCCTTGACCTTAAAGAGGCTAAATAATTAATTGAGGGTTGTCCTAAGGAATTGAAGGAAGGGGTTTCTTATTGTTGAAATATGCATCCAGTCTTTCTCTCTGGTACTCTTTCTTTAAACTAGCTACTTCTAGGCGTTTGTTCATGTGACATTTATTTTTCTATGTTGATAATTCGGAATTTTTGTATTTTTTTTCTTGCTTGGATATTGAATTTCAGAATTGCTTGCTATTAGGTTACTTCTTTATATTCTTTTGTCTTGATTTATTTTGATTGTTTATGGGAGACAATAGATTGCAAGTTTGACGGGTTTATTCCAAAACCATTGAAGAGGAGGCTTACACCTTTGCTTCGCTTCCACCGATGATGAAGGAATCGAGATTCTTCGGGTTTATTCTAAAGAAATCAGCGAGTGGATGCTCGATGCATTCAAATTAAGGCCTCCCCTTTGTGGTCTCTCTTACTCCCGATTCGATCATGCTACTTTTGTTGCAACAAGTGACGATGTTTCTTCTTCGTTGATAATCCATCTTCTTGCTTGTTGATTATGAAATATACGGTTCCTTTGTTGATCTCTTGTTCACCTAGATTGATTCGGATTAGGACTTTGGTCCTCTAGGTTGTTATATATTCGTTTTGAGGAATTGAAAGAGAACACGACTTGATTGAAACTTAACATGACAAGCTGTATATCACTTTGGTTCTCTAGTGTCCGGACATGATAATGCACCTCCTTCGGTCCTATTAAGTAATCCGGATACTTGGTTTATATTTTTTGTTGCTATTAACTTAAGTCTTTCTTGGTCTCTCTAGAATCAAAAGGGATTATTTATTATTTAGTTACTCAAGTTATTTTCATATTATAGAGGTGCTTATTTCTTTTTATGAATTAATGAAGTATGATTTTAGAAGTATCGAGGTGAAGATAAAGGCAGTTTATTCTATTCATTCTATATGCTCTGTGTTTTCTGATTAGGCTGATGCACATATTAGTTTCTAAAATATATTCCTGTTAATGTGTGTATACTTACGATAAAAAAACCATCTCTATTTAAAATGTATGATTCTCTTTGGCAAAAAGAAATGAGGGCCTTAGGTCCTCGACATGAGGAATTAATTTCGGTGTGCTTGTTGAACTCTTACTGATTGTTATTGTTGTTTTTAATTTTTTTATGTGTTTATGCTCGATTTGGGCGATATTCCCCAAAATCTAGGGTTCCCTTATCTGTCGCATTGCACGCGAATCCGCTTATTCATCGATCTAATTAATCCATGTGTTCATCTGTGATTTTACGGTGATCTGAATGCATTTCTTCTATTTGTTAGTTAACTATGATCCTGTACTCATTGAAATGGAACTACTCTCTATCTTTTGTAGTTTTGAGTTTGGTGCGAGAGTAACTTTGGGTCTGGAGGAGATTTGATGCCGACATCACGAATTAGAAACAACGATTCAAAGCCGTTCGACTTTACATTTGCTTATCACACCTGTTTCTCTGTTTCAGATATCAGGTATTATAACATTGTGCTAATAGTTTAGTTTCCGGTTTTCCCCATTTTTATCATTAGAATTTGGATGGTGCCTCTTATGTTCTATTTTATCGTCTCTTCCCTATGGTTGAAAACTTGAAATTATGATATGGTAATACGGTGAGGAGAGAGTTTGCTACACTTTTTTTTCCTTGTCCACCTTTATTGGCAAAAACTTTCATTTCTTGAGAAGCTTTACCTTGTCGGTTTGCCTCGGAAGTTGGTCTACTCAAACCTGAAAGTTTTTAGAGTTCATGTTAGCGCATTAGTTTCGTTCCGGGGAAGACTTATATATATGTTACGTAAAATAATTTTCATTAAGTGGAATGATCTTGTGTAACAACTAAAGAGTGCAAGAGCGGTTAGATAGTTTGATTTTCTCTATTTTTTACTCATTATACTAATTTTTGGCAAGCGGTGGAATTCGGGCGGTGTATCGGACATGTGGAGCTTTCATAGGAACATTCAGGTGATACGCCCACTTCGGGATTTCGGGTTGTTTCTCTTCGAATTCGATCGGTATCTATTACCCGTCGAGCCGAAACCCTTTCATTCTCTTGGTAGAAGATCGAGAAAGTTAAATTTTTTTGCAAGAGACCTAATGTAGTTTCTAGTTCATGGTGAAAAAGTTTTGCTATCGGTTGTTAGGATCATTTGTGTGACTAAATTATGCATATGCGGTTGCTATGATGTTTAATATGCTCATTTATCTTTTTTTTCATTGCTAAATAGTATAGGATGCTCATTTGTGAAGTAGGACGCTCAATGCTTAATTGCTTATCAAGTAGTGTAATCTAAATTATTATATCTCATTTCCGTTTTGCTCCTTCTCTTTGATAACCATGATATATTGCCAACTTGACCCACAATATTTAAATGATTGGTTATTAGCTAAGTGATGAGCCTATGACGAACATATATAAAGTGTTCAATTAGGAAATAAATTACAAAAGGTAATATGTTCCTTGCACTTATTTTGGGATATTTGTGCCTTTTACATGCTATTCACACCCGATTTCCTTTTACATGCAATAATATGCCGGTTTGTTATGTCTTCTTCTTTCTTCTTGCGTGTTGCGTTCTTGTCGTGTCTTTGTTGTCATTCTTGAGTGTTGCATGTTTGGTGCCGTTGATGATTGTTGCATGTTTCTTTGCCTTACAAAAGCGAGTAAATACTTTGTCGGGAAGGGAGTTGGTAGTATTAAAGCCTCGAAGGTGCTTACTCGAGTTTAATATTGTTTTAAAACAAATGAAATTTTAATTTTGGGGGTTGGAGGAATTGGGTTAGAGACCACGGGCTTACTTATGCTTGGATCTTTTGCCTTTGTTGGTTCTTTACTGTGAAATAGATATGAAAATTGAGATCTTGTGTATTTACCAATCTTTGGTTCATTCTTCCTGTCATGAATTTAATAACTCGATAATATATTGGTCATGGTTATTTATGTAATGCCATGAAGGTACCGAGTGGCTAGTGAATATTATTGTTGTAGTATGCTACTTGGTTGCTGCTAACACGCATCTTTGGTGTAGAGCGCGTTTTTTATATATAGATAGTCAAGTGCTCCGGTTGTTAAGAAAAAGCCGGAGCACTTGTGAATCAAGTGCTCGGTTTTTCTTAACAACGGAGCACTTAACTTATTTTGAGCATATAAAATTCACAAGTGCTCCGATTTTTCTAACAACCGGAGCACTTGTGAATTTTAGTGCTCCGGTTGAGCTAGGAGCATTTGAGAAATGCTTTCGAGTGCTCGTATGACGTGCGCTACGGGTCAAATACGGAGCACTTGTGCGGTTTTTAACCGGAGCACTTGATGTTTTTCCACTAGCCACGGTTATCGGCCTTTTTGCTTGCAACATTGACCTCTGCCCCACTTAATTTATGTTGCTTAGCTATTTTCCAAAATCGAACACTTTGTTATTCTACTAATTGCATACTTAAGTGCAACACTCTTGACACAACCTCTTGGTAAAGAAAGGTCAGGTCCTGCTTGTGTGAATAACTCAATAATGACCTCTCTTCTGATATTGTTTGCTACATTAGGTTTTTTACCTAAGTTGCAATTAGTTTCATTAACGATTATTTCACTAGTGGAAAAAACATCAAGTGCTCCGGTTAAAAATCATACAAGTGCTCCGTATTTGACCCGTAGCAGCGCCATCGAGCACTTAAGTATTTATCAAGTGCTCGGTTGTCTTAAAACCGGAGCACTTGTAAATTTTTATATGCTCAAATTACGTCAAGTGCTCCGGTTATTAAGAGAAAATCGGAGCACTTGTGATTCGAGTGCTCCGGTTTTTTGCTAACAACCGGAGCACTTGACGTAACTTTTTTAATAAGAAAAAAATTGATGCTGTTGCATACAGCAACAACAAGCCTGGCACGACTATACAAGTCACTGTACCAGTCTAACCTTTATGTAGATAGCTTTAATTTTATCCCTTTTATTACTTTAGCTTTAGAACTTCAACACTGAAGTTGCAGATCAAAAGATCAAGGAAGATGAACAGGATCATTTGAGAGCTAGAAATTGCAATTAATTTCAAAAGCATTTGCTGCTAGTAGCCTTATTTCGATTATTGATTCAGTTACATGACAGCTAGGGAGCATGTCTCGAATTATAGCATATGGTCATGGGTAAGAACACAAAAACACAAATAGATGAACACAAAAACACAAATAGATATGTGAAAGAACAATCAATACTGATAAGGACGAGAGATGGAAAACTAAAGCAGGACAAGAACAAAGTGTTATATCAGGATTCAGGAACTACATGAGTGAAACCACAAATTAAAAACAAGAGATCATGCCATATACAAGCCAATAAGTCATATTTTACTAGTTATGACACTAGTAGTCAAATCTTCTGTTCCGCTGCTTGCCAATCCAATAATTACTTTCCAGTCCCTTCAGGAGGTTTACTAAAGCATGACATACCAGCAACACAATTCCTTCAGTGGTTTGACATTCTTCGTCTTATAGAGTGCAGCTTCAATTTCATAAAGAAAAGTTCAAACAAAAAAGAGAGAACATACTTAAACAAAAGAAAACATTAATATGAGAAAAACTTGCTGAGCGAACCACTAGTATTATTTTCAAAAAAACAAAGCATTTGATACCAGGGGGAAACAATTAATCCTATATAAGGTTACGAGGACATCAAGCTTAAGAATACAGAACCATGTAAGCACAACTGAAGCAGCAAAAGAAAATGTTCATAAGCTAAGTGGAACCAGAAATAAGAGCAGTTAACTTCCTCACCTCACGTCTTCCAAGATGTTCAAGTGGATAAGACCCATGTAGACGCAACAGTTTGAACTGCAAGCAGCAATTAAAGAGATTTAATCAGGCCATTCTCATGAAAGGCATATTACACAGTTTCCCCCCCATTTACATCCACAATATCTAACCAGCCAAGTGCTAACGCTGACGACAAACAGTCCCAGTAATTTAGATCATCCTCAATTGCCTGCATAAGCAAAGTTTCCGATACACAACTTGCCAAACTCCGAGGGTAGTTTAATCATCTAACTTTGCCTCTACCGAAATGGAACTCGTGCAAAATCAAAGAACTTGGTAATGCCAAGTTGAAAGCTCGTCATCTCAAATATTTGATTCTATTTCGTATTTGAAAGGCGTTAAGGAGGAACATATAAGCATAGGACAGTTACCTCTGAGTGCGTAAGATAATGTTGCAAATCCACAAGTTTCGAGTACATAGTAGAATCACTTTCTGAGAATAGGCTATCGTAATCCTGATAGAATGAAACAGATAACAAGACACCAGAATTCATACAGCACACTAATTGCAGGTACAAGTATAATTCACAAAACCTTAGATAAGAATGCTAAATGAAGATCTTTACAGCTAGCCAATCAACTAGACGTTCGGGAAGCCAAGATTGAGACTGTTTGTCTGCATAGAAAAGTTCTAGTAGCTCCCGTGCAGCCTTTAAAGTGGTTCGTTCCTCATCTACCTAAGCAATCAAGAGTATAAGAGAGCACACATTCATTAAGAGGAGGACATTATTGAAGACAAAACAATTGGATATGCAGATCAAAATAGAATTGTTGTCAGAATTTTATTAGAACCATCACTTCCTGTAATTTTGAACCATCTGCACCATAATTAGCATAAACTTCAAGAGTCACCAACTAAAACACGTGTATCGGGGACAATATGTAGTGTTGTAACTAGATTAGAAACTTCAAAGTTTGAAATTACTCCTTCCCATGAGATAATACTTGTGAAAAACAATTACTTTGGGTATTCATAACAATATTAAGAAAAATCTACAAAACTATACAAATCAACCCACTTTCCAGGTGCAAATATAGAAAGAAAACGACATATTATTGCATGTAAAAGAAACTGAGAGGTGTGAATCATATGGTGATAACACATAGCATGTAAAAGGCACAAATATCCCAAATTAAGTGCAGTGAACATATTACCTTCTGTAATTCATTTCATGTGCAATAACATGAAAGAATACATGGTATGATTGAGTTTGCAGTGCCCTAGTTCATGTACAATAACAACAACAATCTCCTTATCATTCTTGCACTGCAAAACCATCAGTTATTCATCTGCCAGCGGGGCCAAAATGGTAATACTTGGGGTGCAAAAATTATAATCAAGCATCTGGACTGAGAAGTGAGAACCATTAAAGGCATGAACTCCAGAGCATGCAAAAGAAGGCATGAAGAACAAAGAGGATGCTTTTGGTCACATCATATATTATAGATACAAATGCGATGATCATGAATTGAGAACTCCCCTAGCATGCATAGGATACAGGAGAAGAATAACTCTTTCTTATCACTTATTTTAAGAGCATCACTTACAATCTACCTCACTACCTCAACATATAATACACATAGAGAAAACAACCATGTCCAAGAAACAGAGTTTTAGAGACACTATAAAGCAAAAAATCAAGCACATTGGAGACATGATGAACAACTACCATTTTTGTCTTTCTTGATAGCATATCCAACCATGCTCCAGGAACCTCATCCTTCGTCAAACTGACAAATTTCAACTGGGCACCGGTTTTCTGAGCCACCAATTGCCAAGGAACAATAGCACTGTGGTCATGTGGTGTTCAGCAACAGTGAGGAAAACTCTCTATCATGCGGCGGACGGGCCTGCCAGGCCGAGACCTTCGGATACTTGAACCGCTTTTTTCATACCCGTCAACTGTTTTGGGAGAGAGAGAGAGCAATCGTCATAAATTTGGAGCATATAAAGGCAATAATCACTGCCCAAGAAGTTTTTTTGCTCAATTCTAAAGATCCTTCTGTTACCCCTTTTGTTGAGGAACTTCAAAGAAGGTTGCTGCGTCTTCATCAAGCTACCAAGATTCAGGTTTTCTTTTTGGCTTTATTTTGTAATCATTGTTTGTTTCAATTTTGAGTTTTTTTATTAATCTAATTTTGAATATGGGATATGGGGTGTTATTTAATGATACAAATTTATTTTAGTATAGCATAAAGAAAGGACTTCATCATTTTGAGGTATATAGTTATTCTACTAGCAGAATTAGAATAAATAACATTTATTTGTTGTAAAGATTGAGATTCTGAGTACATTAGCTGGGTGTATACTTGATAGACTTTTCAATTACGGTTACAGTTTCCTCCAGGGGTATGTATGGCTTTGGATGAGTGTGCATGCAAACATCCATCATACACAACTTTTTTTAAAAGGACACCAAACATACTCGACTGAAATTTGCTTCTCCACTTTTAGTTTTTGTGTAATACTTCTATTCTCTTCTGTTATGAAAATGGATTCCTAGCAATGAAATTACACATAGGGAAATTGCCAAATTATAACCCAAACTATTAAGCAGGTGCAACTAACAGCACAAAATTTATGCGAATTTCATATGTAGTCATTTTGATTTGAGGAACTTATTCCACATATAGCAAACTGATATTATTTAACAATTAAGATATTCAAACCACATATATTTAAGCAATACAACATTCATAACTGAGAAAAGCTAAAATAAAAGAACCTTCATCCAGTGATGCAAATGAATTAAGCTCATAATTCATGGAAAATGTAAACCAAATAATAAATTATCTCTCATTCATTTTACTCGCCACCAACGCTGTTAAGTCTCGAAATGTTTAGACCGATAACTGTTAGGTTTATGCTCTGCACTTTTCCCTTCTACTTCAACAAAATTTTGGAAATTCAATTCATCAAAGTTATGAAAACCCTAATTTATGAAAAATTGAAGAGATAGAATGAAATAAGAAACCTCGGAGAGAAGAGGTGTCAGTACCAGCAGCTACGTCTTCGGCATCGTCGTCTTCTTCTTCATGAGGATATTAAAGAAAAATCCTGAAATTTAAAAGCGTAAATACGATTTAAGTGTTGAACAACATGAAAAAGTAATGAAACAAGCCCAGATCTGAAAACGAAAAAGAAGAAACAAGAACCAAAAAGAATAAACGAGAACAAGATAGAATAAACAAGTGAGAAATAATATTCATCGGCACTTTATTCACAACCAAGTATATTGTATGGGCAAGCAAAATACTATAGAGGATTCGATTTAAGAAAAAAATGCTATAGAGGAAAAACACTAAATCAACAACAAAATTAACAACAAGAACAACAAAGAAGAGCGAAGAAAGAACCTCGCCTGAACTCCTAAGAAAATTCTAACAATCAACAGAAAAAAACAAATGCAAACAATCTAGAAATTCGAGCAAAAAGGAGGCAAAATCGAAAAGCCCTAATTCGATTTCTAGGGTTCGAGTTTTCGAACAAAATAAATCAGAAAACGAAAAAAAGAAAACAAATTCGAGGAGAGATGGATTGATAGGTTGGCGGACGGAGGGCGGCGGAGGAGTAGCAGTGCTTGAACCGACGAATAATCGAGGAAAGAGAGCGAAATTGACCTCGACAACCCAGCGTCGAAGTCGAAGTCGACGAATTATCTCGGACGCAAAGCAAGTTCGACGGAAAGTGAACCAATTGATAGGAAGGAGGATCCATGGATGGAGGGCGGCGGAGGAGTACTTTCACGCGGCGAGTTCGAGGGAGAAGTGAATGCGAGGGTTCTACTCGAGAGAGTGTGGAATTAATTAGGAGGAAGGGAAAAGTGAGCCTGTTAGAGAGAGGCGAGGGTCGAAATTAATATATTATTGGTTGGGAAAATTAAAGAGTCCAATTATGTGCTCGGGTTGAGTAACGGAGCACTTATTCACAAGTGCTCCGGTTGACTAGTCCAGTGGAGCACTTAATGTCAAGTGCTCCGGTTGACTATATTCAACAGGAGCACTTGTGAATTTTTATATTAAAATTTTAACAAGTGCTTGGGTTAATTAATCAACGGGAGCACTTGACAAGTAGCACAAGGAGTTTTTTCCACTAGTGTTTCCATCTTCCATTTCAGGTTTCTATGTCATCGATTGAGGAAAAATACCATACCTCAAAGCATCATCCTCGGGATCACCATCTTTATGCATGTAGGACTCCATAAACAAAAGCTCTTCAACATCAATGTCACCTTCCAGTTGTGTTTATATTCTTCTTGAAGTTGCGGCGGCTCCCTCTTCACAAATGTCAAAAAAATTCCCCCACTCCATTTGATAAAACTAATCGCTCTAAACTACCATTATCCATGGCAGCAATTTAATTATATTGATGTGTGTGCTTGTGTATGATTTTTCGAAAAAAGACCTATGTGATGTGTGTGCAAGTGAGTGTGTTCACTTGTGAATTTTTTTTTCAAGTGTAAGTGTGTCTGGTGTATGAACAGATGTGGAAATGATAATTTTTTAGCCACACAAGTTGTTTATATAGAGTTTGTAACGGTTGAATTGGTGGGAAATGCCTCCACAAGTCCCCTTTAAATGATAAAGTCAAAAATATTCAAAAAGTTTGCCAAAATTCAAATTTTGGTTCAAAAGTTATAGTTCCCTCCTTTTTTGGAGCAAAAAAACCGGGTACTTTGTTTAATTCTCACCCACGCGTGGTTTGCTTAAAAGTCCTAATTACTCTATTAAAATGTGGTCCCAACTTTCTCTCTATACCTCCTCGGTATGTGTGTACTTTCTCTATGTTTCACTTATTGTGAAACGGAGGAAGTATATTTCGCATTGTGAGAACTAAGGTAGTTTATTTATATACATAAAGTATTTCATTAAAAAGAAACTTATTCGGCCTACGTGAATCATCAAATTGGATAAAATATATTAATGTCGTGACACTGGAAAGAAGATCAAAGTATACAATAAAACACATGTTTCATCTTAGATTACACCCTAGCCCCAAATCCAAATAATATTGGTGAATGGTCTACAAAAATAGAAGATTAATTAAGCTCTATAAGTTCTCGTAAGAACGTAAACCGGTAACTAAATTGATACACTTAACTAACAACCGTGGCGTGAGAAGATCAACTGCCTAAAGTTGAATTTGATCCGCAACGACACACGGACTCACAGCAATCAACCTCCCGGGGATACGGTCTCTGCGTTTCCGGTGTTGACAGAAGCGGATTGAGAACGATCTTGAATATTGCCCATAAAAATGGAGGAAAAGAAAGAGAGAAGATGTAATTGTGTGATTTTGTATCTCAGCGAATCCCAGAACACTGGTATATATAAGGAGAAGAAAACCAAACGAGATCAGAATATGGTTGAAATCGTGGGAAAAACGGTCACATAATGGGAAGTTTAATGGCCGTAAATCAGGAGAGAGATTAGGGGGGAAAACGGCATTAAGAGAGAAATTAGGGGAAAAACGGTAACTTAAGACTGATAAAAACGGTCATAAAATGCTGACAGATTTCAGACCCAAAACTATAGTTAAGTTAAGTTTATTCCCCAAAGCCCATGGCCCATGGCCCTGGCCCGGTCCGGGCGGGCGGCGGCGGCGCTCGTGTAGCAGCCACACATCACCACAAATCCACTAAAAGCCTCATTGCTACTCGACTCGAGGGGTAGAGGAAGAGTAATGGTTACAAACCTTACTCTTCCCTTATATTCTTTCAATGTGGGACAAAAGGAAAAATTGACTCTTCATATTCTTTTGAAACAAACTTAGAGTTTCTACTATAAACTCCAACAATCTCCCACATGATTCAAAAGAAGAAAACAGAAAGAAACGGGGCTGAAAAAGATGATATGGGCAATAGATACTAGGTTTTGAAGTATCAATGTCTTATGGACTTGAAGTGATACTCAGTGCATACAAATATGTCTTACTGTCGTAATAGGTAGATTTCTCTTTGAACCTTTCACGAGGTTAGCAAACCATAGATGCGCACTCAACCTTTTTCAAATCAAGAAACGTTCTCGCAATTGTAATATCGGTGCCCCACAATTAACCTGGATTCTCATGAATGCTCTAGAGAGCCTAAGCCTTTTAACTCTCATAGGGATTGGGTGTAACCCCCACATTCACATAGGTAAGTTCATCAAGTTTGTATTGTCACAAACCACCTTAAGTAAGGCTATGAACTTATTAAGAGCTATAAGCTCAACCTTACACATATAACAGTATAATGAAACAAAATACTACATCACTTTTATTAATAGGAATGGTAGTAGTATCAACAACTTGAGTTCTTTTGTGATTTCGTTTGACCCTTTGAACTTAGGAATGCCTAAGAAGGGTATCCATCACAATTCACTCCACAATAGGCTTTAAACCCATTCCTAGTGCTTACTCCAGCACCATTTTTCTACAAAGGCCTTTGGTGAGAGAATCAGCAATATTCCTCTCTAACTTTACATACTCGAGTGACAACACATTATTTTTAACTAAATTTCTAACTATGGCATGCCTTAAGCGAATATGCCTTCTCTTTCCATTATAGGCTTGATTATTCGCTACCCCAATTGCTGCTTGCGAGTCACATCGCATAGAAATCGATGGAGCTGGCTTCCCCCACAATGGAATGTCAGCAAGCAAACTCCTTATCCATTCAGCTTCTTGACCTGCCAATTCTAAAGCAATAAACTCATATTCCATTGTAGATTTGGCAATACATGTGTTGCTTTGATGATTTCCATGATATAGCACCACCAGCAAGAGTAAAAACATAACCGCTAGTATATTGAATTTCATCATTATCCGACACCCAATTGGCATCACAAAATCCTTCAAGGACACAAGGTGTCCTTTGATAATGCAGACCCCAATTCATAGTGCCTTTTAGATACTTCAACAATCTAATCAAGGCAACCCAATGCTCTCGATTAGGTCTGTGAGTATACCTGCTCAATCTACTAACCGCATAAGCTATATTAGGTCTAGTACAATTCATCAAGAACATTACACTACCAATTATTTTTGCATATTGTTCTTGGGATATACTATCACCCTTATTCTTTTTCAAATGATTACTAGAATCATATGGGGTTTTCACAGGAATGCAATCAAATTGATCAAACTTCTTTAATATTTTCTCAACATAATGAGATTGATTTAAAGATATCCCATATGACGTTCTAGTAATCTTTATTCCAAGAATAACATCAGCCTCTCCTAAATCCTTCATCTCAAAACAAGAATTTAGGAAACTCTTAGTTGCAGTTACTACGTCTATATTGGTCCCAAAGATTAACATATCATCCACATATAGACATATGAAAACACAACCAAGCTCATCAAATTTGGAATAAACACAAGCATCAGAATCATTTACCAAAAAACCATTTAAAGTAATAGTTTGATGAAATTTATCATACCATTGTTTTGGTGCTTGTTTTTAAACCACATAAAGATCTAATAAGCTTGCATACCTTGTCCTCTTGACCGGGAACCTCACATCCTTCAAGGTTGCTTCATATAAATCTCCTCATTTAACTCACCATTCAAAAAGCAGTTTTCACATCCATTTGATGCACAATCAAATCATGAATAGATGCAAGTGCAATTAATGCTCTAATGGTGGCTACCTTAATCATAGAAGAATAGGTATCAAAAAGTCTAAACCGTGTTTTTGGCGATGCCCTCCAACTACAAGTCTAGCCTTATACTTGTCTAAAGACCCATCAGGCTTGCATTTCTTTGTAAAGATCCATCTACTACTTAGGGCCTTACAACCTCTAGGAAGGTCGACAAAATCCAAGTATTATGACTCATAATAGACTCGATTTCACTTGTTAATAGTCTCTAACCAAAAACTTAAGTCTACGGATCTCATGGCCTCGGCGGGTTCTCGGGTTCTCTTCCAATACAAGCACATTGACATCTTGCTCATCTACACACTCTTTTTCGGCTAGAAAGGTAGTAATAAAATCGGGTCCGAAACTAGACTCAATTCTAACTCTCTTACTCCTTCTAGGTTCTAAGGTCTCACTAGATGATGCAATTTCATGATACACAAAAGAAGAAGATGCAGAAGCAAGCATGATGGTACACTAACTTTCATAGGAAAAACATGCTCAAAGAATTCAACATTTCTTGACTCTCTAATAGGACCAAAACCGGAAGCATCCTTAAGAATGAGCCTATATGCAGCCTTTGTTAGAAGCATAACCAATAAAAATACCATCTACGAGTCTTAGGTCCAATCTTACTCCTTTGAAAGTCAGGAAGTCCAATCTTACCCAAACACCCCCACACTTTGAGGTAACCCAAATTAGGCTTGAAGCTTTTCCACAATTCATAGGGAGTCTTATCTAACTTCTTATGGGGAACTCGGTTAAGAACATAGCAAGCGAAAGAATAGCCTCACCCCACATGTTAGTAGGCATACTTTGAACTAATAAGCATTGCATTCATCATATCTTTAAGAGTCCTATTTTTCCGCTCGGCTATTCCATTTTGTTCGGGTGTATAGGGAGTTGTAACCTCTTGAATAATTCCAATAGACTCACAAAATTTCTTAAGGGAAACTCCATCATATTCTCCACCCCTATCCGATCTCACCCTCTTAATCTTAGGTCCAATTGGTTCTCAACTTCGGCTTTATAAATTAAAAATTTCTCTTCACCTCATCCTTAGAACTCAATAAATAAACCTTAGTATAACGTGAGAAGTCATCAACAAATGTAATAAAATACTTCTTTCCTCCCCTACTCATGGAATTCTTAAAGTCACCTAAGTCACTATGGACTAACTCTAATAAAGTAGAGGGAATGTGATACATTTTTGTTGAATGCTTTCTTAGGGTGCTTAGCTTCTACACATACTTCACATTTCTCAAGATGTATTGCTAAAGTCGGGGATAAGACTAAGTTGTTTTAGCCTTTTAACGGATGCAACATTCACATGACCTAGTCTAGAATGCCATAAAGAAACAGACTCAGCAATATAAACAAAAGCATTAGAGTTCTTATTATCAATAACAACATCCAAAACAAAAAGTCCAGCATTACAAAAGCCTTTTACCCACAAAAAACCCCATTTTACGGTTAATACAAGTTTATCGGATTCAAAAGCTAACTTGATCCCGACTTTGTTTAAAGAGAACCGAAATGAGGTTTATGCGGATGTCAGGAACATGCAAAACATTCTGCAAAGCAATGGTTTTCCCGGAAGTTAATTTCGGGAAAACCTTTCCTTTGCCTAGAACACTCACGGTTGCTTGAGTTGCCCATGAAGACGCATTCTCCTTACGAAACTTTGTTGTAGTCCTGGAACATCTCCTTGTTGGCGCAGATGTGACGGGTTGCACCAATATCCACGATCCATTCAGAAACATAGCTTGCAGTTGACCTCGAGATACCACGACGGCAATGATGTCGTCTTGAGCAAGGTTGGCTTGAGCTTTGTTGTCTTTTGCTTTGTTTGGAGCTTCCTTTCTTTGACGACAATCCTTGGCGGCATGCCCATACTTACCGCAAACGAAGCAACTTTCCTTAAAGCGACCTTTTCCTTTGAAGTTGTTATAATTCTACCTTATACGATGAGCGATTTGGACCCTTACCTTTTTGGTCCTTTACTGCAGCAGACTTTATTTTCCACAAGATTAGCGAGAAGAGGAAGAATGATCAACTGATTTCCCTTTGATTTGGATACGGTTATCGCTCTTCAATCTTAATGTGGGAAACTCATTCTGAAGGGTAAAGTCTTTCTACCTATGTTTCAAGGAATGAACAAATTTTTCCCAGGAAGGAGGTAATTTTTCAAGTAAACAGTTGACTTGGAACATATCAGGAATGGCCATACCCTTAGCCACAATATGAGCACACAAATGTTCATACTCATGAACTTGATCTAGTACGGGGTTTATCATCGGACATAGTGAACTTCAACCAACGATTAGTCCCAAAATCATCAGTACCATACTTAACATTCAAAGCATCCCAAATATCCTTAGCATTTTTTGACTTACTATAAATCATGTAAAGGCGGAAGTAATATAATGCGGTAACATCCCATGACAAGTCTTATTATCTTTCACAAAATCCCTAACGGAATTCTCGGGAGCAGACGACGGCAAACAAACAATAATTAACCCCAATTTGACCCCGAAAAATTCCATCTTATCGAGACCACATCTTATAATTTTTTCCCATCAAACGGATCTAACTTAGACATATCAGGGACAAAGGGATTGGTAATAGGCACAACATTAAGAATACTTTAGAATGTAAGAACGTAAACTGGTAACTAAATTGATACATAGCCGACAACAGTGGCGTGAGAAGATCACCGCCCTAAAGTTGGATTTGCCCCGCAACAACACACGGACTCACAACAATCAGCCTCCCGGGGATACACGGTTCTGCGTTTCGGTGTTAACGAAGCAGATTGGAAGCGATCTTGAATATTGCCCGGAAAATGGAGGAAAAGAAAGAGAGAAGATGTAATCGTGTGTTTACGTATCTCGGAGAATCCTTAAGGCCCGATAAAACGGTCATAAAATCTTTGATGTATTTCGACCCAAAACTATAGTTAAGTTTCTTCCCCATGGCCCATGGCCACAGCCCGGCGGCATCGCGCGTGTGGCAACCACACGTCACCACAAATCCATTAAAAGCCTCATTGCTACTCAACTCAAAGAGTAGAGGAAGAGTAATGGTTATAAACCTCTCTTTCCCTTATATTCTTTCGATGTGGGATGAAAATGAAAAATTGATTCTTCATATTCTTTTTTGAAGCAAACTTAGAGTTTCTACTTATAAACTCAACAAGTTATACACTTATAAATGTGAATCCGAAATCAACATCACTGCCACAGTACCAGTAATGATCTAGAAACAAGAAATATAGCTATCTAAAACCAAAAACACAAAGAACAAAACCTAATTAATTGAGAAAACAAACAAAAACCTTAAGATAAGAAAAGAAAATAATCAAATCTAAACTATGCGAATTTATTACATATGTCCCATGGAGAGCAATATTATATGCACGAGTAGTTGCTTAAAAGTTGACCCAATTTTTCTTGATAGATTAGCAAATGGCCTTCAGAAAAGGATTTTCTAATATTTTCTTTGTACGCAAAAACAAAAATGGAGAGCATATATATATTCTTTAATGGTTAATTTTACACTAGGCGCATAGGTGGAACATTCCCAATTTCGATATATCTGTCAAGAACCGTGACTTTGACTGTAAGTTAGGTATTGAACTAGACTTTTTGGGTACCCCCCGAAAAGAAAAAAAAAAAAAAAAAAAAAAAAAAAACTAGACTTTTGGGTGTAGATGGGAATACTTTGCGTCTAGAGGCAGAGACATGCTTTTAATCTTCATTTATAAGCCCAATTAATAGCCTTGGATTATTGAAGGAGTATTCCGGTTTAGTTCCTTAATTAATTGTTAGACCCATAACTCTTAATGCTAGTTGCATTAAAATAGTAAGTCTACTCCTTTCCATCCTAATTGAACAACAACATTTGACTTTTATGCTAACTAATGAGTATAGTTGACTATTAATCTAATATGTGTAAAAAAAAAATTGACTCTTAAAAAATAATATACATTGAGAAAAATCTAACAATATTGTAAAACTAACATTGCCCTTCTATATTAATAATTTGTTAATAAATACGCTATATATAAAGTATGTGACTAATGCTAAAATCAAACGGTTCCAATTATATTAAGACTTGAATGAGTAATATTTAGACTTGTGAAATTTTCTAATAATTGCTTATACATAATAAATGGACATACTATACTGCACCTTCTTGGAGCCTTTATTTGAGTGGATGGTCATGTCACATGTAGGCATTATAGATAACTCTTATTAAATTTTCATATCCTTAGTAATTTTGGAAGTGAGTCAATTTTCATAATTGAGCCTCCAAGTCCTTGCTTTTAATCAAAGAAATCAATTTAATTTAAGTTTCAGAACTGCCATGCTCAGGCCTCACCTTATTTCGCTTATTTCGCATCGATCGACGATCGTATAAGTTAAGATCCGATCGCAGCGATAAAGTAAGATCCGATCGACGTATAAGTCGATTACGCTTATATATTTAAAACTTATTATTATTATCATCATGATTATTATGATTATTAGCATGTATTTAATGCTATTATTGTTATTGTACACAATCATATTATTGTTGTTGTTATTATTACATATTATTATTATTATTATTATTATTATTATTATTATTATTTATTATTATTATTATTATTTTATACAATTACCATTACTATTAATATTACTTTCATATTTACTAGTACATTTGTCAAAAAGATTATTATTATTTGCTGCCAAGTTGTAAATTTGAGAATATTAATATTGGTAATTATTATTAATGTCGTTGTTATTATTATAAATGTCATTGATATCACTATTTGAAGCTATTTGTGTCTTTAAGAAAAAAATATTTTTTGGCATTTGTGTTCTTTTTTATATTTATTCTAATTAATAATTTTGATATGTGATGTTCTTTTTTATGTTGTACATAT